>CM077643.1:14008419-14365919 GCA_039707465.1 Rhabdophis nuchalis | reverse complement strand
CCCTAACGCCAAACCCCATACACAACCCCACCGCTAACTCTAACCCCTAAACCTAACAACCCCCAACAAACAACAAACAACCCCCAAGAAAAAACACCAGAGTTTTATGTTGTAATTTCTTTATTTCCTTTCGGCCAGAGCTGGGCAGAGAAGACGCCTTGCCAGAGGACAACTTTCTAGAGAGTGGGGTTTGGAAAAAGGGTGGGTGAGATTGGAACGGGCGGGCCCCGGCTGTGTCTTTCCCACTGCCCTGCAATGCAGATTCGCTTTGGCAGAACCTGCATCGTCTTTTTGTTAGTTTTTTTTTTTTAAACCCTTTTAAACATTCTTATTTCTAAAGGCAAAAAAAAGGACAGGCTTCCTGGAGAACGCAGTGCAGGTGACGTGTGAGGGGAAGGTGGGGTCTGTGTTGCTGAAATTATTCAATCTATCAGGAAATTGGAGGGGGGGGGAAATCGGTGGGAAGCCTTTGTAAGTCTGAAATTTCTTCCCTTCCTAATGAAGCGACAGGTTTCCCTAGCTTAAAGTCCGCTCCCCCTTTTCGAAAGGAAACCTGCAAAAGCAACTTTCCTGGAGAGGAGGAGGGCTGTTGGACATACCGAAGGCGATTTAAACAGATTAAGATGGAAGGAGATAAAGAGAAAGAACCTTTTGTTACCCAGTCACTTTCCCCCCCCCCATGCCTTCCTCCTTAAAAACAGCTCTTCTCTCCATCCCCCTTAGGAATTTGATTGGGTTTTCATTGGAAAATGGTGGAAGAGGGAGGGGGGTTAGGAGACTGCTTTCTTCTTTTCCCTCCCCCCCACATCCCGGATAACCAAAGACATTGTGTATTAGCTCGCTCAGGAATCCGAAACTCTTAAACCAGTGGTTCTCCACCTGTGGGTCGTGACTCCTTTGCGGCCTTTCACGGCCGTCACCTAAGACCGTTGGAAAACACGTATTTTCAACAAAAAAAATACGGATAACGTAAAATAATTTTATGGTTGTGGTGTGAGGAACTGTAATGGAGAGTCGAGGTGTTAGGAAGGTTGAGACCCGCTTCCCGTTAGTCATTTACGCTAAACGCTTCCCTTTAGTTAAAAACAAAAAAAATAAGTTAAGGAAACAATTGGTCCGTTGCTGGGAGAAAATGGCAAGAAAGTGGCAAGCGACGGGGAGAAAGCGGAACTATTTAACTCATTTTTTGCATCTGTCTTGACGCGAAGGGAAAAAAACAGTCCAACCTACCGCACAAATCAGATTAGGAACAGGAGTTGAAATAGGAAAGAAATGGTAAGTGAGCGCCTGTCTACCCTAGACGAAATCAAACCGCCAGGACCGGATGGATTATACCCTGGGGTTCTGAAGGAACTGGCAGACGAGATCTCGGAACCGCTGGACTGTATCTTTCAGAGATCCTGGAGCACCGGGGAACTGCCGGAGGACTGGAAGAGAGTTGATGTGCTTCCCGTCTTCAAAAAAGGAAAAATGATAGATCAGGGAAACTATAGACCTATCGGCCTGACCTCAATACCGGGCAAGATGCTGGAAAAGATAATCGAGCGATGAATTAACGAACGCCTAGAAGTAAACAAAGTAATAGCGGAAAGCCAACGTGGGTTTGTCAAAAACAGATCGTGCCGGACTAATCCTATTGCGTTCTTTGACAAAGTGACAAAGTTGGTGGACCGGAGGAATACTGTCGATATAATTTACTTGGACTTCAGTTTCATAAACTAGACCGTAACCTACTACTAGATAAAGTAGAATAATGTGAGTTGGACGGCATCTCCGCCAGATGGATTCGTAACTGGCTGACCGATCGCAACGTGTAGCCCTCAATGGAACTACTCTTCAATGTCTTTATCGATGTTCTGGATGAGGGGATAAATGGGGAACTCGTCAAATTTGCAGATGACGCCGAGATGGCAGGAATAACCGACAGTCCGGAAGATAGGCTTAAGATACAGAAGGATCTTGACAAACCTGAACATTGGGCGCTATCTAACTAAATAAAATTCAAAGGTGCAAAAAGGAAGGTTTTACGTTTAGACGATAAAAACAAAATGCACGGGTACGGTATAGGTGTTACCTTGCTCGGTAGTAGCGACTGTGAGAGGGGTCTTGGAATCCTAGTGGACAACCGTTTAAATATGAGCCTGCGGTGTGCTGCCAAAAAGCCAACGTGGTTCTAGGCTGTGCAAACAGAGGGATATAATCAAGATCGCGTGAACTGTTAATAGCGCTTTATATTGCCTTGGTGAGGCCACGCTTGGAATACTGCATTCGGTTTCAGTTGCCACGATGTGAAAAAAATGTGGAGACTCTAGAAAGAGTGCAGAGAAGAGCAACAAAGAGGATCAGGGGACTGGAGGCTAAAACACGAAGAACGGTTGCAGAAACTGGGTAGGTCTAGTTTAATGAAAAGAAGGACCAGGAAGGAAGACATGATAGCTGTGTTCCAGGATCTCAGGGGTTGCCACAAAAAAGAGGGAGTCAAACTATTCTCCAAAGCACCTGAGGGCGGAACAAGAAACAATGGGAGGAAACTAATCAAGGAGAGAAGCGACTTAGAACTTAGGAGAAATTTCCTAACAGTTAGAACAATGAATCCGTAGAACGGGTTGCCTCCAGTTTTGAATGCTCCAACACTGGAAGCGTTTACGAAGATGTTGGATAGCCATTTGTCTGAAATGGTCTAGACCAGGGGTCTGCAAAGTCGGCTCTTTTAAGACTGGTGGACTTCAACTCCAACTTCAATTCTGGGAGTTGAAGTCCACCAGTCTTAAAAGAGCCGACTTTGCAGACCCCTGGTCTAGGGTTTTCTGCCTAGGCAGAGGGTTGGACTAGAAGACCTCCAAGGTCCGTTCCGACTCTGCTATTTTATTGCATTGTATTTGTCACTAAAGTGCGATTAGAAAAGGGGGAGGGGAGGGGAGATTTTAAACAAACAGGTCTCGTAGCCCCGTAGCACGTGAAGGTCAGCCTTTTTCGGTCAGACTTGAGTTTTATACCCCTTTTTGTTGTATAACAGAAGTTAGGTGGGGAGAGGTGAGGCGGCCTGGAAATTAAAGGCATACCTTTTTTTTTTTTTTAAGATTTCATTACAAGGAGCTCTGAATGGAGGTAGTAAACGTAACGCAAAACTACTCACCTGTAAACTTCGAGCGCTCGCAGTCCCCTCGCGCTCTTCTGCCCCCGCACAGGGACTACCGCGTGAGGGCCGGAGCGGTGAAGCGGAGTCTGCTGCCCTTCCGGACTGGCCCCCGGGGCTACCCGCGCAGGAACGCAACTTCGCCCGCTCCCTCCCCCCTTCCCATCTCCTCCCCCCCGCAGCGCCCTCTGACCCCCTCCTTTCCCCGCTCACCCTTCCGCAGTTCTGTTCCTGGACGCCGGCTGGGACTCGCTCTTCTTCTGCCTGAAGGAATCGGCGCTGCTGGCTGGAGCGGCGGGCGGTTCTTCCACGTGGAACTGACGGAGGTGGCCTCCCGCGCAAAGCAGCCCTCGTGGCCGGCTGGGCGGAGCTAAGCGCCTTGGCGGGCGGCGGCGGAGGGCGCGAGGGTGGGTGAGAGGTACAAAAAGAAAGGAGGGAGGGGAGGGAGTGTCCCTATTGTTTACTGACGCTATTATACGCCTTTTAAGGCTTTTCGATCGGATTCCCTTGTGCCTCTTGTGCACCGTTAACGGGTTAATGAGCGGGAGACTTCCGCTTAAGGCTTTTCAAGCGGGATTCCTTCTGTGCCTGTATGGAGGACCCTGGCCCTCCTACGCGTTGAATAATAAAGATCCTATTCAAAGGTTTTATTGCTTTTTCTGGTTCCTTCTTGGACGGCGGACCGGACTCTCGTTCTAGGACTGCTTACCAAAAAAGGGATCCTCCCTTTATAGATCGCTAGCGAAAGAAATCTGGTTGCGTTGCTTCCGGGACAGCTGGGACGGAAAGGTTGCTCGTAAAGGAACGACAGGTGGGGGCTGCTGCGTGAATCAGCAGCAATAAACCTCTTCATTTGCATTGTGGATTACGTTCCATTGTGGACAAGTTTCTCATACTACTGGCAAAAATCGTGCAGACGTATTGCCTATTGCAGTGGTGGCCAAACCCATTAGTCAATAGAGCCAAATATCAACAGTACAACGATTTGTGGCCTATTTTGTGGGAGTGGCTCAGCTGTCATGTGACCAGGTGGGCATGGCCAATTGGGAAAATGAGGTGAAACTCACTTAACGACGGTCTTGCTTAGCAACCAAAAATATTTATTTTTTTATTTTTCTGCCTGCAGTACCAGCTTTCCTCACAGGAGGTCAGATTTCTCTCCTGGTGAATTAAGACTGCAGGCCCTCCCATTAAAAGCTGTTTCATTTTGGTCCTGCAGTACCGGCTTTCCCCACAAGAGGACAGATTTCTCTCCCGGTGAATTAACAGTGGAGGCCATCCCATTAAAAAGGTTTTAAATTTTGGGCCTGCAGTACCGGCTTTCCCCACAGGAGGGCACATTTCTGTCCCATTTAATTAAGACTTCAGGCCCTCCCATTAAAAAGATTTTATATTTTGGGCCTGCAGTACCAGCTTTCCCCACCGGAGTGCAGATTTCTCCTCTAGTGAATTAACAATGGAGGCCATCCCATTAAAAAGGTTTTAAATTTTCGGCCTGCAGTACCAGCTTTCCCCACAAGAGGACAGATTTCTCTCCCGGTGAATTAACGGTGGAGGCCATCCCATTGAAAAGGTTCTACATTTTGGGCCTGTAGTACCGGCTTTCCCCACTGGAGGGCACATTTCTGTTTCAATCTTGTTGCAAAATTCACTTTCGCAGCATTAAGCCTCCCCCACAGATGTATATCCTACTTGGGAGACATGATGGGAGGACCCAGCTCTCTCAGGGTGCATCTGATGTAGGGTGCAAGTAGAAAGGAGGACCCACAGCCAGGTAGACGGATGGAGGAGCTCCTCGGGCACAGGGGCCCCTCTGAAGTGCCAGATTAGGGATAGGTCCCCATGGAAAAAACCTATCACTGTGGTTGCTAAGACTCAAAAACAAACTTGGTGGGTGGCCCCTTATTTTATTTTATTTTTTTATTTTATCAAATTTATACCCCGCCCTTCTCCTTGTTAGGCCCCAGGGCGGCGCACAGGCATTATATAAAACCATAAAATACAAAATACATCAATTAAAATATATTAAATTAATTACACCCGTGCTAAAATCCATTGTTAAAATCTTGTCGAATTATAATTTATATTTAAAAAGTCAGAAGCGGGGGGCTATCCTAGGCCGGCTTGTTGGAATAAGTACGTCTTATTTATTTATTTATTTATTTATTTATTAAATTTATACCCCGCCCTTCTCCTTGTTAGGACCCAGGGCGGCGCACAGGGATGTTAAAATACATACAAAATATATAAAATATATGAAATTTAAAATACTTATTCTAATAAATAAACCCTGCGCTAAAAACCGAATTAAAATCCCAAGTTTAAAAACTATCTAATAGTCAGTATGGAGGTTACACTAGGCCGGCTAGATGAAATAGGTGTGTCTTCAGACACTTGCGGAAGAGGCGGAGGTCGGAGATGGTGCGGAGTTCAGGGGGTAAGTCGTTCCAGAGGGCTGGGCCCGCCACAACGTCTTAAGACGTTGGCGGAAGAGGCGGAGGTCTGAGGTAGTGCGAAGGTCGGGGGGTAGGTCGTTCCAGAGGGCCGGGCCCGCCACAGAGAAGGCTCTTCCCCTGGGTGTCGCCAGCCGGCATTGCCCAGCCGACGGCACCCGGAGAAGGCCCGCTCTGTGGGAGCGGACCGGACGAAGGGATGTATGGGGCAGGAGGCGGTCTCGTATATAGCTAGGCCCCGAGCCATGGAGCGATTTAAAGATGGTAGTCAACACCTTGAAGCGCATTATCTGTCTATCAATTGAAATGGATAGTCTCTCTCTCTCTAGCAAGGGACTCCAGGCAGCTTATAATAGAGAGCCAAAAATAGCAATGTAAAATAATAAAAAACATAAAAATTGGCTTTAGAAGTTAACATTAAAATTCCAGGTCTAAATAATCATCATCATCATCATCTTTATTGTCATTGTAATAATATTGTAATAAAATTACAATGAAATCGATTTGAGCGCCGTGCCAACACCTGCACCAGGTGGAATACTGACAGCAGTGACAGCCACAACAGGAATCTCTCCAGGCAAACAAAAAGGCCAACAAATGACAGTTGAAACAAAATGGCCGACAAATGACAGTTGAAAAGGATCAATTGTACTTTGTCTTTTATTACCCATTTCTTCAAATCTGTTTGGCATTTTAGATCTTTGTGGAAGAGGAGCGCGTCTCTTTTTCTTTTTTATTTCTTGTTGCAATGAACTTTGAGGAATCGCACTTGGCATTTTTTCTTCTCTCTCATCTTTCCCAACAGAAAAGGATGGAATTACTGGTAGGGGTGGTGCTCTCTGCTTCTTCATTTCAATTCTTGCAGTTGCCCCTTGTATATTACCAAGAGATAATGATGGTGCCACCATTACAGAACATAAACTTCGTGAAGAATCTGCGATCATTGTTTCATCAAGGCTTTGTTTACGATACAACATGGGTTTTAAAAATTCTCCACTACCCAGATCTAGGCTTCTTCTTGAGGATTTCTCTGCCTGAAACTTGTTTTTCTTACTTGTCCTAAAAAAATCCAAGTAATCCTTTTTTTTCTTTACCTGATGTGTCACAATCAGTTGATATGTTTGTTTCTCTATAAGTCACAGTAGGTTCTTGCACAATATACAAAAATCCTACATTTTTCTCACCATATTTTTAAATTGCACCTGTTGAACTGGCAATGGCACTACCTCCCCTCTTCCTCCCACCCTCTCCTGCAGGTTCTCTCCCCCCTCCAGCCTGATGGCAGCCCCTCCCTCTTCCGGTTAACTTCCAACGTTTTGGGAAGTATTTTTGCCTTCACTTGCCTCAGCCATTGGGAAGATAGATAGATAGATAGATAGATAGATAGATTTTATTTTTCTTTTTTTCTTTTTTATTGCAAAAGTTTTATTCAGACAAGTTTTCCCCCCTTTTACCCCCCAACATATAATATAAAATCACATACAAAAAGTATACCCCTCACCTCCCCCCATCTTAAAATAAAGTTCTCATTCAAATATTGAGTATTATACCCCCGACCAACATAATATAAATTTAGTATAAAATACATCAATCTCTCCCTGACACCCTTTCTAAGTTAATTCAGCATCATAACATAACCATATCCCATTATACCCATCTCTATATTGCTTATCCACTTATATTTCCCCACCCTCCACCCTAACCCACCCCCACCTCCCAGTCAATCCCACCCCCCCTGAGTTCCGCTGTACACCACTTTAAACATTCCAATCATCAAACCCACCCCCCTGACTTCCGCTATACACCACTCTAATAATTCCAAGCATCCCAAATATTATTTACTCTATTCACCTATCAATCAGAGCATTCTTACCTAAAAGCTACATAATACTTCCTAATCTGATATTTATTCTGTATATAATCAATCCATTAGAAACCTTATAACAAACTCAACATAAACACCCCCTTTTAGTTGAACATTAAAATACATAGAAGATAATTCTTAAGATCTAAATACCATATCATATAACCTAACACTTATAAAACTTAAACCATATATCCTAGCTTAAGTTTACATCCTTCCTGATTCAAAAGGTTTACTATTTTTCCCCCTCTCCATTTGCTTAATTACCCACTTAACAACACAAAAAAATGTAAAGATTACTCTAATATTTGAAAAAAGCAAAGTTACTTCTCTCTTCACAAAGGAAACAGAAATGGTATAGGAAAATTTCAGATCCTATCACAAGAAGGATACAGCAAATTGCAAGAAAATTTCAAAGTTCGGCCCAAGTTTTTTCCCAGAACACTAACATAATATTAATCCTTTCCGCGTCAATGTTCATAAGTCCAACTCTTCAGGTCTCCTTCCATTCCATCCATAGCTGTTTGTAATACCAGTTTAAGCAGCTGCCCCCATAAATAACAAGAAAAAAACCCTTTACATAGGTAACCCCCGAGTGACTTTTCATCAGGATTATAAAGTTCCAAGATCGTGATAGGGTAACAACCAGATCCACTGCAAATGCTCCGGTTCCAGTTTTCAACCCTGAAAAAGTTTCCACATCCAAGAGGACCAGCATTGCAGAGATCTGTATATTTTTATCTAGATTGATTAATTGCTTCGTCCTTTAATCCTTTTGTCTTTCTTAACTCGCCGAGATTGAGACCTCCTCTGCTTCTGCGGTTTCTCAATTTGTCTGGTGCTAGACCTGGCTTCACATTGCTCATCTGATTTACGTATTGGCATTCCAACAGATCCCCCTATAGCAGTCTTCGACATTTTATTTTTCTATACCGCATCCTCTCCCCTGGGGGACTCGGAGCGGTGCACAGGGAAAAATTAAAACAAACATAAAATATATACATAAATAAATACAATAAAAACAGATTAAATCAACTATCCCTGCAACAGATTAAATCAACTGTCCCTGGAAGAGACGGGAAGTGCCCATTGCCTCTCTTGAGCAGGCTGATTCCAGAAGGGGTGCCTCTGCTGCTGCTCCTAGTGGGGGGAGGGGGGGAGAGCATGCCACACACTGAGCCTGAGTGATCCAACGTTGAGAGGGGGGGGGTTTAGATAGAGCAGCTCCCGCTCCCTGGTTAAAAGCCCCCACCTGGGGAGGAGCCCCGTGGGTTCCCTGCTGAGGCAGCAGTGCCTAAGTGCCAGGAAGGTCCGCTACTAAGTCAGGTGGGCATCAGCACCTATATTAAACCTGCTGTACCTATGCTGGGCTGGGGGTGGGGAAGAGACCTTAGGCCTGGAGGGAGAGGCCTGCCTCCTTGCTCTGGCTCTTTGCTTGGGGAAACCCACCCACTGAGTGGATGGTGCCGTGCAGGACTGAATGTAACTGCTGTGACTCACTGTCTCCTCGCTGAGCCAGGGAATGTGCATGTACACACATGTGCGCAGAGAGGGAGTGGGGAAGGAGGGAGGGAGGGAGGGAGGGAGAGATAGAAGCCCCAGGTCTCCCCTTGGTTATTCTGCTCCTGGGGAGTTCTGGATCCACTTTTGATTCTGGAACCAGCCCTGATTTCCCCCCCTTGCTTCCCCCCTCCTCTTTCCATATGGCTTCCATCACATCCATGCTTCCCCTCCATCCTGCCCCACCCGCCCTAGGGATGTTATTTATGGCCTATCTTTCCCAAGGCCTGCTTGGCAACTGGCCAGGAAAGTGAGGCAAGAGGATGGGAGTTGGGTTCCACTTCTTGGCTCTTCCACCACCCATAATCAATTTTGCAGAGCGCTTCCCTCTGCCCTGCCCCCAGCCCCCCTCCCCCATGAGAAGCACAGGTGCTATTTTTAGCTGCAGACATGTTGCTCTGAGATGATCCCCTGGAGAGGTTCACCCTTCAGCCTGTGAATTCTGCTGAAGGGTGAACCTCCAACTTGTTCCTGACTCACACCTTTCCCCGAGTGTCTGAGCAACAGCTGGTGCTCCTGTTGCTCCGGGAGGGGGGGGGGCGACAGTCCATCTCCCCCCAACCCCACCCTGCTGTGGGAGGAGGCTGCAGCTTGGGCATTCGCTCTCCTCCCTCCCCTGCTACCACCCCAATCGCCACCCTCCGTGGGACCCGCCCAAACTCGGTGGGACAGCAGCCGGGGAAGAAACGCGGGGGAGTTTCCGCAGGGCGGGTGCACACCCGGGCTTGGCTTGGTCAAAGCCTCTTTCTGGCTCCTCTGGGTATGAAGCCCCAAGGGGAGCGCACGGACAGCTGTCCCCGGTGCCACTCTAGGCCACGAGGGCTGTGGGTGATGCAGCCACGGGCCCACGCTTCTGACGTGCTCAGCTTCTGGTGAGTAGCCGTCCCGTCTGCTTAGCGCCGGCCCTTCAGTGGCTGCCACAAGGGCATCGTGGCCGGAGAAATTCATTCGCAGGGAGACCAGGGGCCGTCGGACCGCCTCCCGCTGCCGGTCGTGACCCGAGTTTTGGCTCGGTTCTTTCTAGTCCGCAGATCCCCGGCTGCTTTCTGGAGCCTGCTGAAGATATGTGTTTGCTGCTGCGGCCGCTGCGCTGAGCCGTCGGCCTGGTTTCCGCAGGGCTGGGAAGGCTGTGCAGCTGCGGGAGCCCCGGGCCCGCCCGTGTAGCTGCAAGCTGTCACCGAACGCCGCTGTACAAGTCGGAGCTGCCTCCAAAGCGGCGGCAGCGGCGGCGGCAGCAAGCGTCGCGGATCTGTCCCATTGCGCTGCTCGCCCTTTGCCTAGAAGCGGAGACCTCGGGTCGCTCCTAACTCTCCTTTCTCCCTTCCAGAGCAAAGGGGCCCTCTCTTATGGTGAGAAGCAGCCCCCACCCGCGCTGTTTCTGGGCTAGGAGTCCCGTTGAGCTGAGGGAGCAAATAAGGTTAAGTCAGTCGGTCTGGGACTTGAGAAAGCGAAACCGCCTATTGTGAAAATGAAAGCAGAAACTCTTTCCCGGGCAAGACACAGGGAGGATCCAGCATGCTTTCTGCTCAGGGTTTGCACTCAGGGCTTCTGGATGGTGGTCCATGGCCTTTGCCAGCCTCTTGCTTCAGAATAAGAGAGTTGGAAGGGACCTCGAAGGCTTTTTTGGTACCCAGCAGGAGACCCCCTGCCATTCCAGACAAGTGGCTGTCCAATCTCTTCTTAAAGGTCTCCAGTGATGGAGCACCCACAACTTCTGGTGGCAGGTTGTTCCACTGGTTACTTGTTCTCACTAGAAGGAAATGTCTCGTTAATTCGAGGTTGGATCTCTCTTTAATGATCCTCCATCCATTACTCCCTGCCCTGGTGTCTTGGTGTTTTGGAGAGTAGGTTGATCCCTCGGGTTCTGCCTGGTTCCTTTCTGCATTTCCTGCTCTTCTTTCCAAGGGCCACAAGGGCAGGAGCTGCCCCTTCTGCCCCCCCCCTCCCCCCCTCCAACTGCCTCCTTCCCATTCTAAGGGGCTGGAAATGTCTGGCCACCAGTGCGGGGAGGCTAAACCTTCTACCAAAGCCTAGGACCTGGTGGAAGAGCAAGAACTCTGACTCTTCTGCTTTGTGTAACACTGAAACTCTCGTGTGCCAGTTAAATCATGCCCTCGCCTCAGTCGCCCCCAGTTTTTCCTGGTTGGGGACCTAGAGAGGGTCACAGATGCTAAGCTGTTGTGACATTATGGAAGGGGACCTTTCTTCCACCCCCAGGTTCTTAAGGGAGATCACCGCCACCCCTTGTGATATCCCTAGTGGTGGGGCTGCACGTAGGACAGCTGCTGGCCCACTTGGCAGGGGGTCCACCCACTTGGCTGATCTCCTGGGCATGTCCGCATGATGGCTGTTCTGCATGGCTGCGGTGGTTGATGGAATCCGGCAGCCCAGACTGATGCTTTGGGGGTGGCAGATCCATCTGTTTCAAACCCTGTGGCCCTTTCTTGGTGCCGATCCCAGGTGGCAGAAGGGGCTCCTCCAAGCGCCCCCTAGACCCCCGGAGGATTTGTCCCCCCCCCCATGTGCCTGTTCCCTGAAAAGAACGTCACCCCATGTAATTCACCCAGTTTGCCCTCTGCTTCGCTCAGGATGAGATGACACCAAAGTTGAAGCCATGTTGCTTTCAGTCTACCCGGGTCAGGGATGGCTAATCTTTTCCCCATCATGTGCCAAAAGCAAGGGGAGCGCAGGGGGGGGGGGACAACCCCTGTCCTCCCCCCAATTTTGGCCCGTGATGGACCTGTTTTTCGCCCTCCTCAGGCTCCAGAGGCTTTCTAGGAGCCTGGGAAGTTGCTCCTGAACTTCCGGTTTGCTAGTTGGGTTGTTTTTCACCCTCCGGAGGCTTCATGAAAGCCTCAGGAGGGCAAAAAACGGGTAAAAATGAAGGCCGAAGTCAACTCGCCAACGTGCGCATGCATGCTGAAGCTGACAGGGCAATGCCTCGCGTGCCCTAACAAATGCCTCCCTGTGCCACCTGTGGCATGAGTGCCATGGCGAATCTATGTGGTCACTCGGGGTCAAAAATACTTGGTGGCACATAATCGGTCAAAATAGTAACCCTAACTATACTCGGAATCGATCTGTATATTGTTCACCTCCGCACTGAGAATGCCCCACCACCACCAGCCACTCCCTTTAGCCCCACGTAGAGGAACCCCTTTCTGCCTGTCCCAGGCGAGAGCTTTTTCCTTTAGCTGCTCCAGACAGTGGAAGGACAGCTGGGGCTGACAGCCCAAGGAGCCCCCAGAAAGTCTTCCTTGGCCGTCCATCTCTGAGGGAACTGGGGGGGCTGGTCCAGGGATGCCCTCCTCAAGGGTCCTGGAGTGGCAGGCTCATGGCTCACAAGCATTGGGGGGTGGGGGGACACCCACATTAAGAGGTATTGTCCTCCCAAACTCGGTTGAATTTCCAACACTTGTCTTCATCCGCTTGGCATTCCCTTGACCTGGGTTCAACGGGAGTGGCATCGCTTTTTAAACTTAGTGGTGGAGCCTTTAAGTCACAGTTCGCCTTCTCCAAGGCAGGCCGCAAACAGATTGACCAGACAAGATGATTGTTCACTGAGGCCTCCCTGAAAAAGCCACTGCCCACAAGGCCACGACAGCTGGCCAAGACCTGCGCTGAGCGCCCGCTGCCGCTGCGCTGCCAGATCCTGTGAAAGAGCGGCCTCTTTGCCGGCTGCTCGGAGTCAGGTCCAGCCCAGCGCAGGTCCCTTATGGCTGGGCTTGCCAGGGGACTCAGGGAATGCTTGGCCCACCTAGTCAACTCAGGGCAAGGCAGCCTTCAATCACTGGACTTATTATATCAGCCGCTTGATCTCCCTCTCGGGTTTCTTTAGACTATGTTATCATATACGGCTGTTGAACTATATGCCTTGAGGGGGTCCCCCCTCTCTCAAGATTGGCCATCCGGACTATCTACGAACTTCCTTGATGACGGATTTTGGAATCCCGTGAGGTGGCATCGAATACGGAGGAATATTTGGGGTTTTTTTAAGGGTTCTTTTAGTCAATTTTTAAGGGGTAGCAGGGAGGGTGTTATTTATACGAACCGGGTGGGTTTGGGGGGGAAACCCACCAGGGTCGGAGCTGGGCCCGGCTGGGGGCTGCAGCACTGGGGGTGCAGGGCTAGAGGTCGAGGAGGGGGCTAAGGTCCAGATTAGTTAAGGTTGCTCCATCAGTACTGTGGGTGGGAGGGGCAGGTATGGTGGTAGCAGGAGGCCATATCATGTTCAGGGAGCGTGCGTCTGCTGTCTTTGAGCGGTTGCGTGCTCCGGCAACCAATGCTTCCCTCAACCAATGCTGACCACATACCTGGCTCCCGGCTGCGTGGCAGCGGCCCTGCCCGAGCTGCTCGACGTGATTGCTGGGGTGGCGGTTAGTACCCCCAGGCTTATAGTCATGGGGGATTTCAACCTGCCATCTGTCAGTGAAGCATCGGAGGCGGCTCGGGAGTTCATGGCCTCCATGACGGCCATGGGCCTGACCCAATTAGTTCAAGGCCCCACGCACATCGGGGGACACACCCTGGATTTGATTTTTATCTCTGGCCAGTGGTTGAAGGATCTGGGAAGAGGGGATATAGCTACTGAACCCTTGTCATGATCAGATCACTCGCTCCTTTGGGTAGACTTCCAATCCGCTACCCCTCCCCCCCGCAGGGAGGCGGAACCGACTAGGTGGTTCCGCCCCAGGTGCCTGATGGACCCTGATAGGTTCCTGACGGAGCTTGGGCCGTTCCCTGAGGCTATGGCTCACGACTCGGCTGGAGAACTGGTGGCCACATGGGACAGGGCGGTCGCTGAGGCTGTGGACCACCTCGTGCCTTTGTGGCCTCTGATCCAGTGCCGAACCCGGTTGGCTCCTTGGTTCTCTGAGGAGCTGAGGGAGATGAAGCTCCGGAAAAGATGCCTAGAGAGCAGTTGGAGGGCCAGCCGTTCCGAATCGGATTGGACACTGGTGAGGTTTATGGTTTATTTGACTTATATCCCGCACCTATCAATCAATCAATTTCCCCCCCTGAGGGATGATCAAGACCCGGACTGAGATTTTCCCCTACTTTCTGGGACGCGTCATCTTCTCTCTCTCTGAAGGGAATTTTTGCCTTTTGCTCCCAATTTTCTACCACAATTTCTACCCTCCATTCGGAAGCTGCTCAGAAACCCTGGCCAGCCATCCTCCTGCAGAGCTGGCAAAGGGGTCAGGCCAGGGAAGAGCTTTGTCGCTCACATTCTGTCTCTCCTAGCTCTGCTATTCTGTTCTTATTCTGCTCTTGGGGGCTCTGAAGGGCAGACGTTGGCCCTGGGCTGTGAACTGGGGGTCGGGGAGAATGGGGGTGGGGGGGGGGCTGTGCACCATAAGGAGGCAGGAGTGGGAACAGGGAATGGGGGGGGGGTCACTCGGCACCAAAGGAGGCGCTTGGTCTTCCTGAGATATTGGCAAAGTGTTTTCTTCCCTTCCTGATGAAGGTTTTGGAAATGTTCATTTCCCTCTGCTGTTTTCCTGCAGGCAGCTGCCTCGCTGGAGGGTCCTGCTCCTGGTTGGCCTGGTCTTTGCATGCACAGTTCAGGTGAGTCCACCCAGCCCAAACCCAGAAATGCTCTCCAGAACTGGGTGACTCCCCTTCAGCCCCCCATTAAGCAGAGAGGCTTGGGGTCCACTCTGCTGACAGCATCCAGAAACTGTCCGCCTCCTCTCGTGGAGGAGGAGAATTTTGGAGGTCACGGAGGGCAGAACCTGTGCCAGAGGGTTGGAGAAAGGAGGTGTTGTTTCTGCCTTTAGAAAGGGAAAATAAGAGGGCTGAGGTCATTGTAGGCCAATCAGCTTGATGGTCACACAAACCTCCAGAACAAATTTTATGCTGTCGGTTTGTGAGTAAGAAGGAAAGAATGTCTGGCTTGGCAGGAGCCAACAGGGCTTTATCAAGAAGAAGCCAGGCCGTTTTTGACAGAATAACCCATTCAACAGACCAGGGAACGGAGCAAACATGGTGTCCTTTGACTTCAGTAAAACATGGGACAAGTTACAATACAATACAATACAATAGCAGAGTTGGAAGGGACCTTGGAGGTCTTCTAGTCCAACCCCTTGCGTGGGCAGGAACCTTATACCATTTCAGACAAATGGCTATCTAACATCTTTTTAAAGACTTCCAGGGTTGGGGCATTCACAACTTCTGGAGGCAAGCTGTTCCAGAGGTTAATTGTTCTGTCAGGAAATTTCTCCTTAGTTCTAAGTTGCTTCTCTCCTTGATTAGTTTCCACCCATTGCTTCTTGTCCTGCCCCCAGGTGCCTTGGAGAATAGTTTGACTCCCTCTTCTTTGTGGCACCTCTGAGATATCGGAACACTGTTATCATGTCTCCCCTGGTCCTTCTCTTCATCAAGCTAGACATACCCAGCTCCTGCAACCGTTCTTCATATGTTTTAGTCTCCAGTCCCCTAATCATCTTGGTTGCTCTTCTCTGCACTCTTTCCAGTTGATAAATGATGATTGATTATATACCATCAAGTCATCACTGACTGTTAGTGGCCACGTAGAGGGCTTCTGTCCCTAGCCTGGTTCCTTGAGATCTGCCATCACCACTGTGACACCCCCCCTCTTTTTTCTGCTGGCTGCCCCCTCCTCTTTCCTTCCGCCTATCCCAGATTCTCCCTCAGGCAGCTGATATGATGCGTCTGAGTAGAATAATTCGAGCATTGCCGTTTGTCCCTCAGCTAAGAACTCCCAGACTAACAAAATCTCCTAAGAAATCCTGATAGAGAAACTGACAAACTGTGATTTCAGGGGAAATGATAAATGGCTGTTAAACGTAAAGGAATATAAAGTTGGTTTATTTGATTGAGTTTAATATAGAGGTGTTATTTCTTGTCATTCTTAATGGACTTCTGTTGTTTAGTAGGACTGAATGACGAAGCTTTCCCTGGGGGCAGGACAAGAAGCAATGGGTGGAAACTAATCAAGGAGAGAAGCAACTTAGAACTAAGGAGAAATTTCCTGACAGTTAGAACAATTAACCTCTGGAACAGCTTGCCTCCAGAAGTTGTGAATGCCCCAACCCTGGAAGCCTTTAAAAAGATGTTAGACAGCCATTTGTCTGAAATGGTGTAATGTTCCTGCCCACGCAGGGGGTTGGACTAGAAGACCTACAAGGTCCCTTCCAACTCTGCTATTGTATTATTGTATTAATTGGTAGGGAAGAATTAAGTGAGATATGGGAAGATCTGTTGTGATAGGATAGGAGAAAGTGATAAGTTATCAAAATTGTCTTGATGAAGAGGGAGTCGCTTCTTTATGACTTCCTCTTTTATGTGGGTGTTTATTTAAAAAAACTCTCTGCACTTTGTGATGACATTTCACTTTGTGTTAGTTTTTTAAATCTATTTTTAATCTTTATTAATTTAAAGCTGGAGTTGGAGCTCATCGTTGATTTAATTTAGTTATTTGTTTTCTTGGTTTTGCTCTTGAATTTTCTTTTGTAAAGCCAAGTGTTGAACACTAGCGTTTTCTTAATCCTTATGAGCCTCCTTTTCAGCTTTGTCCTTCCCTCTGCCCCCAAGAAAATCTGGTCACTGTGCTGAGAAGCCGTGCTCCCTCGTGGCTGCCAGAGGCCCGGGTGCAAGAAAATGCTTCAGAAAAGTGCCCGCCGGTGCCAAGCAGCCAACCAAGTGCTGGCACAGCTGATGGGCTTGGTTGGCTACCCTGATCCAGCCTGGCACTCATCACGATCAGTTCATGACTAGACCCAGAGCCTTATGCCAATCAATTATTTTATTTGTTTCGTAAACTTGTGTTCCAGCCAATTCCCATTGACTCCCAAACAGAAAGACAATAAAACAGATAATAAAACAATGCCATTATAAAAACAAGGAAGAAAAGTTGGCAAAAACTAGAGGCAGCACAGGCACCTTACCCGCTGCCCAAAATAGCTCAACTGCAGGCTCCACGAGGGGTTCCTCCTGCCCACTCCCACCAGCAGCCATCGGGTGCCTTTTCATTTGGTCAGAGGGCAGAGGAGATGGTGGAGACCCTTGAGGGGGGCGTCTTCAATTCTCCGTTCAATCCATGCTAGCAAGCGACAATAACAAGCTGCCCCTGTGCTTGGCATCTGCAGCAGAGGAGGGGGGGGAGGGGAGATACCCCTCTACACCATGGTCACCCACGAGCTGTTCCGGCAGCCGTCATTCAGCGGCACAAGGGCAGTCAAAGGGCTCCCTTAGAGGATCTCTCAGCCTTGGGGTGGGGGTGGAGAAGCATCCAGGAGCTCTCCCAAAATGGAGGGGAGGGAAAGCAGGCCTGATTGTTCAGGAGCAGGCATGGTCCTTCATGGACCAGGCCACGTTTGCACGGAGGGGCCACGATCCTTCCTTTCTCCCTGCCAGCTGCCAGGCAGAGCGCAAGATGGGGAGGGGGAGGCCCCATCCAGAGCAGCAGTCTGTCCGTCTGTCCATTGGACCAAAGAGGAAGCTGGCTGGGAAATGTTGTCTTCACTGGATGCTGATCAGGAGAGCAGAGGCAAAACAGGGACAGCCAAGATCCGTAGGAGCTGTCCTTGAGGCAGGCTCCTCGTAGGAAGCCTCAGGAACAGGAAATCTCACCACGAAGGTCTCTCGAGTCCGTCTCATTGCCCCAGCAGCTTCAGAGAGGGCGCCCCCTGCCGTTGCCATCAGAGGGGGGAGTTAGAGAAGGCCAGTCTGCCCATCCAGGGCTGGAGCCGGGGGGGGGGGGAAGGGAGGAGAGAAGCCTGGTGACTCTCAGGAGGTTGCCCTGGCCTGCGAGAGACACCTCCTGCGAATGGGACTTGAGATGCCCCTTTCGCTTCTCCCATGCAGTGACTGCACGGCCACCTGGCCTCCTCAGGGCTGCCCTTTCTTGGCCCCTTCAATATGGGGGAATTCCCTGTTGGGGGGGCCCTTCTTCCACCAACCCTTGGGGGTTCCCTTGACTCCTGTGGTGCCCCGGCCAGGGACCAGCCTCCTCACTCTTGAACAGCTTCTCTCTTCATTTGCACCTATGCCAGCTCTGGCCCCACATCCTTCACTGGCCCACATGGCCAAGGACCAGCTGGGCACATCCTAAGAGGTTGCCTCCGGATGACATAGAGGAGAAGACGTGATCTTGCTTCCAATTGAGAGTTGCCCAATAGGCAAAATCATGGCAAAGTCAGAAACAAAACACACGCACACGCACGCACGCTTACTTTGGTAGCTGGGCTGGTGCAATGTCTCCTCACTGGTGACTTTGCCATCTTCTTTTAAGCAGGGGAGAAACAATGGCCCACTGGACCTTGGACCGGAATCAGAGCCCCAGCACCGACAGCAACCAGCCCACGGGACATGGACACACTGGGGCAGCTGGAGTGCTTGTTCCAGTAGCTGCGGGGACGGCGTCTCCTTTCGGATCCGGAGGTGTATCAGGTGGGCACACGAGACCTGTTTAGACGTAGCTGCTCAGGAAAAAGACCCATCAGAATATAGGATAACAAGTATAACAACAATAGGTTGGAGGGGACCTTGGAGGTCTTCTAATTCTACCCCCTGCTCAAGCAGGAGACCCTATGGCTGTCCAGTCTCTTCTTAGAAACCTCCAGTGATGGAGCACCTACAGCTACTGAAAACAAGCAGTTCCTTCTAGGTAATTGTTCTCACTGTCGGGAAGTTTCTCTTTAGTTCTAGGCTGATTCTCTCCTTGGTTATTTTAATTCTCTCGACCTGCCTTCACACACTTTGGGAAAATAGATTTTTTTCTCCCTCCTCTTTGTGGCAGCTCCTTAGATATTGGAAGACTGCTCTCATGTCACCCCAGTTCTTTTCATTAAACTAGATATTCTCAATTCCTGCAACCGTTCATCATATGCTTTAGCCTCCAGTCCCCTCATCATCTTCGTTGCTCTTCTCTGCACTCTTTCTAGAATCCCAACGTCTTTTTTGTATCATGGTGACCAAAACTGGCCAAAGTATTCCAAATGTGGTTTGACCAATGCAGTATACAGTACTACCACTTCATGTGACTTCTTGCTACTCTTCCTCTGAGGATGCTGTCTAGGAGTGCATTGGCTGTTCTGGCAGTGGAGGCACCTTGCTGCCTTGTACTTAAGCGATTGTCCACCGGGACTCCTAGATCCTTCTCACAGGGGCTACTACCCTACCCCACCCCCCATTCTATACCTGTGCATTTGGTTTTTCTTGCCCAATGTAATGCCTTGCATTTTTTCCACCACTGAATTGCATTTTGTAGGATAGGGCCCAGTGGTAAAATCTATATTGTCAGCTGCCCCCCTCCCACAATCAAAGGCACTCCCTGAACTGCAGTGGAGGGTATGTAGAAGAAAACAAGCTAAGTCAGAAAATAAAACAACAACAAATTTTGTGATATTCTCCAGAATTGCTGCCATAGTCTTGTCCTCTTCAGTTGCTTGCCATGTTTCTTTGGATCTTCCATCAGTTCCTGAAGCTTTCCAGCTCAGCAATGACTAGAGTGTTGATCTAGCTTCCTCTTCTAGAACTAGCATTTCTGGGGGGGTCCTTGTGGCTGTGGCTCCCGGCGTCCCGACATAGCCAGCTGATTCCATCACTGGTCATCGGGGGCGAGTCACTGGCCCCCGTGGATAGGGCTCGCAACTTAGGCATCCTCCTGGATTCACGGCTGTCCTTGGATGACCAGGTGGCGGCCGTGACCAGGGGGGCTTTTTACCAGGTCCGCCTGGTCCGCCAGTTGCGCCCCTTTCTTGACCGGGATGCCCTCCGCACAGTCACTCAAGCGCTCGTTACGTCCCGCCTAGACTACTGTAACGCTCTCTACATGGGGCTCCCCTTGAGGTGCATCCGGAGGCTCCAGTTAGTGCAGAATGCAGCCGCGCGGGGGATCCTGGGAGCATCTCGAAGCTCCCACGTAACACCTCTCCTGCGCAAGCTGCACTGGCTGCCGGTGGCCTTCCAGGTGCGCTTCAAGGTGCTTGTTACCATCTTCAAATCGCTCCATGGCACGGGGCCTAGTTATTTGCGGGACCGTTTCCTGCCGCATACCTCCCACCGTCCGATCCGCTCCCATAGGGAGGGCCTCCTCAGGGTACCATCCGCCGGTCAATGCCGGCTAGCGGTGCCCAGGGGAAGGGCCTTCTCGGTAGCAGGGCCATCCCTCTGGAACGACCTATCCCCCGAACTTCGGACTATCACAGACCTCCCCTTTCGCCGCTCACTTTAGACGTATTTTTTCCATCAAGCTGGTCTAGCTTAGAGCTCTGATATAATTCAATCTTAGCCAACGATTAAATGTATTTTAGAATTTTAATGGGAATGTTTTAGCACAGGTCCTTAGTGTAATTCATTTTAGACATTATTACTGTATTTATTGTTATTTATTGATTTTAACTCCCTGTGCACCGCCCTGGGTCCATTTCGATGGAGAAGGAGCGGTTATATAAATGGAAATAAATCGAAATAAATCGAAATCTCTGAGCTGGGTTGTTTTCATGTAGACAGCGGGTAACATCATCAGAAGGGAATGGGCTTTGCTCTCCGTGGAGCTTCTAGTGCCTCGCCCTGTCCCTGTGGGTGGGGATGGTCTTAAGAGATTCTTTGGTTGGGCTGTTTGGCTTGTTTGGCAGTTTCTTGGTAAGGGCATTGTTTACCATTGCTTGCCTGACGTACACCCTGGAGTGCATCTAGGCTCGCCTGGGTCTCCATGGTTGGGGGAGGGGAGTTTTTTGGACTTTTTGTTCCCTTCTTGGCTTGTTGAGTGTCAGCTGCTAGAGTTGTATTTACAAAAAATTGGAAAAACGAGAAAATACCAACACAAGAGGAAATCATTTGGAAAATAATGGAATGTGCTCAAATGAGTTAGCTTACATTTGAAATTAGAGAACGAGCGATTCTATAAAGTATGGGATTTGTTGTACCAATGGTTAGATAAAAAAACTTGGAAATGAAACTGTTTATCTATGTTTTATTAGAAAGTTATAGGTATTACTATGAAAACTTTTTGTTATGAAATAGACTGTTTGATCACATGATATTTAAAGGAAAATAATGAATCATGTATAAGAGTGGGATGCGCTGAATGTTATGTATAATTCTAAGTAGTGAATACTTTATACTGGAAAGATTTTTGTATGTTAAATTGATTAATGGATGCAATGAATAATTGATACATACATGAATTGAAATATTCAATAACTACTTGGGGTAACAATGGAAAATTAGTACTGGAGTTGAATATGTTTGCATACTTCATGAATGACTGGTCACATTGTTGATAAGTGAAAGTAATGAGGTACAACATGAGTTGATGGGGAAAAAATCTTTGTTATTTTTCTATTTTTTTATTTTCTGTAAGGCTAACAGATAAGAGACAGGTGATTTCATGAAGATTTATTGTTATCTAATAGATAATTAAGGATTTAACGATGGAAGGTTTGTTTAAAATGAAGGAACACCAATGGTAATCTGAGCACTCAATGCTCAATAATAGCAATGTATTTAGTTGTGCTTGATGGATAACCTGTGATTTTATTATTAACTAGCCGTTCCCAGCCACGTGTTGCGGTAGATAGGTAGGTAGAATGTAATATGAATCTTACTCCAAAAATTTTTTGCTTTATCACATGTCCACCATAAATGGTAAAAAGTTACTTCTTTCTTTTACACTTCCAACTTTCATTTGAAACTAGCTATACCCGGCCACGCGTTGCTGTGGCCCAGTCTGGTTAAATGGCCAACCAATCTGTGTGTAGATCTACACCTGCACACATACACCCAACCACCATATAAGCCCCAACCTACCTACCTACTGTATCTATCTATCTATCTATCTATCTATCTATCTATCTATCTATCTATCTATCTATCTATCTATCTATCTATCTATCTATCTATCTATCTATCTATCCCTCTACCTACCTACCTACCTACCTACTGTATTTCTTTCTTTCTCCCTCTACCTACCTACCTACCTATTGTATTTCCCCCTCTCTATCCCTCTACCTTCCTACCTACCTACCTACCTACTATATTTCTCCCTCTCTATCTATCCCCCTATCTACCTACCTGCCTACCTACTGTATTTCTCCCCCTCTGTCTATCCCTCTACCTACCTACCTACTGTATTTCTTTCTTTTTCCCTCTATCTACCTACCTACCTACTGTATTTCCCCCCCTCTATCCCTCTACCTACCTACCTACTGTATTTCTCCCTCTCTGTCTATCCCTCTACCTACCTACCTACTGTATTTCTTTCTTTTTTCCCTCTATCTACCTACCTACTGTATTTCTCCCCCCCCTCTATCCCTCTACCTACCTATCTACCGTATTTCTCGCTATCTATACACCTACCTACCTACCTACGATATTTCTCCCTCTCTGTCTATCCCTCTACTTACATACCTATTGTATTTCTTGCTTTCTCCCTCCACCTACCTACCTACCTACCTACCTACCTACTGTATTTCTCCCTCTCTATCTATCCCCCTATCCATCTACCTGCCTACCTACTGTATTTCTCCCTCTCTGTCTATCCCTCTACCTACCTATCTACTGTATTTCTCCCTATCTATCTATCCATCCCCCTACCTATGTACCTACCTACCTACCTACCTACCTACTATATTTCTTCCTTTCTCCCTCTACCTACCTACCTACCTACCTACCTACCTACCTACCTACCTACCTACCTACCTACCATCTCTTTCTTTCTTTTTTTCTTTTTTTCTTTCTTTCTTTCTTTCTTTCTTTCTTTCTTTCTTTCTTTCTTTCTTTCTTTGTATCTATCTATCTATCTATCTATCTATCTATCCACCTACCTACCTACCTACCTACCTACCTTATTTCTGCCTCTCTATCTATCCCTTGGGGGTCATCTAGTCCAACTCCCTGCTAGGCAGGAAGCCCTATACCCATGATGGCGAACCTATGGCACGGGTGCCACAGGTGGCACACGGAACCATTTCGGCGAAGCGCAGGTTGAGGGGGTGGCACACGGAACCATTTCGGCAAAGCGCAGGTTGGGCGAAGCGCAGGTTGAGGGGTTTTTTAGGGAGGTTTTTAATTAGGCTTTTAGGGGGTTCCAGGGAGGAGGGGAAAAATAGTCCAGGGAGGGGACAGCAAATGAGGCCGGCGGGCGGAAGTAGGGAAATGGAGGAAGGGAAGGGGGGGGGTCATTTCCACGGTAGCTCTTTCCATCGAGCCGGTCTTAGGGGGGGGCAGGGGCGGAGGGAGACGAAATGGGCACAATCAGTTGGAAGACCGTGGCCGCTGGATCCAGGCGGTCACGTGCTCCAACTCTCCGTCCTCCCATCGCAGACTAGGTGGGCAGGAATCACAGACCCGGGGCCCGAAGCTGATGTTATGCAACGCCACGTCCGTGGTTCAAAAATCCCCCCTCATTCGTGACCTTGTGTCAGAGGGGGACCCGGACCTGGTGGGTATAACGGAAACCTGGTTGGGCCACGAGGGGGGTATACCCCTCGTGGACATGTGCCCACCAGGTTACCGTGCTTTTCATCAGCCTAGGGCCCTAGGGAGGGGTGGGGGGTGGCGATTATCGTAAAGGAAGGTCTTGAGCCGAAGGAGACCACGGTCCCCCAGACAACCGGGTGTGAATCTCTCTGCGTGAGATGGGGCCTAGGGAGGCAGTTGGGCGTGTTAGTTGTATACCTGGCTCCTCGCTATGCAACAACAGCCCTGCCCGAGCTCCTAGAGGTGATAGCCGAGGCGGCAGTTGAGACCCCCAGACTGGTAGTCATGGGGGACTTTAACTTGCCGTCGGCAGGCGAAGCCTCTGGAGTAGCTCGGGAGTTCATGGCCTCCATGACGGCCATGGACCTGACCCAGGTAGTTTTAGGCCCCACTCACGAGGGGGGGAACACACTGGATCTCATCTTTGTCTCGGGACAGTGGAGTCGTGATCTGGGAATAGGGGATCTAGTCATCACTCCCTTGTCATGGACAGATCACGCTCTCCTTCGGCTGGACTTTCCAATCGCTACACCCCACCGCGGGGAGGCGGAACCGGACACTCCTATATGGTTCCGCCCCAGGCTTCTGATGGACCCGGAAAGGTTCCAGAGGGAGCTTGGGCCAATTCCTGTGACCCTGCCCCGCGATTCGACTGAGGACCTAGTGGCCGCATGGTTAAGTGCGGCCACGGGGGCCTTGGACCGAGTCGCGCCCTTGCGGCCTCTCTTGCGGCGACGAATCACCCAGGCTCCTTGGTTCACTGAGGAGCTTCGGGGGATGAAGCGCCACAAGAGACGCCTAGAGGGCAGATGGAGATCCTCTCGCTCCGAAGCCGACCGAACACTAGTGAGAACCCATATTAGGGCTTATTTAGTGGCGATAAGAGTGGCCAAACGTGAGTATTGTGCCACCCTTATTGCATCCGCAGATAACCGCCCTGCCGCCCTGTTTGGGGTGACCCGCTCCCTCCTCCATCAGAGGCCGCGGGAAGCCCCTCTGCAAGGGCGAGCAGAGGAATTTGGGATTTATCTGCAGGAGAAAATCACTCGGATTCGGAATGAGCTACCCTCCATCGACAGTGGTCCTGTGGGACTGTCCGAGACTAGTCTTGAGGTTCCTTCTTGGGAGGAGTTTGACTTTGTTACCACCGAGGATATGGACAGGCTGTCAAGGAAGCTTAGGGCGACCACATGTTTATTGGATCCGTGTCCCTCCTGGCTTGTACTGGCATCCTGGGAGACGACACGAGGCTGGCTCCAGGGCATTGTCAACGCATCTTTGAGTGAGGGGTCCTTACCTGCCGTCTTGAAAGAGGCGGTAGTGAGGCCCCTCCTCAAGAAGCCATCCCTGGACCCAGCTTTACTAGAGAACTATCGTCCGGTCTCCAACATTCACTTTTTAGTGAAGGTTGTTGAGAGTGTGGTAGCCCAACAGTTTCCGCGACACCTGGAGGAAGTTGATTATCTAGACCCGCGCCAGTCCGGCTTCCGACCCGGTCACAGCACCGAGACGGCATTGGTCGCGTTGGTTGATGATCTCTGGAGGGCGCGGGATAGAGGTTATTCCTCTATCCTAGTCCTATTAGACCTCTCAGCGGCTTTTGATACCATCGACCATGGTATCCTATTGCACCGACTGGGGGGGTTGGGGCTGGGAGGCACTGTTCTGCGGTGGTTCTCATCCTACCTCTCTGGTCGGTCGCAATATGTGTTGACGGGAGGGCAGAGGTCGACCTCGAGGCCTCTCCTATGTGGGGTCCCTCAGGGGTCGGTCCTCTCGCCCCTTCTTTTCAACACATATATGAAGCCACTGGGTGAGATCATCCGTGGTTTTGGGGTGGAGTACCATCTGTACGCTGATGACACCCAGCTGTACATATCCACCCCAAACCACCCCAACGATGCCGCCGAAGTGCTGTCCCAGTGTCTGGAAGCCGTACGGATCTGGATGGGTGGTAACAAACTCTAGCTCAACCCTGCCAAGACTGAGTGGCTGTGGTTTCCGGCACCCCGGTTCAGCCAGATTATTCCAACTCTGGCCATTGGGGGCGAAACAATGGCCCCCGTGGAGAGGGCGCGCAATTTGGGTGTCCTCCTGGATTCCCGGCTGTCCATGGAGGACCATGTGGCAGCCGTGGCCAGGGGGGCGTTTCATCAGGTACGCCTGATGCGCCAATTGCGCCCCTTACTGGACCGGGCTGCCCTTCGCACAGTCACTCAAGCTCTCGTGACGTCCCGACTCGACTATTGTAATGCTCTCTACATGGGGCTTCCCTTGAGGTGCACTCGAAAGCTACAGCTAGTCCAAAACGCAGCCGCACGGGTGATTATGGGAGCCACTAGGTGCTCCCACATAACACCGATCCTGCGCGAGCTGCATTGGCTTCCTGTGGCCTTTCGAGTGCGCTTCAAGGTTTTGACAACTATCTTTAAAGCGCTCCATGGCTCGGGGCCTAGTTATATGCGAGACCGCCTCCTGCCCCATACATCCCTTAGACCGATACGCTCCCACAGAGAGGGCCTCCTCAGGGTGCCGTCGGCCGGACAGTGCCGACTGGCGACACCCAGGGGGAGAGCCTTCTCTGTGGCGGGGCCAGCCCTCTGGAATGACCTGCCCCCTGAATTACGTACCATCACCGACCTCCGCCTCTTCCGCCAATGTCTTAAGACATATTTGTTTCAACAAGCCGGCCTAGCCTAACCTCCCATGGGGACTTTTAGATAGTTTTAAATTGGGTTTTTAAAATTTGGTTTTAGCGCAGGATAGGTTTATTTAATGGTTTTTTAAATTATATTTATTGTATTTTGTATGTTTTTTAAATTTCCTGTGCGCCGCCCTGGGTCCTCTGTGGAGAAGGGTGGGATATAAATTTAAATAAATAAATAAATAAATAAATTAGGCCACTCGAGGCATTGCCCTGTCAGCTTCAGTTTGTATGTGTGCCCTGGCCAGCTGATTTAGGCCTTCTTTTGAGGCCATTTTTTGCCCTCTGGAGGTGGGGGGAGGCTGTTTTCACCCTCCCCAGGCTCCTATAAACCCTCTGGAGCCTGGGGATGACGTAAAAAGCATGCCAAATGCAGGGGGTCATGCACATAGCATTATGGATGTGGCACACCTGTGCACATCGCCCCTGCACTCCCCCTGCTATTGGCACGTGACATTTTTGTGTGTGTAATTTGCACAAAACACACGCGTGCTAGGCACAAAATGAGTAGCTATTCTATTATCGGAAGTCCTTGGCTACATTGTGTGAAAGTTTGGTATAAATCGGCCCAGTAGTTTTTGAGATTAGTGGATTCGTACAAACTATTTTACATTTTTATTTATATAGATTAGGTAGCACAGTTGGCTGAGAAGCCACACCCAGAATACTTGTCAATGGCCATCGTTCAGCATTTCTATCAGTGACTTTGATGAGATAGTTCAGAAGTTGCTTATCAAGTCTATAAATGATGCAAAGCTGAGAGATAATAGGTTTTCTCTTTGCAGGAGAAAGAATATTTTTAAACTCTAAAGAGGTTTGGGTAATGATTGAAATCAGTAGAATTTGAGATCGTTTCCGGCTTCGGACGCGGACGGACGCGGATTCTCGCGTCCGCCGCTGTGTTGCCTCAGCTGCGCTCTTGGGCGTGGGGGGGGGAGGTTTAAAATCCCCCCCTCTGCATGGGCGGCTTGCAGAGCGGGCCCCCATCTCGACGGCGGTCGGGGGGGCTGCTCCTGCTTCGCCCTAGGGGCTGGGGAACTTTCACGGGGGGAGTTTCCCCTTCGCTGAAGACGCTGGAACATGGAGGATGTAAGAAGAAGCTGAAACTCCGGGGCTGTATGGCTGCGCCGAGGCTTCGGATTAAAAAATAATGGTATGTGCCTTATTTGGATTTTTTTTTACATTCAATCTGATGGAGAGAAGATAGGGGGGAGTTGGAAACAACCCCCCTGGAAATGAAGCGGCTTGCATAAAGAGTCCCGCCCTGCGGAGAGAGTGAAAGTGACTTCCGTCGGATTTATTGAAAAAGGAAGTTTCTTCTTAACCAAGGGATTTGCTGTTAAACAATGTATCTGGAGCCTTGCTACATTTTAAATTGACTGTTCCTACTTTCTCTTTCCCCACTCTGCCGGCAAGGCGGAAAGATGGCGTTCTCTTTGTTCTCAGGATGGAATTTTTTTTTGAAAACAAGCATTCCTCTATTTTAACAAAATTAGACTAATTTTAAAACATATAAGAAAAGGACCTCCTCTGGTGTCTTTCGGTGTTTTCTCCCTTTGTGAAACTTTCTGTTTTGATTGGAAAATTTTTCTTTTTTTTCTTTTTTCTCTCTGGACGTTGTAAACTCAATTTGAACTCCAGCTGCTTTTGTCTTGGACTTCACAGACTGCCCGCCCAACAGCGCCATTTTTTCTTCCCTTTCTTCCTCTCTACGCACTAACACCTAAAACTTTAATTATGGCATCGAGGAAACCCCCATCTGGGAAACCAAGCTCTGCTCCAGCATCTACAAGACCCAGCCCATCCTCACAACCAAAGATTTCAGCAATGTTACAGAAGGAAACAGAAGTAGAGGATCCTAAGTCACCAAGCCCTCAGCCATTAAACGTAGAGGAGATGTTTCAAAGAATAATGAATGAAATGCAACAAATCCGGAAAGACAATTTAAGCACAAGATTGGAATTATTGGAGGCGCAAAGAGAAATAACAAATAATAAACAAAAAATTGTGGGGCTGGAAGGGGGGGGCGGTTGAGATGAAGGAAGAGATAAAAGACTTTAAGAAATAACTTACAGATATTACTGGTCAAATGTCTAAAATTGATTTTGAACGCATGTCTTTTTTCTTAAGATTTCAGAATGTTCCTGAATTACCCGATGAGAATCTGAGAGAGCTGATGGCTACTATGTTAGCGGATTATATTAAGAAAGATAAGGAATTTATTTGGGGGGACATTGATTTGATTTATAGAATTAACTCAGCATTTGCCAGAATAAATGAGGTACCCAGAGAGATACATATTAAATTTATAAGAAGGTCAACGAGAGAGGAGATACTGAGAGCACAAAGAGGGGGCCCTTTGATGTATCAGCAAAATGAGGTGGCCATATTGAAGCAGATCCCAAAGAAAATAAGAGATATAAGAAGGAATTATTCCTTCTTAACTAAAAAATTATTCAAAAAAGGGGTGTGGTTCAAGTGGTTGATGCCTGAAGGGATGCTGGTATTCTGGGAGGGAGGAAGAGTTAGAATCAAAACAGTTGAAGAGGCGCATAATTTTTTTTTAAAACATTCCTCAATCCTGGATGATGATGAGATGGGAACGGGAGGGGCCACGGGGTCCGCCTGCTGGTGGGGGGGAGGAGGAAGAGACCACAGCAAAGAGGCTCAGATGGCAAAAATAACTTGTTATATTTCTTTAGTAATTCCTGCACGGATGTCAATAGTATAAAGTAATTGAATGTATGAAATAATATGAAAATTTATGATTTTAAAATGTATGTACCCCTTCCCTTTAATGATTTCTTTTTAATTGAATATGTATGAAGACTCGGAGGCGGTCATCAGACCCGATGTGGAAGCTTCAAATATTATCTATTACCTTATCTATCCCTTTCCCAATATAAATTGTTAAAACCAATAAAACTTTTTCAAAACAAGAAATATAGGCCCCTACATGTGGGTAGGAAAAATGAAAAGCAAAAACAAGGAATGGGACTTGGCTTGGCCAAGAAGTTCATGTTTGCTTAGTAGAGATGATGTTGTAAATCCTGCAGTGAGTAGGAAGTTGAACTGCATTACTTCCAGCTCTGATTTGAAGACCAAGATAACGTATTACTTGACTTCCAGCTCAGTCAATGCTCTGCCTTGCTTCTCCCATGCCTCACCCCGCCCCACATGCCTCCCGCAAGTTGCATCCATGAAGGGGGCGAGGGGCAGGAAGCCCTGCCATGCCCGGCAAGGGGGGGAGGGAGAAGAGACGGCAAGAATCTGATTGAGGCTGCAAAAGCAGCAGGAGGCCCCAAGCACCCCACTCGCCCTCTTCAAGAACAGCCTTACCTCAATCAGATGCCCCAATTGAGGCTCCCTGGGGTGGAGCCTGCAGCCTGGTGCTTGACAGGGTCTGGTGGGGGGGGGGGAAAGCCCCTTTATGCAGCCCACCTCTCTTTCAAGTGGACAGGAAGCTCCCTCCTATCATGCAGCCAGCAGGTTGAGAATCAGGCAGTCGTGGGAATTGCCTGCAATTCTTCTTACTGTGAGGCTGCAGGTTGCAAAGAATGGAGCAAGGTGGGGGGGAGGGGGAGGCTGGGGGGGGAGGATGAAGCAAGGCAGGGGCTGCGGAGCTGCCCCAATGCCCCGCACCGGCTTACCTGAAGGCCCTTCAGCCATCCATGCCAAGCCCTCTCCCCTCCCCAAGACAGCCACATCCCTTCACTAACCTGCTTTCCAGCTCCATTCTCCGCTGTGTGTTCAGGACAAGAAAATTAGTCTGTGCAACCATGGTAAAAAAAATACCAGAAATTCAGACCTTCCAACTTCTCGCAAAAAAAAAAAAAAAAAAAAGTCTTGCGAAGTTGGAAGTCGTCCCACAGACTACTTTTCCTGCCACTGACACAGTGGAGAACGGAGCAGGTATGCAGGTTAGTGAAGGGATGTGGCTGTCTTGGGGTGGGGGTGGGGGCGGAGGGAGCTGTATGTGTTTGTGTGTGAGAGAGAGAAGAGGGGGAGATTGAGAGAACATTGCTGCCAGCCCTGGATAACTCTCCGAGGTTGGATCGGATCTCTCTCTTTCTCTCTCTCTCTCTCCCTCTCCCTCTCTCATACACACACACACACACACACCCATTCTTTCTTTGGGATCGCAGCACAGACGCCCCCTCCCAGGATCGCTAGGCTGAAGCCTCTGGATTGAGCCTTTTGGTGGTGGGGTGGTGGTGGTGTCTGTGCTAAGTCCTTTGCAGGCAGTTTCTAGGACGCCATGCACAGTAAGGGACCTCCATGCACAGCGCTTTTCTTAGCACAGGGAGACGGACGGGGCAGGCGTTCTGGAACTTACTTCCGGGTCCATGCTGGAACCTCTTCGCACCAGATCGGTACATTTCACCATCCAGTGCGAACCAGCAGAAACCCACCACTAGTATATTCCCTTCCCGTTCCCTAGCTTCTTTCCAAAAATCAGGACTTTTTAAAAACGCCATGGGACGCAGGACAAATTGTTACAAATCGGGACTGTCCCACCAAAAGTGGGACATCTGGTCACCTTGCCTAACAACCTCCAATATGTCCTGAAAGCAGCGATGCCAGAGGTGTACCTTTAATTTGTTGGTACATTTGTGTACCAAATTTGAAATGTGTTTAGGCAGAGGTTTATGAGATCATAATCCTGGGTGCTTTGATCTTTGTGTAGTTAGTTAAGTTGGGTGTGCTGTGTGTGGAACAATGGGGTCATAAGATTCTTTGGCTAACTCTGGATCTGCAGAAAGGGGCTCTGACACTGCATATGGCCATGATTTTGTCCTCATCCGTAGTCAGGTCTCTGATTGAGGTAGTGGGGAGTTGATGAGTGTTTACTACTACTACTACTGCTGCTGCTGCTGGTGGTGGTACTTCTTCTTCCAATTATTTTACGATTTTGTCGGTGGGGGTCCCCAGGAATGATATGATTGGATGGAGAGATATTTCAGGCTTGTGTCTTTTAGGGCCTCGCCAGAGACATGGAAGGAGAGAGATCCTTCTCATCCACCACTCTTCCCCTTTCATAATTTGGCCTTTCTTTTTTGGGGGGGGGGGAGTGGGAGGTTTTTTTTATACAAAAACAAACAAAACATATAGATTTATAACATCCTCATCGGTTATTCTAGCATGTCGTTTGGTTATAAGATTTTTGTGTTTCAATATTTCAATTACATATACAGTCACTAAATATTAATAATTAATTTATTAGATTTATTATTATTATTATTAAATTAAATTATTATTAAATATTGATCCAATATTGCGATTCTTGAAGCAATCATGTACCCAACGTTATATAATTTGGATAAACTTGTGACTTATAGGGAACTGCTGGATGGCGGAGGTAATCTTAGGTCCAAAACAGATTTAAAATTAAGGGGAATTAATTTGGACTGGTGGGCATCTACACAAATACAGTCAAGATACCAGAAAGACAAAGCTACATGGGGAATTTTCACTTCCCCACAAGAATTCGATAAGGCCCTTTTGGAAACTAATAAAAATGTATTTCTAAAGTATATAACCTCTTGCTGACATGAAATATAGGTGATGAAATCATCAAAGATTCGATGATAGCCTGGGGGAGAAATTTCGGGTATTCCCTGGATCTTGAAAAGTGGCAAGAACTATGGAATAAAACAGTAAAATTAATGATGGCAGTGTCTTTTAAGGAAAATATGTATAAGATGCTCTACAGAAAGCATATACCACCAGCAAGAATCGCGAAGATGTTCCCTGGAACGCCCGAAGAATGCTGGAAATGTGAGTCAGCCAGAGGCATATTCTACCATCAATGGTGGACATGTCCACAAGCCCAAAGATATTGGAGTAGGATAAAAGATTGGCTTACGGAAATTACAGGAACCACCTTTCAATTAAAACCAGAGGTTTATTTATTGGGGATAAACCCCGGAGGCATAAGGAAGATAGACTGGTATCTTTTCACACACATTACCACTGCAGCCAGAATAGCATACGCACAGTTTTGGAAAGGGAAAGACCTACCATCAAACCAACTAATTATCAACAAAATCTTCTGGTGTGCTGAATGCGACAGACTAACATATATTCTCAAAGACAGACAGGAAGCGATATTCTACCAAAGTTGGGAAAGATGGTATGACTGGATGGAGGTAAAGAGACTACGGGATGAGAGATAGGGAAGGATATACAATGTAGATATATAGATAGTAAACAAAATGAATGTATGGAGCAGTGGCAGTTGTGGGGAATTGATAGATGTAAGATATAGACAAATAGAAATAGCTGGAATATCTAGGAATGTAGTAAGATGGTATATGATGTTACTTGGTAACTGTGTACATATAGGGGGTGGGTTACTTTAATGTGTAATTTTGCTTTGTCTTGTCAATGTCTTATTTATATTCTTTTTTCTGTTACTAATTTACAATAAAATTATATATAAAAAATAAATAAATACATAAATAAATATCGATCCAATATAAATAAATACATCCCTATCCTCATGCATCATATATTCAGTTACAGTTAATATTCCTTCATTTTAAACAGGAGTTATTCCCTTACATCCTTAATTGTCCATTTAATAACAATATAACTTTACGTAATCACCTATCCCATTCTATTAATTTTACAATACAAATACGCAGGGTTTCCATCAGTTTATAATTATACATCATTACTTACTATTATACATACTATCACATAAATATTCAATACGTGTATATACCAATCTTTCCTCACATCATCATTGATCTATTTAACATCAAAATGTCTTTATAACATCACCTTCCTCCTACAATTGCTATTACAATGCTAAAAAGAGTTCTCCAAGACTTTTCATTTCCATGCCTTCTTATCTAGCCAGTGGTAAAATAAGTCCCATGTTTTGTAGAATTGCTTATCTTCTTGCTCTCTAATTTCAAAAGTCAATTTATTCATTTCAGCACCTTCCATTATTTTACGAATAACCTCCTCCTGTGTTGGTATTTTCTCATTTTTCCAGTTTTTTGCTGATGTCACAGCTGTTGAGTCACAGCTGTTGAGTCAGGTGCCGCCCCTCCCATCCAGATATATCTCTGGACTGCCCCTCTTTTCCAGAAGCTCTGCCACCGTTGAAGGCATTGGGGGATCTGGCAGGGGAGTCTCTCTCGAACGAGGATTGTAGGGGTCAGGGGGTGTTGTAGATGCATCTATACTCCAAAGCCTACTCACAGCACTCCCCTATCCCCCCCCCACGGTGCCCACTCACCCACCTGCCCTCTGTAGCCCCTGCCCACGGCCCCCTCCTGCCCCCTGCAGGACTTGCACAGCCACCATGCCCTGGAGCGCCCGCACACACAGCAACCTCCCATCTCTTGCAGCACCTGCCGGTGCTCTTGAACCCCTGCCTGCAGCACCCCCTGCCCACCCACAACTTGCCTGGCACTCCCGTCTTCCCTGCACAGTCCTGGGATTATGACAGTATCTGGAACTGGCAGGTTGGCTGTTGCTAAATGATGCAGTTTCGCGAGGTTGTGCTTTGTAACTGCATCCATAATGTTTTCCCACATTTGCTTGTGAGTCCTGTGGGTGCCTGTGACCTGCTAGCTTTGGAAAGCCTCGTTTCAATCTCCTGTGGTTGTTGGAGAAGCAATACAATACAAAACAATAGCAGAGTTGGAAGGGACCTTGTAGGTCTTCTAGTCCAACCCCCTGCGTGGGCAGGAACCTTATACCATTTCAGACAAATGGCTATCTAACATCTTCTTAAAGACTTCCAGGGTTGGGGCATTCACAACTTCTGGAGGCAAGCTGTTCCAGAGGTTAATTGTTCTAACTGTCAGGAAATTTCTCCTTAGTTCTAAGTTGCTTCTCTCCTTGATTAGTTTCCACCCGTTGCTTCTTGTCCTGCCCCCAGGTGCCTTGGAGAATAGTTTGACTCCCTCTTCTTTGGGGCACCCTCTGAGATCATCTCACAGCACTGACTCTGTTCTCCCAATATTCTTAGGTAAAATTCCCTAGATTTGATTGGCTTGGAGACAGTCATGGAGGAAGGCGGGCTCTGAGGGAAAGGGAAATGGCTATTGGCTGTGGGAAGAGCCTCCATGGACAGAGGACGTCTACCTCCCAATGGGTGGGAAAGCAGTGATGGTGGCAACAACAGGTGCTGCTCTGCTGATTGCTTCCCTTGTGGCTCTCCAGCCAGTGAGCAGTGCTACTCCAACAGAGAATACTCAGTCAGGGTTATAATCAGAAGCAAGCATGGGTTTGTCAAAAACAGATCATGCCAAACAAATCTTATTTCATTCTTTGACAAAATAATGGACCAGCAAAATACTGTAGACATAGTATATTTGGACTCCAGTAAGGCATTTATTTTATTTATTTTATTTTATTTATTTTATTCGATTTATAAACCGCACCAATCTCCATCGAGACGGACTCTGGGCGGAGCACAGGAAATTAAAACAACAATGAATAAATAACAACATTACAAAAGTTAAAAATTTCTTTAAAGAAATAATAATACCAAAATTGCAAAAATTATTTAATGGAATTTTACACGGTGGAGAAGTCCCGATGTCATGGAATAGAACGGTAATAACTATAATTCCTAAACCTGATAAAGATTTGGAGAGGATCGAGTCCTATTGACCCATTTCTTTAATTAACCAGGATGCCAAAATATTTACTGCCATTATAAGTAATAGGTTAAATAGATTTATAGATAAGTATATAAGCTATAATCAGGTAGGTTTTGTTAAAGGTAGATATATGAGTGATATAATTAGAAGAGTATTAAATATTATAGATGTAGCTGAGAGTAATGGGGATAAAATAGGTATAGTATCACTAGATATTTTTAAAGCCTTTGATTCTGTACAATGGGAAACTATTAGGGTAATTATCGAGGCATTAGGCTTCGGTAATAGGCTTATACATGTTATTTCAAAATTGTATCAAAAAAGCAGTGCAAAAGTGAAGGTGAATGGGATAATGACGGGAGAGATTAAATTGGAAGCAGGTACGAGACAGGGATGTCCCTTGTCCCCAACTTTATTTTTATTAATTATGGAAGTTTTGACTAAATTGATAGAAAAAGATGAAGAAGTGGAAGGATACAAGGGATATAAGATAAATTTGTACGCGGATGATACCTTGATTATTTTGAAAGATATAGAGAAAGATTTGAAGAGGATAAATAAACATTTGAAAGAATTTGAAGAAATGACAGGTTTAAAGGTAAATTGGTCAAAATCTGAATTATTAATGAACAAAAATGATAAAGAGTGGGAGAGTATCCAAGAACAATTTGGGATAAGAATTAAAAATACACTGAAATATTTGGGAATAACACTTTCACTTAAAGTTAGAGAATTGAAAAAAATTAATTATGATGTGATGTTAAATGAAATAGAGAAAAAGATAGATAAATATAAAGAGATAAAGTTGTCTTGGTTTGGCAGAATTGCAATGTGTAAGATGATGCTGTTACCAAAGTTTAATTTTTTATTTGAGATGCTACCATTAAATTTGACAGAGAAGGATATGGAAGGATATCAGAAGAAATTAGATAAATTCTGCAATGGTGGGAAAAGACCTAGATTAATGAAGAAAATGTGGTATCAAAATCAAAAGGAAGGTGGATTGGGAATTCCCAATCTACTTAATTATTATAGGGCCTATAATATTCGAACCGTAATAAAAATACTTAAAGGAGGAGACGGACATTGGGGAGATCTAGAGTTAAAGGATATTAAGAGATTTGGCCCTACATGGTTTTTAGATAAAATAAAAACAAAAAAGGCAATTAACAGTTATTGGTTAAAGGGATTGAGTAAAATTTGGAATAAATTTGTTAAAATATTGATTCCGGATATATCCTTCTTGGGGAAGACACTTGGAAGTTGGCCGATTAAAACAAATATAAGTCGAGATAAAGTAGTTGAGGATGAAAATATAAGAAGTATAGTAAATTGGTTAAGAGCATTAGAAATTGAGAGCAGAAAAAAAGAAATAATTGAAAAATTGGAATTGAATTGGTTTGAAAAAATACAGGTAGAAAAATGGTCTATGGAAGTAAGAGGAACATGTAAAATAGGCAGAAGTAAAACTGAATTTGAAGGTTTAGTATCTCAAATTATCAAGGATGAAATTGGGTTAAAGGGACTCGTTAGTAAGATATATAAGATTATAAACTTTGATGGAAATCCACAAATGGTAATGAAGACGAATTGGGAGGAAGAACTTAAGATTAAAATATTAGACTCGGATTGGAATGTGAATTGGAAAAGTCGAATTATGAGGATTATGTCTATAAGGATTAAAGAGCACAACTTTAAGATTGTTTGGAAATGGTATTGGACTCCATTAAGGTTATCATTGATAGACAAAAAAATTAGTAATAAATGTTGGAGATGTAATATGGAAGTGGGAACTTATGAACATATGTGGTATAAATGTGAAAAAATTAAAAAGTTTTGGCAACAATTGGAGGAAATGATGTTTGAAATGATGAAGAAAAGAATAACTTTGAGATCAGAAACTATATTATTACTGATAATTAAGGAATTAGAATTAACAAAATATGAGAAAGAACTGATTAGAATTATGATTATAATGGGTAGAATTATAATAGCAAGATACTGGAAAATAGAGGTAAATATTAAAATAGAAGAATGGTATTGTGAAATGTGGAAATTAGCCTTAAATGATAAAATGACTTGTGATATTAAATTCAGAGAGGGGGTCTATAAAAAAGACATTTTTTGGAAGACTTGGAACCCATTTGTGGACTATGCACTTGGAACTTTGGATGCCTCGACACCTGTACCCAGGGAACGCGGATTTTGGAGATCTTAAAGACAATTGAAGATATCCAAAGAACCAACTCTTCCTTTCGTTTTGTATAGCACCGGGTGGATTATTGTTTAAAAAAAAGAGTAAATTTTATGTGTAGATGTTTAAGGTAACCCGCTCTGTTTAAGGTAACCCGCTCCCTCCTCCAACAGAGGCCGCGGGAAGCCTCTTTACAGGGTCGAGCAGAGGAATTTGGGATTTATCTGCAGGAGAAAATCACTCGGATTCGAAGCGAGTTACCCTCCATTGTCAATAGCCCTGTCGAGAGTGCCAAAGCAGCTCTTGAGACACCATTGTGGGAGGAGTTTGACTTTGTTACTATCAAAGATATGGACAAGCTGTCAAAGAGACTGAGGGCCACCACATGTTTACTGGATCCGTGTCCCTCCTGGCTTGTACTGGAATCCTGGGAGACGACACGAGGCTGGCTTCAGGGCATTGTCAACGCATCTCTGAGTGAGGGGTCCTTACCTACCGTCTTGAAAGAGGCGGTGGTGAGGCCCCTCCTCAAGAAGCCGTCCCTGGATCCGGCATTATTAGAAAACTATCGTCCCGTCTCCAACCTAGTGAAGGTTGTTGAGAGTGTGGTGGCCCAACAGTTTCCACGACATTTGGATGAAGTTGACTATCTAGATTCGCGCCAGTCCGGCTTCCGACCCGGGCACAGTACCGAGACGGCATTGGTCGCATTGGTCGATGATCTCTGGAGGGCACGAGATAGAGGATTTTCCTCTATCCTGGTCCTATTAGACCTTTCAGCGGCTTTTGATACCATCGACCATGGTATCCTATTACACCGACTGGGGGGGTTGGGGCTGAGAGGCACCGTTTTACGGTGGTTCTCGTCCTACCTCTCTGGTCGGTCACAATATGTGTTGACGGGGGGGAAGAGGTCGACTTCTAGATCCCTCTTATGTGGGGTCCCTCAGGGGTCGGTCCTCTCGCCCCTGCTGTTCAACATATATATGAAGCCGCTGGGTGAGATCATCCGTGGTTTCGGGGTGGGATATCATCTGTACGCTGATGATACCCAGCTGTACATATCCACCCCGGACCACCCCAATGATGCCGTCGAGGTTATGTCCCGGTGCTTGGAGGCTGTACGGATCTGGATGGGTAGTAACAAACTCAGGCTCAACCCGTCCAAGGCTGAGTGGCTGTGGCTTCCGGCACCCCGTTTCAGCCAGATTATTCCAACTCTGGCCATTGGGGGCGAAACACCAGCCCCTGTTGAGAAGGCACGCAATCTAGGTGTCCTCCTGGACTCCCGGCTGACTATGGAAGACCAGGTGGCGGCCGTGGCCAGGGGGGCATTCCATCAGGTACGCCTGATGCGCCAATTGCGTCCCTTACTGGATCGGGGAGCCTTACGCACAGTCACTCAAGCACTCGTCACATCTCGACTTGACTATTGCAATGCTCTCTACATGGGGCTTCCCTTGAAGTGCACCCGAAGACTACAGTTAGTCCAGAACGCGGCCGCACGGATAATTACGGGAGCGCCTAAACACTCCCATATAACACCTGTCCTACGCGAGCTCCACTGGCTTCCTGTGGTCTTTCGGGTGTGCTTCAAGGTCCTAACGACCATCTTCAAAACGCTCCATGGCTCGGGACCTAGCTATCTGCAAGACCGTCTCCTGCCCCATACATCCCTGGGACCGACACGCTCCCACAGAGAGGGCCTCCTCAGGGTGCCGTCGGTCGGGCAATGTCGACTGTCGGCGCCCAGGGGGAGGGCCTTCTCTGTGGCAGGGCCGGCCCTTTGGAACGACCTGCCCCCTGAAATCCGCACCATTCCTGACCTCCGCCTCTTCCGCAAATGTCTTAAGACTCACTTCTTCCAACTAGCCGGCCTTGCGTAACCCCAGCACCGCCAATTATAAACGAGGGTTTTAAAAACGGTTACAACACAGGCATCTAATATCTATGTATTGTATTTTGTATTTATTGATTTAATTCTATGTTCGCCGCCCCGAGTCCCTTGTTGTGAGATGGGAGCGGGTTATAAATATGAAAAATAAATAAATAAATAAATAAATAAATAAATAATTTGTGGAAAATTATAATAAAAATAATAATTTAAAAAAAAACAAAAAAAAGTTAAAAAGAAATTAAATTATATACCTGTGCTAAAATACCCAATAAAAACTATCAAATCGTTATTCTAATGTAACTGAAGCTCTATCGTGTCAAGACCTAAGTTCTAGGCTAGTCCAGCTTGTTGGAAAAGGTGTGTCTTGAGTGAGCGGCGGAAGAGGGGAAGGTCCGTGATGGTGCGTAGTTCGGTTGGCAGGTTGTTCCAGAGGGCAGGCCCTGCCACAGAGAAGGCTCTACCCCTGGGCGTCACCAGCCGGCATTGACCGGCAGTCGGCACCCTGAGGAGGCCCTCCCTGTGGGAGCGAATCGGTCGGTGGGAGGTATGTGGCAGGAGGCGGTCCCGCAGATAACTAGGCCCCGAGCCATGGAGCGATTTAAAGATGGTGATAAGCATCTTGAAGCGCGCCCGGAAGGCCACTGGTAGCCAGTGCAGCTCGCACAGGAGAGGTGTTACGTGGGAACTTCGAGATGTTCCCAGAATCCCCCGCGCGGCCACATTCTGGACTAACTGGAGCCTCCGGATGCACCTCAAGGGGAGCCCCATGTAGAGAGCGTTGCAATAGTCAAGGCGGGATGTCACTAGTGTTTGAGTGACTGTGCGGAGGGCGTCCCGGTCCACAAAGGGACGCAACTGGCGTACCAGGCGAACCTGGTAAAACGCCCCCCTGGTCATGGCCGCCACATGGTCATCCAGGGACAGCCGTGAATCCAGGAGAACGCCCAAGTTGCGCGCCCTTTCCACGGGGGCCATTGACTCGCCCCCGATAACCAGCGATGGAACTAGCTGGCTATGCAGGGATGCCGGAAACCACAGCTACTCGGTCTTGGACGGGTTGAGCCGGAGTTTGTTACTTCCCATCCAGAGCCGCACGGCCTCCACACACCGGGACATCACCTTGACAGCATCATTGGGATGGTCGGGGGTAGATATGTACAGCTGAGTGTCATCAGCGTACTGATGGAACTCTACCCCGAAACCATGGATGATCTCACCCAGCGGCTTCATGTAGGTGTTAAACAGGAGGGGCGAGAGGACCGACCCCTGAGGCACCCCACATGTGAGGGGCCTCAACGTCGACCTCTCTCCCCCTGTCAACACGAATTGTGACCGACTGGAGAGGTAGGAGGAGAACCACTGCAATACAGTGCCCCCCAATCCCAACCCCTCCAGCCGGTGCAATAAGATACCATGGTCGATGGTATCAAAAGCCGCTGAGAGGTCTAATAGGACCAAGATAGAGGAATAACGTCTATCTCTGGCCCTCCAGAGATCATCAACCAACGCGACCAATGCTGTCTCAGTGCTGTGCCCGGGGCGGAAGCCGGACTGGCGCGGGTCTAGATAAGCAGTTTCCTCCAGGTGTCGAGGGAACTGTTGTCCCACCACACTCTCAACAACCTTCACAAGAAATTCGGACGTGTTTCCTACACGTCCGCCGCTGTGTTTCCTTAGCGAGCGCCTTCGGGTGCAGGGGGGGACATGAAGAGTCCCCCCCGTAAGGGCAGCCTGTGGTGAGGCCCCCATCTCGACGGCGGTCGGGGGGGCTGTTCCCGCTACGCTCCAGGAGCCGAGGAACGGAGTGCGGGGGGAGTGCTTCCCTTTTGCCGAAGGAGCTGGAACCATGGAGGATTTTTTTCAACGAGCAGAAAAGCCGGGGCTGAATGGCTGCGCCGAGGCTCCGGATCAGAAGAAATAGTAATGTGAGTGACTTATTTGAAATTTCTACATTCAACTTTTGAAAGAGAGAAATAGGGGGGAGTTGGGAGAAACAACCACCCTGGAAAGAAAAGCGGCATTAGAGAACTAGTCCCGCGAAGTGGAGAGAGTGAAAGTGACATCCGATGGATTAATTGAAAAAGGAAATGTATTGCCAAATAAGGAATTGCTGTTAAACAATGTATCCTGAGCCTTGCTACGTTTAAAATAGACTGTTTCCAAACTTTTACTTTCTTCACCGCTGCCGGCAAGGCGGAAAGATGGCGTTTCTTTGTTCCCAGAATGGAACTTTTCCTTTTGAAAATAAGCATTCCTCCACTTTATCAAACTAAATGAGATTAAATTCAAAATAAATATAAAAAGGCTTGCTCTAGTGACTTTCAGTGTTCTCTTCCTCTGTGAAGCCTTCTGTTTTTGTTTGGAAAATCATACTTCACTTTTCTCTCTGGAGATTGCAAACTTAATTTGAACTACCATTACTTTTGTCTCAGACTTCACGGACTGCCCGCCCTAGAGCACCATTTTTTTCTTCTTCTTTCTTTATACTAACATCTAAAGTTTTAATTATGGCATCGAGAAAGCCTCCATCTGGGAAATCAAGCTCTGCCCCAGCATCTACAAAGCCCAGTCCAACCTCACAATCAAAGATTACAGCTTTACTTCAGAGGGAAACAGAAGCAGAGGATTCCAAGCCAACAACCACAGAGGAGATGTTTCAAAAAATAATGAATGAAATACAACAAATCCGGAAAGACAATTTAAGTACAAGACTGGAATTTTGGAGGCACAAAGAGAAATAACAAATAATAAGCAAAAAATTGAGGGGCTGGAGGTGGGGGCAGTTGGGATGGGAGAAGAGATAAAAGATTTTAAGAAGGAAATTACAGATATTACTGGCCAGATGTCTAGAATTGATTTTGAACGTATGTCTTTCTTTTTAAGATTTCAGAATGTTCCAGAAGCAGATAAGGAGAATTTAAGAGATTTAATGGCTACAATTTTAGCGGATTATACTAAGAAAAATAAGGAATTTATTTGGGGGGACATTGCTTTGATTTATAGAATTAATTCAGCATATGCCAGAATAAACGATGTACCCAGAGAGATACATATTAAATTCATAAGAAGGTCAACAAGGGATGAGATACTGAGAGCACAAAGAGGGGGGCCTTTGATATATCAACAAAATGAGGTGGCCATACTGAAGCAGATCCCTAAAAAAATACGAGATATAAGAAGGAAATATTCCTTCCTATCGAAAAAATTACAAAGAAAGGGGGTGTGGTTCAAGTGGTTGATGCCTGAAGGGATGCTGGTATTCTGGGAGGGAGGAAGAGTTAGAATGAAAACAGTGGAAGAGGCGGAGAATTTTCTTAAAAAACATTCCTCAATCCTGGATGATGACGATATGGGAATGGGAGGGGCCACGGCTCCGCCTACTGGAGGGGTGGAGGAGAAAGAAACAATAGCAAAGAGACTCAGATCACAAAAATAACTCTTTTTTTCTTTTTTAATGTATGGTAATTCCTGTATGGATGTTAATAGAAACAAAGTAATTGAATGTATGAAATTTTACTTTTGACTATGAAATTTATGATTTAAAATGTATGTACCCCTTCCTATTTTTATTATTTCCTAATGGAACTTACACAAGAAGACTCGGAGGCGGTCACCAACCCCGATGTGGAAGCTCTAAAATATTGTTAAAATACCTTACCTACCCCTTTCCTTTTATAAAATGTTAAAACCAATAAAAAATTATTAAAAAAAAAAAAAAACTTTCGCAAGAAAGTGAAGGTTGGAGACCGGACGATAATTAGTTAACAATGCTGGGTCCAGGGAAGGCTTCTTGAGGAGGGGTCTCACCACCGCCTCTTTCAAGACGGCAGGCAAGAACCCCTCACTCAAAGAAGCGTTCACTATTTCCTGGAGCCAGCCTCAGGTCACCTCCCAGGAGGCCAGTACCAGCCAGGAGGGACACGGGTCCAATAAACATGTGGTGGCATTCAGCCGCCTCGGCAACCTGTCCATGTCTTCGGAAGTAACAAAGTCAAACTCATCCCACGAAATGGTCTCAAGACCCGCCTCGGACAGTCCGCCTCGATCTATCGGAGTGGAGGCCAGGTCGTCCCGGATCCGAGCGATTTTATCCTGCAGATAAATTCCAAATTCCTCTGCTCTGCCCTGCAAAGGAGCTTCCCGTGGCCCTTGATGAAGAAGGGAGGGGGTCACTCTAAACAGGGCGGCAGGGCGGTTATCTGCGGATGCGATAAGGGTGGCGAGATGAGTACGTTTCGCCATCCTTATCGCCACAAGGTAAGTCCTTAAATAGGACCTCGCCTGTGTTCGATCGGATTCGGAGCGAGTGGACCTCCACCTGCTCTCTAGGTGTCTCTTGCGGCACTTCATCACCCTCAGCTCCTCCGTGAACCAATTTGACCAAGTAGACCACAAACCACTTCTTGGTAAGTTGGAAAAATGTGGCCCAGACAGCATCACCACCCAGATGGATTTGTAAAGACCTCCAAAGTCCCTTTGCTTTACTTTATTTGGATTTGTCCTTCCAACTCTGTTCTGTTGTTCTGTTTCTCTTGAGCCACAGGCTTCCTGGAGAAGAGCCCTGCCCAGCGGAGGCCAGGCAGTATCACATCTGTGAGCAGAAAGTGAGTACCCTCCTCTCCCCTGCTGAGCCCATCTTGATAGGGGCAGGTGGGCTTCTCCATGAGCCTGGAAGCCTCTCGCAGACATCCATTGGGGGGCGGGGGGCACTTTGGGCCCTGATTTGACCTTGGATGCTCAAGGGAACCTTTGCTGGTGTGGCCTGCAAGGAAATCCAGCAGTCCCATGGTTCCCGCGTGGCTTTGTGGTCGCCAGCAGCATGAACATATAAGTGTATATAAATATAACACAAATTATGAAGAGACAGAGCAGCTGAATGCTGCCCAGATCCCTCCTCATAAATGGGGAATCCCTCCAGATTATTATGGGTCTGGAATCCCCCCCTTTTTTTAATGACTCTGTAATCCCTTAATTTGGGATAGACTTGGCAAGGCAGAATGAATGGAGCTGGGATTTACTGGCCAGATGCCCTTCCTGATGCCCACAGAGCTCTCAGAAGATACTTTCTCTTTGCCAGAAACATCGGCCGCTTGAACTTGAACTGAACTTTTGAGTGTGAGGTGAGCGTCTTTAACACGAGGCCACCACACCGCTCAGAATGGGCCCAGAGTGCAGGGATCCATCTCTGCCCAGTGTTTCTGGTAGGCACAAAGCGCCCTGGGCCCTTTGTGTATCTGTGCTTACGTTCGAGATGCACAGTTAACATTCCAGCCTTGTGTTCTAGGACTTTGGCTTCAAAGCATATCCGAAGTTAACAGTATAACAGAGTTGGAAGGGACCTTGGAGGTCCTCTAGTCCAACTCCCTGCCCAAGCAGGAAGCCCTATACCATTTCAGACAGGAGGCTTGATTAAAAGCCTCCAGGGGTGGAGCAACCAAAACCTCTGAAGGAAAGCTGTGACTGCTCCCAGTCAGTAGTCAACATATTTGATAGGCTGACCTGTGAAGCTTCTTGTTCATTTTATTGTTTATTGCTTAACAACCATTCATTTGCGGTAACAATGGTACTGAGAAAATCAATGAATCAGCCCTCACACTTACGACCCGGGCAGTGTCCCCACGATCAATGTGATTAGGATTTGGGAGTTTGGCAGCTGGTGCCCATTTACCACATTCAGGGCATCCTACAGCTGCCTGCTCGCCATCTGTGGCACTCCCAAAGTCAAGAGGGAAGCCAGCGGCAAGGTTCACTGTTTAGTTTAACTATCGCGGGTGATTCCCTTAATGACGATAGCAAAAAAAAATTGATTTTTTTCCCCCAGTCCCCATTGGGGTCAGAAATCATGGACAATCTATAGTGGTAGAGGCCCTGATGTTATTTATGAACCTTATGCGGTGCTTATGAAGCTTTACTACATTTTATTACAATTTTATTACTCTGTGATTCTGGATTAGAGTATTGGTGTTCTTGTTTGGTATTTTTGGCTCTTACGGGCTGCCTTCTCTGGGCGTGTCACTTATAGAGAGAGAGAGAGTGAGTGAGTGAATGAATGAAAGTCAACCTGGAAGTGTCTCTTCTTTCCATCGCATCCCGCAAGCCGTGTTCTAACAGTGGCCGTTTACCTTCCCGTCTTCCTCCCTCTCTCTAACAGGCCTGCCCGGCTGGCACTGTCCCCTTCAGGGCCATGCAGTGCGCTCTCTACAACAGCAAGCCCATCCTAGGGGGGCAGGCCCGGTACCAGTGGGTCCCCTTCCATGGAGGTGAGAGCATCGGTGAGGGCAGCCAGGCCTTCGAGGTCACTGGGGGAGATGGGGGGAATTGGCTGTGGGTTTCTTTCCGGATTCACTTTGGGGAACCCAGTGCCGGGCCTGCCCAGGAGTTGATCGTGAGAACCAGCTTTCTTCAGCTGCAGAGCCACGGCGAGGACCATCCTGAGGGGATGGAGCTTCATGGCTTTGAGTCCTATGTCCTAAATAACCCCCAACCCTTATAAGCAATGGCTGGCAGGCAGGAATATTCCTTTTTAAGAAAAATACCTCAGCGCATCATTGGGACTAAAAGGTGTTACCCGTCCACCACCGAAAGACACATCCTTGGGCCCCCACGAAGAACGAAGTGATTGGGGACTTTCCTCAGAGTGGAAACCCTGGGACAAGGCAGATTGACAGCCAGAGGGTAGAGCAGATTGAAGGAGGTAAACTTTCTCCTCTTGCAAATGGCCACTGAGCTTCATCCTCGTGGGTTTTGTGGCTTATCTGTGTGGCTTTCGACATTGGATCCAGTTCACATGCTAAACAGCTTAGGACAAGGCATCCGCTAGAGTGGCTTTTCCCGTAGAATCCTAGTAAAGTGACATCAGTTGATGGAGCCGCAGAGCCTTGTGAACCTGGGAAAGGCACACTCGGACCTTGGAAGGCCCTTTTCCAGAAGCTGCATTCTGGGAAACAGAAAAGGCCGGGGAGGGGCGGGTGGGATTCGACTCGTGTCGTCTGCCTGCGGCTTCATCCTGCGCTCTGATCGCAAACCGGATGTGGGACTCGATTGACTGGGACCACTAGAGTGATGTCCAAATAACGGACCGGCTCAGCAGGGTTACAAACCCCACCAGAGCTGTGTTGTGAGAATGGGCACAAGTGCCCATGAGAACGGGTGCAGAGCATTAATGGTGCCAAGGCAGAGCTGACGTCCCAAAGTGACCCCAGAAGTCAGGGCTCTGCTGGGAACTCTAGATCTCTGTGTGTTGAATGCGTCACACACACACACACACACAACCCTACAGTGTGCCTGGATGGGAAACTGCTGAAAGGGGAGGAAGTGCTTTAAAACATTTCTTTCCACCCCAGGGGAAAATGAGCCGGAATCCCCCGACTGTGCCTGTCTAGGGCCAGAGGCTGTCCGGGGAGAACGCAGGATCTGGTCAACCCCCTGGAGCGAAGGCAGCGAAAGGGACTGAAAAACCTCAACCCTCGTCCAGCACTGTGTGACCCTTAGGCCAACCCCCCCTCCCAATCAAATGGACGGGGCATGTTTTTGTGCCGCTGCCCGGCTCTCATGCCCCCTCTGCCTCCTTTACCTCCCCCCCAGCTGCCAACCTCTGTGACCTTAACTGCCTGGCGATGGGGCACAATTTTTACTACAGCTTTGGCCGAGTCCTGGATGGAACCCCCTGCAGCCTGGCGTCGCCGGAACTCTGCATCAGCGGCCGCTGCTTGGTGAGTCAGTGGGCATCGGCTGTGACGGGTTGCGCCTGTGAGGGGGAAGGACCGGTGTGATGGAAGCGCCAGGGAATTTCTCAGGAAGCCCATTCCAAGAGGGGTGAGGGCGAGACGAGCCCAGAGCTGGATGGGGGCAGAGGAAGAGATTTAGGAGACCCCTCCCCAGAAATGCCCAGGGAATATCTGTTTAGGTGGGGGGCAGTAAAGATTATTCCCGCAAGATTCGGTCTGTTTGGTGTGAGTAAATAAAGGACTAACTTTGGCTGGATTGTTTGATCCTGGGCTGGGCCTGGCCCTCCCTGCTTTTGGCCGAGTTCCTCCCGTTCTCCATCACTGGGTTGTCCTCAGCCCTCATTCTTCGAGAAGGGCGAGGCTGAAACACAAAACTCCATACAAAACCCAGGAGGCGCTGCAGTGACAGCAGCCTCATTGTTCACCCGGGGACTAAAGGAAAGTCAAGCCTGTGCTCGTTTTCTAGAGGAGCAGAGCTGGGCAGGAAGAGCAGCCCACCAGCCAAACAAGCACTTGGCCTTTGTGTGTGGGGGGGCGGGGCGGGGGGAGGAACACTTTATCTGGGAAGGGTTTCCCTGCCATGTCCCAAGACGTCCCTGAGCGGCAGCTCTAGCGTCGAATGGGAATGTGGGGCAGCCTTGCGGTGGACTTTCTGCATCCCCCCCCCCCCCATAACAAGAGGGGCTCTTCCAGGCACCTCTAATGCCCACTTTTGTCCAACCCCCAGAGAGCTGGCTGTGATGGGGTCCTGGGCTCCGAGGCATGGGCCGATGCCTGTGGTGTCTGTGGGGGCAGGAACGAGTCTTGCGTCTTCATCCAGGAAGCCATCCGGGCGGCGGTTCCCGCCTCTGGTGATTGAATGTGCTGACGTGGGTGAAGCTTTGGCTTTTGGCGTTTGTCAACACAACCCCTTGCCTCTCCCCCTCCCCACCCCTCCCTCCTTGCCCTGCTACTGCTCTGCTGGCTGTCCGGGGCTGTCCTGAATGCGGGTTTTGCCCATCAGACATGCAGGGTGACCCCGGGTGCCCTCTAGGATCCCCACCTCCAGGCTCATGGGTGGAGCACCTAATAAGCTGAAGCCCTTTGCGATGGGCCGCAGGGCACCCCGCAGCTTTGCAGCTCCTTCCTGCCCACGGAGGGGCACCAAACACTCCTGGATGGGCACCAGAGTCTAAAAGGTTCTTGGCACACGAGAGGAACATAAAAATACTCCCAAGTAAGAGGCCGATGCCCTTGGGGCGTCCTGGAGGCCAAAAGCAGGACGTAAACGGTTAAGAATAGTGGGTGAAGGTGGGAGAGGCGCCCGGTGAGTCTGTGAAATTCATGGAAAGGACAAGTGTGGAACCTGACTGGATGGAGCGTATCCAGACACACCTGCCCCAGAGGCATCGAACCTTCCTAAGGTGCGGATGTCAGACCCAAGTTCTATCTTAACTGCGTTGTCTATGTGCTCTCCAGCCCCATCCCGCCCACTGCACTCTTCACACCTAATCTCACAGGCTGGAGCTGACAAGCGCATCCCGGGAAATACAGTCTGCACCACAGTGGGAAACGGAAGCGATGCAGAGGCGCTCCAGTGAACTCTGACAAGGGGAGAACCAAGGGCACATTTTGGAAACTGAAGGAATGGGGGAGGGGACGTCCTTGCTTCCTTTGGTGAAGGACGTGGGGGAGGGAGGAAGTGCCGGAAACGTTGACTGGGCCTCTCGAGCACAGCATTTTTCATGCAGGCGAACTGCCTGTTGGCACACCTGTCAAAGGATTGGCCCTAAATCTAAGAGCAGGTCTGATGAGGGGATTCAGGCTGAACTCTGGAGAGCGGATGCCAGAGCAAGCTTTCTTCATGACCCTGAAAGGTGGTGGGGGGGGGGGGGAGAGAAAGGAAAGAGGGTGAGGGAAGAGACACAGGGCCAGCCTTCGGTTAGTCTTCCAGCAGAAAGAGATAGAAAATGGGCCCTTCCGCGGAGCTGCATTGCATGGGCACTCCTCCAGTCCTTGAATTGGCATGGAGACCCTGGCATGGCTCGGGGGGGGGGGGGGGAAGGTGTTCGTCAAAAAAGGTCGGGCCTTTTCATGTCCCCATTCCGGGCATTGTCCGAGGGCGGGTCTTAGACGTGGCCGGAGTGATATAACTGAAAGTCAAAAAAAGACCGGGGGAGGGGAGGGTGTCGCCAGGAGAACCTGAAAGAAAACTAGAAGCCGGAGACTTAGGAAGGAGAGCGGGTGATGAAACAAGGAGGGATCAAGGAGGAAATGGGACAAAGAAATGGAGGAAAGGAGAAAGCTGAGGGGTCGGCATCACGAAAACTCACGGGGACTGGGCTGGGATGGAACAAAGGCCGCCCGTGACCGTCTTCTGAGGGTCGGTAAGAAGCTGAAAGACTAAGAAGTTCAGAGAGGAGGGAGAGAAGGAAAGGAAGGGGGGGGGAGGGAGGGAGCTGCCAAAGCCTCTGGTGTCCAAGCGCCCTTAAGGACAGCTTCTTTGCTCTCTCAGGGCAGAGGACGGGAGGGGCCCAAGAGCGGCCATGGAGGCCCCCCATCCTCTGAAACGGGGTGGGAGCAGCTGCAAAGGCCAGGGTGGCCCCTTCTCCAGCAGCCCTGGGGAGCCACCCAGGGGTCCCTCCCGCTTCCCACTCCTCAGCCCTGGGGAGCCACCCAGGGGTCCCTCCCGCCCCCACTCCTCGGATCTCCCTCACCTCTGCCTCTCTCTGACTGGCTCCCTTCTGACTCTCCCAAACAGATTTCTCTGGGTACAGGAACATGACCCAGATCCCGGCCGGAGCCAGACAGATCAGGGTGATCGACAACAGCCGCAACTATCTCGGTAGGTCCACCCTGCCCTTCCTCCTCGGGCCTCTCTCGCCAGGAGTGGGGATCCCAGCAGGCAGCCTGGGAGGCAGGGTGCCAGCCGGAGTGCCCAAGGATGGGCAGGGAGGGGGGCAATGGGCATGCAAGCCTTCTAGGCCCTTGTTTTGCCCAGTCCCATGATGGGGATGCAGAGCTTGAAGGGGTGCCAACACACCCCACGCCCCAAGACAAGGCTCATCACACAGGCTGCAGCCATGGACCTAGTGGTCTCAGGTGAGGACCCCGCTTGAATTCCCTTCCAGCTGGCGCCAGGATGCCACCCCAGAGAGGTTACTCACTCTTGGGAGTGAGAGCAGGAGGGCTTCTGGCTCAGAAGGCTCCAGAGGAAACGGCCCAAAGCAGAGAGCCACGGGAACAAAATGCCACCCCCACTTGCAACCGTGCCCGCTTGTGGGTGCCTCAGTCCCAGAGAAGGGCAGCACACGCTGCCTCCCTCTCCTGAGCAGATCTAGGGAAGCCTTCCCTTCGTCAGAGGGCACTAGGGCTGGAGGTGCTGCCCCCCCATCCCCCACCCCCCCAGGCGCCCTGAAAAAACTTAAGAAGAGTTGGAAACAACCTTCAAGGTCATCTAGAGCCACCCTCTCCTTGAGCAGGAGGCCCTGAGCCACTTCAGAGAAAGGATGGTCCAAAGCAGAGGGTCGGGGGCCTCTTCTCTGCCGCAGCCTTCTGCAACCCCCCCTCCCCCACCCCCATTAGTAAGAAAACGATGAGCCAAAGCTGCTTGGAGACCCTCCCCACCTCTGGGTGTTCAGAACACTTCCGTCCTCCCTTTAGCCTTCTGCCCCATGCCGGACACGCCTCCGCTCCCATTCTGACCCAAAGAGCCAGTAGGGATCAAGCTGAGCCACACGGAGCCATGGGGCCACAGCCTCCACATCTTTGGCTGGACAGCGTCTGTGTGGGGTGCCAGCCCAGATGGCTGCTTCTCAAAGCAACTGAGAGTTCCAAAACCAAAGCCCTCCCCCTCCCCACCTACCTAGCTCTGCCACTCTCTCTCTCCCCGGAGGCCTCCCCCCCCCCCCCCATCAACCCTTCCTGGGCTCTCTCCCTCTGCAGCCCTGATGGAAGCAAGCCAGCATTACGTCCTCAACGGGGAGTGGGCTGTGGATCAGCCAGGCGCATTCGAGGCAGCAGGCACCCAGTGGCATTACACTCGCACGGCTAATGGGCACGAGACCCTTGAGGCAGCCGGACCCACAAGCGAGGATCTGTTTGTCATGGTGAGAAGGGACCTCCTAGCAAAGAAGAAAATGGGGAAACCGCTCTTTTTAGCCCCTTCAAAGAAGACCACCTCTGGACACTAAATCCTGGGTGGGAGGGACAGGCCAATGATCCGTGGGCCTCGCCCGAGACACGCAGGAAAAGCACACAGAACATGTTTCTTTGGCTTCTGCTGGTTCTCTAAACCGGCATGCAAGGAAGAAAATGGCACGGGCCTGGGAGCATTTTTGCAAGGATAGGTAACTGGAATGGTGTGTGTGGGCGTGTGCAAGTATGCCTGGGCCTCTGCTAACGCCCCCCCCCCCACTCTGCCCCCATTGCCAGGTCCTTTTTCAGGAGGAGAACCTCAGCACAGACTACCAGTACTGGGGGCCAAGGAAGCAGACCCTCCACCGTGCAAAGGGGGAGGCCCATGCTCTGCGCCAGCCCCAGGCCAGGGAGGTAGAGACCCAGCACCCACAAGAGCCGGCAGACTTTCCTGAAGCCATGGCAGCGACACACCGTTTCACCAAGGCCCAGGAGGTGGCCAAAGAGGCACCGCAGAAGGTTACCCCAGCGCCCCTGAGGACTCCTACAGCACCAGGTAGTTCTGGGGCAGGGGCAGGGGGAAGCCCCCAGTTATCCAGACTGTCCGTTTCCGTTTCTCTGACAGATGTAGGAAGAAAAGCAATGGACAAGACAGATTGCTAGGTGGAACAGTTGGCCGCGGGCCTCAGATGTGGCCCCAAAGGCCCACAGACATACAGTAGTCTCCTCTAGCCCAGTGATGCCACCCCAATTTCCCAAATGCTACCTCAGCTAGCAAGCTCAGACTCTGAGAGTGTGGGAAGAGGGCCTTGAGGTCATCCACTCCCACCCTGCTACAGCAAGCCCTCCAACTTGAGTCCATCCAGCGAAGGGAAGCCTGTTGCACCTTCCATGATCAAACAGTTCCTACCATTAGGAGGCTTGTCCTACGTTGGGTCAGAAGTGGCCTTCCTGTAACTTAAATGTCCTTTGTGCACTTTGGGCCTTGGAAGAACGGGACCCTCACCCAGAACTGCCGAGTGAGCTCTAGAGAACCTTCCTCTTTCCCTTCTCAAGGCAAAGCATCTCCCAGGTCCTTCTATCTCCCTCCCCGGCTGGGCTCCCCCCCCCCCCCCCACTTCTCTGAACAGGTACCAGCTTCTCTACATCCTTCTTAAGTGGGGGAGGGGATGCCCAGAAGGGGAATCAGAGCTCAAGGCAGGCGGGCTCTGATCCCTACAGCAAGACCAGTCCACAGCTGCCTTTGCAGTTTACCATGCGCTCGATCTTGGGCAAGCTGGACTCTCTGCATCTTGGATAGCAAATTCAGGTTTGCCAGTTACACCCTGGAAGTCAGAGACTCCACTCTGGATTCATTCTCTTTCAATCCTGGATTTGTGCAAAGTTCACTGACTTGCAGATAATTTCTATGGCCTGAAAGAATCAAGAAACATCACATTCCATTTCAGCCATCAGCGGGAATCCTTTGTTCTTCATTTAAAATATTCAGAACCTTTAGCTCTCTGGGTTAAAGAAAAAAAGGGGGGGTAGCAGTAGCTTGTCTGCTCTCCTCCAGACCCTTGAGGGCCATTTGAGTGTTGCCTTTCCTTTCCCGCTGGGAACCACTTCCAGACTTCAAGGAGACTTCAGATCAGCAGCATTGGGGAATGGGCTCTTTCCTCACAGAGCTTAAGGCTGAAAGTCACTCTTCATCCAGACAGAGGTCCCCGAAATTGGCAAATTTAAGACTTGAGGACTTCTGGGAGTTAAAGTTCACAAAACTTAAAGTTTCCAAGTTTGGGGACCCCTGATCCAGATCAACCCCCAGCTCTTCTACAGCACCCCAATAGGTGCCTTTTCAGCCTCTGTTTTAAGGGATGCCCCCCACCCCAAATCCTGAGGCAGCTGGTTCCACTGGGGAATGGTTTTGCTATTAGAAAATTCTTCTTCATGTCCAGGGAGAACCTGCCTACGCTGTGTGCACAATTATTAGGCAAGCTGTATTTTGGAGGATTAATCTTATCAATGAATGACTACAGTGCTCTCTGTCAATCCAAAATGTTAATGAAGGTCAAACCTCAATATTTAAGAAAGTAAAAGTGAGGTTATGGCTTTTTTAGAATATCTATGTGTGCACAGTTATTGGGCAACCATTAGTGTGCAGAATTATTATGCAACTAAATGAAGAATGGAAATCTTACCATCTCACTCTTTTATTTTCATCTGTTAAAGTGAGAATAGTAAACAGCTCAACATTTACAAATAAACATTTCTGACAGTTAAAAAAAAATCAGTATAGCCATCCTTCTTCTCAACAACAGTCCTAAGCCTTCCATTCACAGAGTCTTGTCAGTTTCTTGATGCGTTGAAGATCGGCTTGTTGTGCAGCAGCAACCACAGCCTCCCAGACACGGTTCAGAGAGGTGTGTCCTGTTTTCCGTCACTGTAAAGAAGGGCCCACAGGTTCTCAATGGGTCGAGGAAGGGGGCCGTGTCGTTATTCTTTCACCTTTAAGGCCCTTTACTGGCTAGCCATGCAGCGGAGCACTTGGAGGCATGCCACGGAGCATAGAAATCATGGTGGTCTTGAAAGATGCAGACTTTTTCCTGTACCCGCTGCTGGAAGAAAGTGTCTTCTAAAAACCGGCAGTAGGCCTGGGTGTTGATTCCGAGTCCATCTTCCACCTAAAAAGGTCCAACTAGCTCATCTTTAATAATGCCTTCCCATACCACTACGCCACCTCCACCTTGCTGGACTTGCTTTTCAGAATCAGTGAAATCTCTTTTTTTGGCCCAAGAGACGCCTAGAGAGTAGGTGGAGATCGTCTCGATCCGAAGCTGACCGAACACTAGTGAGAGACCATATTAGGACTTACTTAGTGGCGCTAAGAGTGGCCAAACGTGAGTATTGTGCCACCCTTATCGCGTCCGCGGAAAACCGCCCTGCCGCCCTGTTTGGGGTGACCCGCTCCCTCCTTCATTTGAGGCCGCGGGAAGCCCCTCTGCAGGGTCGAGCAGAGGAATTTGGAGTATTTCTGCAGGACAAAATCACTCAGATTCGGAACGAGTTGCCCTCCACTAGTGGCCCAGTCGGGGCGTCCGGTGCTGGTCTTGAGATAACACCTTGGGAGGAGTTCGACTTTGTTACTACCGAGGATATGGACAGGTTGCGGAGGAACCTCTAGAGCAGGGGTTCCCAAACTTAGCAACTTTAAGACTTGTGGACTTCAACTCCCAGAATTCTCCAGCCAGCTATGCTGGCTGGAGAATTCTGGGAGTTGAAGTCCACAAGTCTTAAAGTTGCCAAGTTTGGGAACCCCTGCTCTAGAGCCACCACATGCTTATTGGACCCGTGCCCCTCCTGGCTTGTACTGGCATCCTGGGAGGTGACACGAGGCTGGCTCCAGGGCATTGTGAATTCATCTCTGAGTGAGGGGTACTTGCCCACCGTTTTGAAAGAGGCGGTGGTGAGGCCCCTCCTCAAGAAGCCATCCCTGGACCCAGCTTTATTAGAGAACTATCATCCTGTCTCCAACCTTCACTTTTTAGTGAAGGTTGTTGAGAGTGTGGTGGCACAACAGTTTCCCCGACATCTGGAGGAAGTTGATTATCTAGACCCGCGCCAGTCCGGCTTCCGGCCCGGTCACAGCACCGAGACGGCATTGGTCACGTTGGTTGATGATCTCTGGAGGGCACGGGATAGAGGTTGTTCCTCTATCCTTGTCCTATTAGACCTCTCAGCGGCTTTTGATACCATCAACCATGGTATATTATTGCACCGATTGGGGGGGTTGGGGCTGAGAGGCACCGTTTTACGGTGGTTCTCGTCCTACCTCTCTGGTCGGTCACAATGGGTGATGGCAGGAGGGCAGAGGTCGTCCCCGAGGCCCCTCACATGTGGGGTCCCTCAGGGGTCGGTCCTCTCTCCCCTTCTGTTCAACACCTATATGAAGCCGCTGGGTGAGATCATCCGTAGTTTTGGGGTGGAATACCATCTGTACGCTGATGACACTCAGTTGTACATATCCACCCCAAACCACCCCAACGATGCCGTCGAGGTGCTGTCCCGGTGTCTGGAGGCCGTACGGATCTGGATGGGTAGTAACAATCTCAAACTCAACCCGTCCAAGACCGAGTGGCTGTGGTTTCCGGCACCCCGGTTCAGCCAGTTAAGTTCAACACTGGCCATTGGGGGCGGACAACTGGCCCCCGTGGAGAGGGCGCGCAACTTGGGTGTCCTCCTGGATTCCCGGCTGTCCATGGAGGACCATGTGGCGGCCGTGGCCAGGGGGGTGTTCTATCAGGTACGTCTGATACGCCAGTTGCGCCCCTTACTGGATCGGGGAGCCCTTCGCACAGTCACTCAAGCGCTTGTGACATCCCGGCTGGATTACTGCAACGCTCTCTACATGGGGCTCCCCTTGAGGTGCACTCGAAAGCTACAGTTAGTACAGAATGCGGCCGCGTGGGTGATTATGGGTGCCTCAAGGCAAACCCACGTAACACCTCTCCTGCGCGAGCTGCACTGGCTGCCTGTGGCCTTTCGAGTGCGCTTCAAGGTGTTGACGACCATCTTTAAATCGCTCCATGGCTCGGGGCCTAGCTATATACGAGACCGCCTCCTGCCCCATACATCCCTCGTCCGCTCCGCTCCCAGAGAGGGCCTTCTCCGGGTGCCGTCGGCGGGACAATGCCGACTGGCGACACCCAGGGGAAGGGCCTTCTCTGTGGCAGGCCCGGCCCTCTGGAACGACCTACCCCCCCGACCTTCGCACTATCTCGGGCCTCCGCCTCTTCCGCCAACGTCTTAAGACGTATTTATTTCAGCAAGCCGGCCTAGGATAGCCCCCCGTTTCTGACTTTTTAAAAATAAATTATAATTTGGTAAGGTTTTAACATGGGTTTTAGCACGGGTTAATTAATTTAATATATTTTAACTGATATTTATTGTATTTTGTGGTTTTAAATAATGCCTGTGCGCCGCCCTGGGTCCTAACAAGGAGAAGGGCGGGGTATAAATTCAATAAAATAAAATAAATAAATTTGCCTGAAGAAAAGAAGCTGCCTAATAATTATGTACACTTTGATATAGGCTGCTGAGCTCCTTGGGCCATTACACCCTCCCTCATTAAACAAATCACCTGATCTGCTTATATCTCCTGAGCATTCAAAGGTATGCAGCTTGGAGGTGGAAAATATGCATACAAAGGATGACAGGGTCAAAATACTCATTTGCCTAATAATTGTGCACACAGTGTATAACGGACACCCCAAAGGCCTCTCGGCTTCCACTCGGGACAGGGACTTGATTTAGCCATTGCTCCTCAGTAAAACAAGAGGACAGTGAACAGGTGCAGTTCCACCAGGCTCTCACAGCTGTGACATCTGCAGTCACGAAATCACTGAGGCCTAGTGGAACTGCCCCCCCTCCCCCCAAGCTGGCATCATCAAAAATGTCCGAGGGGGTGGGTGGGCCCCAGGCCGTTGGGAAAGCGCACTGGCCGCCCAGCCCTCTGGCAATTTCCCCAGGGGCCGCTGCCCTTAACCCAGGAGGAGGAGGAGGCCCACACCTCTCCTTGCCAGCAGCAGCAGCAGCTCCGGCCTTTGCCAGCCCTCACCGCCTCTCTCGCTCTCCTGACCTTGCAGGACCCTGTGGGAAGTGCGAGCCGCCGAGAGGGAAGTCGCAACGCCTTCACCACTACTGCAACAGCGACTTCGGTAGGTAGTCTCCCCCCCTTGCCGGGCTGGGCTGACGGAGAAACCGGCACAGAACTCGGGTCTCCCGCGCCGCCGCCTCCCTCCCTCCCTCCATCTTAGGCTCCATTCAGGCTGCACAGACATCGGCACGGGAAGACGCCCGGCTGTACCCCGTTGGTCCCGTAGGAGCCGCAGGCAGGCGGCCGGGCACTTGCGGTGGTGGCGCGCGAAAGAGGAACGCGCCGAAGCCGTCTCCCGCGCCTGGAAGGCTCCTTCCCGCCCTCCCGCCTCCCTCTCTCGCGGACAAGGGCTTTGTGGGGGGGGGGGGTGCGAGGGGCTGCGGCGGCTCCTCTCACCGGCCGGCGGGCGGGCTTCTTCCCGGCAGTCTTCCGCGCGCGGATCCTCTCGAAGCGCTACGTGGGCTCCGAGACGCGCTACGACCTGCAGGTGCAGCAGACGTACCGCAACCGCTTCCCGCTGCGCTCGCGCGAGTACCTCTGGGTGCCCAACACCTGCGACTGCCCCCAGCTGCTGGAGCGGCGCGAGTACCTGCTCATGGCGCGGAACCACGTCAACTTCGAGCAGACCCTCAACCGGCTCCTGCTGCAGCGCGGCGGCTACGCCCGGCCCTGGTCGCCCCGCGAAGACCTGCTGCTACGCGACGCCGGCCCGCGTTGCCGGCCCGGCCCTCCCGCCTGAGAGCCTCCGCCCGCGGATGGGAGCCGCAAGACCCCGCGACTGTGGAGCGCGCCACGGCCGGCCGGTTCGCCCCGCCCGGCGGGAAAGCGCAGACGCCGGACTCCGCCGCCGGCGCGCTGGGCTTTTGACCGACCGTGCTTGCGGATCCCGCCGTCGTCGAGCCGCACCCAAGCCGGGCGAGTCCGAGAGTCTCTCCTGGCCCGCAGGGACCAAGCCAAAGGGATCTGCTTGATCAGCCCGGCGATTGCCCCCCGCAAGAGCCTCTAAGCGCCCAGCGCCCTCCGCCGTTTGGCTCCCTGGGCCATGCTGCTCCCGGGTGGGCTGGGCGTACTCTTGCGCTGTCCCCTCGGTCTGAAGGAGACCTGGCGCCGGACACCGACGGAAAGGAGGCGCTCCCACCCTGGCCAGCGATGGCATTTTTTATTTTCATTAAATAATAACATTGAAAGAAACCCCGCCCTCCATTTTTTATCCATTTTTCTTTGACTCGGAGGTCTTTTAAAATTTCACACAATAACTCAACATTATCCAAGATCCGGGGTTCCACTAAAGGACAGATTCTGTCGTCTCTGCGCTTAAGATGTTGCCTCGTTGCCTTCATAGGTCCTTAGTGGGTGTCGTTTTGGATGTTGAAATGTATCCGTTCTTCTCTCGCCAGCATCCCGTGATCCCGTTCCATGTAGGGCTTAGGGATCGCCCGTGTTTCTCCTGTCACTCTAGAAACCACCTGGAGTGCCTTATTTTGGGCACCGTTTACATTCCAATTTCATATCCTTAACTTTCAGATGGAGAGAATTTAAGTTTAAAATAAATGTATTCATAAACCATAAGTAATAAACCAAATCAAATGTCACTATTAAAGATTTATAAATGTATGACACAAATAAATTGGTAGTCAAACCAATGACTTAAAAAACATAAGTCTAAAACCGATGGTGTTACTTTGTTAGATAATGAAACGTTTGCAATAAAAAATAAAAAATACAGAAAGCACCAAAAATCCTGAAGTTCAACTCTGAACCACAAACGTTCTCTTGTATTTATAAGCCTAAAATTTGAAAACGCTAATAAACAAACAAAATAAACTATAAATGAATTAGCAAAACCACTGATTCCCTGGAGAACAAGTCCAGCACCTCCCCTCCTCCTGCTCACACTGACAGGAAAACCCGGCAGGCAGGGGAGGGCAGAGGCCAACCGAGACTTAAGGGAGGAAATCCGGCTGAAGGTTGTGTTTAAAAAAAGCACAGAAGAAACTTCCACAACCACCAAGTATCGAGAAGGAAAATCCTACAATTATAGCAATGACATCCCAACATCACCCCTCAGCGCTTTCCTAAGAGGCCTGTAAGGAGGGCGTTCATAAGGGCACCAGGTGCCCTACACCCCTGTCCTGTTGTCCCCATTTATTCGTACCCATTTCCTGTGTTCATGCCCATGTTTACACTTGTTTATCCTGTACATATTTGACAAACTAAATCAATCAATCGGTCAAACCAAGACCACAAGAGGCCCTTGTTTCAGCAGGGTCAGTCGAGTGGAACACATTTTAGAAAGGATATTGGAAAAGGTGGGGGGGGGGTCTCTTCAGGGCAGAGCAAACAAGGTGAGATGGGCAGTGGTTGGGGGCTAGTGGGATCTGCTGTGGTGGCTGAATGCAAGGATTGGCTTCGTGGGGGCTTCAGGGCCTTGGCTGAGGGTTCCTGCATTGACACCAGGGAACAGCCTGGTGATCTCCAAGGCCACTCCCATTCTAGGGATCTGTGAAGGGAAACACACACACACACACCGCCCTGGTGTCTTGGGGCCAATGTCAGCAGGACAGGAGGGCTCAGAGGTACCCTCTGTGGAGGGCGCTCTGCCATGGGGATATCTTCGGAAGAGAGTAGGCAGCATCCCTGGCTATGCCTGGCACCCCCAGGTGTTGAACCTGCACACAGAGCCCATTCCATGGATGGGGAGGGGGCAGGGGAGCTGGGAGCCCACTTCCTGGCACCCCTCCTTGTAGGGGTCCAGAATCACCATGTTTGGGAGCGCAGCGTTCCCCCGCCGCTCTGCCAGCAGATAGATGCGTCCGTTGGCCGAGCTGCATCCTTCAAAGAACTTCTGAGCCAAGCCACTGTCCTCCAGGGGGGTCCACTCGTCGGTGCAGACGTCAAAGCGGAAGGCCCCTCCACCGACAGTGTAGAGGGCCCCATTCAAGGCTGCCACACAGAGGTCATACCTGAAGGGAAGAGAAGCAGGGCAGGTGGGGGGGTGGAACAAGTTGGCCCCACTGAACGTGCTCCCCTGCCCCACAAAGACACCCTACTCCCCAGGGCCTGGGTTGCCAGCAGCCAAAGAGCTCAGTCCTCTTGAGCTGTATGAAGAGAAGCGAAAATAGAGCAGAATAGAATAGAAAATAGAGTAGAGCTGAGCAGAACAGAGCAGAACTGAGTTGGAAGGGACCTTGGAGGTCTTCTAGCGGTATTGGGGTGCTCCACATCTGGGGCACCCATTGGGTGGCCTTTCAAACCATAGCTTCATCTATCTGAATCTGGCACAAGTAAGGAATCTTTCCCCAAAATAGCATGCCTGATGAAGGGCAGAAATGGCCCCACGCCCCCCTTTTGCCCTGACCGCTCCTCTTTGGCCACACAAGGCACCAGGGAACCTCTAAGTCCTCCACTCTCTGCAGCCCACACCCCTCCCTCAAAAGACCCCAGGAAACCCGGCACAGCCTCACCTTGGCAACGGTGAGAAAGAAACAACATCCCACATGTCCGTCTCTATTTCCAGCCGCTGAACTGCCCGGCAGACATCCCCATTCTCATCCATGCCGCAGACCACATAGATCCGTGTGCCCACACTGGTGGCTCCGGCTCGTTCCACGGGGTGGATCAGGGGACTGGTGGGCTTCCAGGAGGAGTCCGCCAGGGCAAGGCGCTCGACACTGGGGGTGGTGCCCTCTGGGGTGCTCCCCCCCATCACATACAGGTGGAAGCCAACCCCCACAGCGCAGTGGCTATCGCGAGCCTCCTTCATGGCTGGCCCCTCCAGCCAGTGGTCATCCCAGCTGTTGTAGACCCACACCCAGTCCACGGGGGCCCAGAAAAACTCCTCCCGGAAGTTCCCTCCTGTGACGAAGAGCAGGTTGCCTGCAGGAAGAGCACAAGAGGGAAAGGAGGCTCTGGCACTTGGCTCCTGGTGGGGGAAATGGAAAGGCTCCCTGCCGGCACAGAGGCCCAGCTCCCCTGCCCTCCCTGGGACCCTCGGCACCGACGGGGGGACCAGGCAGATTCACAGCAGCACCCTGCTGAGCATCCTCACGGGGGGGGGGGGGGGCAGGCTGACTGCCGCCCACCCACTGAGGGGGGAGGCAGTCCCAGCGGCAGCTGTCACCCAAGGGCTGGCATCTCAAGGTAGGCTGCCTCACAACCATCCCATCCCTATTTGGCCAGACACCTAATGGCCTCCCAAAGGGCTTCGAACCCTCTCACTCTGACAACGAAAAGGACACTTTTCCTGATTTCTCCAGGTCCCACCCTGGGCCAGCAACGGGGGCGGGGGGGGGGGGGCAACTGCCCAGAGTGCATTCAGAAGACTCTCACCTGGGCACTTTCTAGCTTGCAGCCCATGCAGACTTAGGGCCAAGTCCCGAATTCAAATCCCAGCTCCCACTTCCTCCCTGGGCATTGGGAAGGGAGGCCAAAGGCCCAGCGACCGCAAAGCAAGGAACCAGCCCCAGTGCAGAGAGCCCAAGAGCTCTGGTGAGGGGGCTTCTGGAGCAGAGCAAGCCAGGAGCCTTTCTGGCAGCTCCCCTCCCCTCCCCTCCCCTCCTGGGGCTGCAGCCCAGAGCCCACCCCCTCCTCCACCCCCCCCGAGGGAAGGAGCGTTACCCAGGACAGCCACGGCATACTGGGTGAAGTTCTTGCGCTTGAGGGGCGAGCAGGCCTGCCAGGTTCCTGTCTTGGGCAGGAAGTGGAAGAGCTCCTGCCGCTCTTGGTCGCGTTTCCCGGCCATCACCAAGAGAGTCTCATAGCCCCGGCTTGCGCAGGGGGCCCGGGCAGCATCCTGCCAGTTGGGGGGTGGGAAGCGGTCCAGCTCTTTCAGCAGCTGAGCCGGAGCGTCCAGCCCAGGGTGCTGGCTGCGCTTCCCCAGGAGGCCAAGGAAGGGGAGACTGAGGAAGGGGACCCGCACCAGGCCCACCAGCTCCAGGAAATCCTTGGCCCGCCCAGGCAGGTCGGCCACTACCCACTGCATCACTGTGTCAAAGACCACGTCCTCGCGAGCCACAAAGAGCTCATCGCTCTGCAGCAACTCCATCAGAGCGGCCTTGGACAGCTCCTCAACCTCGCCGTGGGTGACCACATCGGCCCAGTGGCTGAGGGCCACGTTGAGGGCAGCAGAGCCCAGTGCTGTGCAGGCAAAATGCTGTGCGTAGGCCCTGAGGCTGAGGCAGTTGGAGACATGCAGCTCCCTTTCCAGAAAGGTCTCACAGCGCCTCTTGGCAGCCTCCAGCCGCAGGAAGTCGGCCGTCTGCAGAAGGCTGGCGACATTGCCAGAGGCGATGCCAAGGCTGCCTGTCCGGGTGAAGTCCAGAAGTGCCTGGAAGGGCTCCGCCTCAACCTCCTGGATCCGGATGTACCGCTCTGCGCACTCCCGGGTACCACCAAAGAACATGGCCTCAAAATAGCTGCTGTGGTGGGCCAGGGCCCACCGGTTGACTGGGAAGCACTCCCCCCCCACTTCCAGGACTACATCACACTCAGAGCTGGCCTGAATTGCCGCACACGGGGACGGATCCATGCTGGCTGGCTGGCTGGCTGGAGAAGCCAAACCCAGAATAAAACGCCCTCCTGTCCCGTGACCTTGGCTCCCATTCAAACCCCATGGTAGAAGGCCAGCAGAGCAGTTGCTGGGCCCAATATAGACACCACTCCAACCCTAAAAATAGAGACCAGCTTCCTTCAGCCAGGGGCCCACGTCCCAACCCCTCAACCCCACTTGCTGACTGGTGGCAATCTCATTGGCCTGTTCCGTGTTATATTTCTTTTTAACATCCTTATCTTTTGTGATTCAGTCTCCTTGGTGTTACAAGTTTGCCCTCAGTTATAAAATTCCTAAAATTAGGAATCTTTTATGCAGCATCGGAGCAGTCAGCGATCTTCAGATCCTATAGGAGCCTACGGTGGATTTTAAAGGCTTTATTTTAGCAATGCAAGCACCTCACTTTTACTCTCATTCAGACCGCGCACCTTTCATGTTGTTGGTCAGTGACAAAAGGTGGTAAGAAGCCCCCTTAGAGGGCCGGAGATGAACCTCAATGGAAATTGGAAGATGAGATTTCAGATTTTTCTTCCCTCAGGCTCTTTTACTCAGCAAAGTCATCCAGTTTAGTGATTGTTCATTAAGTAGTCGGCTTAGTCCTCAACATGTTCTTGACTGTAATATGGTATTAAGTACAAAAATATTTACAGTCAAAAATTATCCATCCATTAAGGTTATCATTGATAGACAAAAAAATTAGTAATAAATGTTGGAGATGTAATATGGAAGTGGGAACTTATGAACATATGTGGTGTAAATGTGAAAAAATTAAAAAGTTTTGGCAACAATTGGAGGAAATGATGTTTGAAATGATGAAGAAAAGAATAACTTTGAGATCAGAAACTATATTATTACTGATAATTAAGGAATTAGAATTAACAAAATATGAGAAAGAACTGATTAGAATTATGATTATAATGGGTAGAATTATAATAGCAAGATACTGGAAAATAGAGGTAAATATTAAAATAGAAGAATGGTATTGTGAAATGTGGAAATTAGCCTTAAATGATAAAATGGCTTGTGATATTAAATTCAGAGAGGGGGTCTATAAAAAAGACATTTTCTGGAAGACTTGGAACCCATTTGTGGACTATGCACTTGGAACTTTGGATGCCTCGACACCTGTACCCAGGGAACGCGGATTTTGGAGATCTTAAAGACAATTGAAGATATCCAAAGAACCAACTCTTCCTTTCGTATTGTATAGCACCGGGTGGATTATTGATTATTGTTAAAAAAAAAGTAAATTTTATGTGTAGATGTATAATTTATGGAAAATTATAATAAAAATAATTTTAAAAAAAATTATCCATCCACAAGTTGGCTTGGAAAATCTTGTATTTTGATATACACAATTGTTATCAACACATGTCAGGTTACTTTTCCAACAACTGCAGCCGGTGGGTATTTTTCTTTCAAACACAGGTTTTCACCACAGCCCTGTGACTGGCATACAAGCCCTTGCTTGCCCTCAACTCTAACACAGAAATGCAACTTGCTCAGAGAGAGGCGAGAAGGTGGAAAAGGAAGATCAGCCATTACTTGTTTGGCCCAGGATGTAAATAGAATAATTACCTTCTTGCGGTGGATCAAATTCTAGCCCAACAAGCAAAGCTGGACAGTTTGTTACCAAGCAAGCAGATCCAGCCCAAGTTCACGATTCCATGGCAGGAATCATTTGGAAGAAAACAGCTGTTGTGCCTCGAAACCATTTAAATTGACATCATTTATATATTTTTTCTCAACGTATTCTACCCATGAGTTTTCACATTCTCCTACGTTCAACTTGTGAGAAGATTCAGGATGTGTTTTATTTGTCAAATAATACACTCTCCTCCTTCAGTGAGGAATGAAAAGGAAGATGAATGCCGACAAACACAGATTTTATCCCCTTTTCTTTATGACTAAATGTTCACGTGGCTGCTGTTCACTCGTCCTAGATGCCTTCAGCAAAGATGAAGGCCCAATGACACTGGACCTAACCAGGGAGCGGTCACATTGTTTATCCAGAGATTAAAGGAACAGAAACCAACCAGAATAGTCCGCCATATTTTACCAAACCTTCCAATGTGATTTCAATCATTTACAGCAGAAAGATGGTCCGAGCCTGCTGCAGACAAAGGACATCACCTGGTTGTAAAACTATTTCCTGGCCCACAGGCAGTCACACAAAAGAAGAAAATATGTTATAAGGTCCTCCTCCTATACAAAATGAGCATAAAAAAATAATTTCTCCAGCAAATGTGGCTCCTTTCCAGAAACTGCATTCCACTCCCCACAAGTTTTGAACCACAGACTGGTTAGCCATCTTGCTGCTGAATGAAGGGGTTCGGAATGGCTTCCATCCCATCCTGCGGGCAGATGAGGACCACGGAGGTCCCTCTGCAGACCACCAGGCCCAACTGGCGGGTGTCTTCCGTGAGTTTGTACTGGTCATCCGGATCTGAATGGGGAAGTGAATCAGAAAACGTTATATGGGTAGGCAGATACCAGGCCGGGGGGAGGGGGGGCGGGGGGGGAGGTGTCACTGCCTGGGGCAAAGGCTCAAGAGCGGCAGATGCAGAGCAGGAAACCCAACCCCACCCCCCCCACCCACCCCATGAGGTCACCTAGCTGGGTCATGAGACGTCCGAGAGGGAAGCCCCTCCCCCGCCCGAGAGCGCCCAGGATTCCCCCCCCACAATCTCCCGCCCCTCGTGGGAACAGCCGAAAGCCCCCTGGCCAGGGCCGCCTCCCTCCGGGCACCCACCTCTCATGTACTCGATGGTGCCGTCCAGCACCAGGTTGAGCAGCGGATCGAAGCCTTTCAGGACGCCGCTGGCTGTGGGCAGAGAAAGGGGGAAATGCCCGGCACTCTCCGTGCGGCCGCAGAACGCCCATCCCACCGGCCGCCCCCGCCGCCGCCACTCACCTTCCCGGCCGCCCTGGAACTTCACGCGGATGGTCTTGTCGATGTACTTGGAGAGGTCGAGGATGCTCTCCTTCTTCTTCTTCTCTTTGTCCTGCGGAAGGAGCAGAAGGACGTCAAGGCCCGACGCCGCCCGGAGGGGAGGAACCCCGCCCTCCCCCCCCCCGCACAGCCACCCCCCTCCCGCCTCCCGCCGCCCAGCGCCCCGCCGCCGCTCACCGCCATCTTGCTCTCGCCGGGGATCCCGCGCCCGTGGACCTCGTAGCGTCACTTCCGCCCACGGCCCTGCCGGGACCGCCCACTCGCCTCTTCTCCAATTAGCGGCGGGGAGCGCGATCACGTGACCGGCAGGCGCCTCCGCGGACCACCGAGACTTCCGGGGCTCTCGCGCGAGGCTGCTCGGGCCGACCCCCGTTCCGCTCCAGCGCCGAGGCGAGGCTGGAGAGGGGCTCCCGGGCTGCCCCGCCACGGTTTCCGGCTTCCCGCTCCCGGAAGCCTTCCCGGGAGGCCGCTCCGGCCGCGAAGAGGCGAAGCTCCCCGGCCGGCCGGGGAGGAACTTCCGGGGTTGCTAAGTAACGGGCGGCCGCTTCCTGCCTGGCGCGGGTCGGCCTTCCCTCCCCCGCCGCCGTTGCCGCTGCCGCCGCCTCCGGTGCCCGCGGGAGACGAGAGGGAGAGGCGGCCATGGCGGCTGGCGGGCCGCGCGGGTGGTTCCTGGCGCTGCTGGTGGCGCAGGTGAGCCCCGAGGGGAGGGGAGGGGAGGGGAGGGGGCGTCCGTCCGTCCTTTCCGCGGGGTCCCCGAGCTGACCCGGCTGTTCTGCCTCCCGCCAGGTCTCCGGAGAGTTCGGCGTGGTGCGCGTCTTCCCGGAGAAGGGCGGAGGCGGGAAGGACTACTGCATCCTCTTCAATTCCCAGTGGGCCCACCTGCCCCACGACCTGGGCAAGGCGGTGAGTGGGGGGGGCCTGCGGGCGGAGGCGGTGAGTGGGGGTCCGGCCCCCGCTGGGCCGCCTGACGGAAGGGCTTCCCCGGCGCCTCTCCCTCCCCCTCCTCCCCCCGCAGTCCCTGCTGGCGCTGCAGGATCAGACGGTGTCGGTCTTGTGCGCGGCCTCCGAGGTGCCCGAGGGCGGCTTCGGCAACGCGGTGCCCATGGTGATGCGGGGAAACTGCACCTTCTACGAGAAGGTTCGCCTGGCGCAGGTGAACGGCGCCCGGGGGCTGCTGATCGTCAGCAAGGAGAGGCTGGTGAGTCCGCTCCCGGGGACCCCCCGGGGCTGGGGACCCCGACCTGTTTTCCCCTTGTGGTCTTCTTTAAGGAAATGTTTCACCAAGATGAAAGATGAGACGGAATAGGAAAAAGAAAGCAAGAAGCTGTGGGAACGTTAGAAAGCCAAAAGATCCCAAAGGAATGACTTTCAATTGTCCTACACATCCTTCTACTGTTTCCCCCGTCTTCTCCCCTATTCAACCCCCCAAGAACCAGTACATTCAGAAACCATCGCTTCGTTTTCATCCGCTAGTAGTCCATAAAAGCTTTGCAGCCTTTTATAACAGTAGCTTCCCTCCCTAATCAAACATTGATTCAGCCATTTCTGCAAGTTCTGCCCTGTTGCAACCCTTTCGTGAAGGTTTAAGACAATTCTGTCCTGTCCGTGTTGCCCTTTTCTTTGGTCTCCTTGTGGCCTTCTGTTCATAAACATGCACATCCTGTAACAATTTAGCATCTTCGAGTCTCCCTCCGGTCTCTATATAGGTTGAACACAGCGGCTCTGCCGCTTGTTAAATAGATGCTGGTGAGTTTAGATTTCGGGGCACAGAAATTGAGTCGGTGTTTCCTACGTGGTGTATTTAGGTGCTGCTTTCCTTTCTACTCTTCTCATCAGGTGCCCCCCGCTGGTAACCGGAGTCAGTATGAAGAAATTGACATCCCGGTGGCCCTGCTTAGCTATGCAGATATGCTGGACATAGGACAGGTGAGCCTTCTCCGTCGCTGTGGGTTTTCCCACATAGTCGAGCATGAGGCGCTTCTAGATAAAATGTTGGGTAAACTGAAAAGCAGGATCATTTTTTCCAATGAAAGTAACATTTAATTGATAAACGTTGGTAAATTGTGGAACCAATATAACTCCTCTCCCCAAGGAAAGAGCAGTGGTGCCTAAAGAAATGGCACACCTTGCCTTGCAGACTGGGGGGCCCTAAAGTATTTATTTTGAAAAAGTTTTATTGAGTTTTACACATTTTTATACAAATAGGATATGGGAAAATAAGGTGTTAAAAAGACATTTTGAGAACCTCTATGTCAGAGTCATTGGCCCCAGCCGAGGCTTCATAAAAAAAAAAAAAAGATAATACAGTAAATTTTCATTTGTACTACAAAGTGGAAAGAAATACAAATATATCATTTTAAAATCTATGCTAACAATCATGTATAAATATCCAAATAAAAGTTGTACTATACAAAAATAAAGTCACTTTTGAGATCTAAGTCTTTTGGCAATTGTGTCTTCCTCTCCCTGACCACCAGTGGGCAGGGCCGCGGCACCCTCCACTCTCCCATTTTCATCCTCCAGGATTGAGGAATGTTTTTTAAGAAAGGCTTCCGCCTCTGCAATTGTTTTAATTCTCACCCTCCCTCCCTCCCAGAACACCAACATTCCCTCTGGCATCACCCACTTGAACCAGACCCCCTTTTTAAATAATCTTTTGGACAAGAAGGAATACTTCCTTCTTATCTCTCTAATCTTTTTCGGGACCTGCTTCAAGATGGCAATCTCATTCTGCTGGTAAATTAAAGGACTGTCTCTCTGTGCTCTCAGGATCCTTTCCCTTGTTGACCTTCTTACAAATTTAATATGCATCTCTCTGGGTACTTCATTTATCCTGGCATATGCTGAATTTATTCTATATATCAGATCAACGTCCCCCCTAATATCTTCTTTACTCTTTTGTAAATAATCTGCTAAAATTGTACACATTAAATCAGTCAGATCTTCATCGCTTGACTCAGGAATGTTCTGAAATCTTAAAAAATAAGACATCCTTTCAAAATCCATCCTAGACATATGACCAGCTAAATCCCCTATTTCATTATTAAAGCTTTTAAGCTCTTCCCTTGTCCCAGCCAACCCCAGCTCCAGACCATCGATCTTTTGTGTATTTTCCATTAATTTCTTCTGTGTCTCCAAGAGTTCTAGTTTGGAACTGACATGGTCCTTCCGCATTTCTTTAATTTCTTTCATGATGTTCTGAAGAGTTTCATCCATTGCTGATAATTTAGCGTCCACATCTGTTTTTTCGGGTAACATCAAAGTGATCTTGGTTTGATGCGTCTGCTTTTTTGAAGCCATAATGAAAGATTTAAGTCTTTGTCAGTAAAATGGCGTCTGCTGGAGAAGAGTCTGTGAGTCAAGGTGGGAGCAGATTCCGGTGACCAAATTCACAGTTTCATTTAGTTATAATCCAGAGAGAAACCAAGTTCTTAGAAACAATCAGATAAAAAGAAAAAAAGAAGGCACTTCAGGGAAAGGTCCAATTAATCAATTACTTGCAATCGTTAGTAAAAAGAGAAAGGCAGTCCCGAGCACAAGGGAATATCAGCAGTTTTCCAAGAAAAGTATGTCTCCTGAGAACAAAGGAACGCCATCTTCCCCCGCCCTTCTGGAAGGCACCGGGAGTTAACAAGTAAAAATCATCTCATTGTTGCCAGACTTCGATGCAAAGTATCCAAGGGTCATGCAGGAAAGACTTTCACTTATAGTTTAAGAAAATCGGATGTTGATTTCTCCGCTTCCCCAAGCCTGGGGAGCATTTTTAAACGCCGCTTTTTTCCATTCCGAGGGGGTGTGTTACAAACTCCCCCCTCCATCCTCTTTCAAGCTGAAAGTTGCGAGCATTGAAATAAAATCACTCACAGTCCACTTTGTAGCCAGGAGCCTCGGTGTTGCCTCCAACTCCGGCGTTTCAGTTCTTCTTGAAAGCAGCTAGGTATTCCGGTCCTCCATCGGCAAAGGGGACGATGCCCCCCCGTGACTCGTTCCCCTACGCCTAGGTCGAAGCGGGGGCCACCCCCCCGACCGCCGTCGAGGTGGGGGGATTCCCCGCAAGCCGCCCGTACAGCAGGAGTCCTTTAAAAGAACTCCCTGCCCCTGGGGGGGGGGGGCGTAGAGGCAACCAAGCGGCGGACGAGTACCAAGACTCGACCGTCGCCTCCGGCCAACTGGAAGGAAGTCAGGGGCCCTAAAGTGTTGAATTGGACAGATGACCATCCAGTTCCCATTTGAAGGGGATCCCACTTCTTCACGTAGCAGAGTGTTCTGCCTTTGTTCTCTAGTTTTTTGGGGTCTCATTAACCCTTCAGGAATTGTCAAGCATTGCCAAGAGTTTTTCTCAGATCATTTCTATAATTCCTCTGTGGGGAACTTCATTGGCCCTGCTGAGAGAAACAACCAGAATGCCTTCCGTTCCTGCATAAGGTGGAGGGGAATCGATCCTGGGTTAGTTTCTAGCAAAAAGAAAAACAGTGGCACAGTATACAAACAGTTGTTGTCTGGTTAACTGGGACGGGGGCAGCATTGTATGCTCTCTTTGAAAAATTAAGCATGCTTTAAAACTCATATTTGTTGCTGGGGAAGAACTGCTGTTTTAGCTCTATGTTTATGTATTTCATTAAAGTATTTATACCTGTCTGTTGTTTAAGAGCTGAATAGGGGGTTGTCCCATAGGTAAGCTGAAAAAAAACATTCCATAGTAATAGATATGACAAACCTTGATGTTAATCTTGGAGTTCATCATCTGCTGATTGTTGGTGGGAAAGTGTTTCAATCTTTTTACCCCCTTTTTGGCTTGTTGAGTGTCTCTCTTGCACAGGATGTAGGTCTCGCTTATGTGTCCCATTGATGGCCAATTTTTCAGAGTGCCGGGCTTCCGGAAATCCCCTGCCGTTTTTGGACTTGGCTTGGTCTAGGATGGTCCCAGTTTCCCAATTGAAATGCTGGTTGCCTCTGTCCATCTGTTGTGAAAGGGAAGAGTTTTCACCGTGTCTTTTGACTGCTTGTTGCCCTTCTTGGAGGACTTCTGCCAGCCTTCTGTCTGTTTGCCCTAAGTACTGGTGGTTGCACTCATTGCATCGTATGTGGGAGACAGAGGGGGTATTCAGCTGGTTTGACCATTTCGCCTAAACCAGTAGCGGAAATCATGCCCCCTGCCCTGGCCGTCATATTTAGACACTTTTTTGAGGCCGGGCCCATTTGTGGAAGGTGCATATGCAAGCAAAGTGCATGCGTGGAAGGTCGGGCACAGACGCAGTGAACCAGTGGTAACGAAATGTTCAACCCACCCGTGGTGACAGGTGATGGCTCCTGTTTTTTCCCCCTGGGGCTGCTCGGTCTTTTGCTTTACTTAGGGCATTTTGGGGGTGGGGGAGGGGCTTCAGTTGGTTTGTATGTTTGTGTATTTGTTGTGGTTCGCTGGCGGCCTGCAGAGCTGGCAACAAGAGCCAGACAGCGAGGCGGTTTGGGAGGAACAAGGGCCAGGCCCGGAGTCTAGGGAAGGCTCGGACAAGGACTCTGCATTGGAGGCAGAGAGGGGACCAGGGCCACCTGGGAGTTATGTGCTACCTCAGGAGCCTCCAGAATCGGACATCAGCGAGGGAGAGGAACAGGGGGAGCCTGATCCCAGTGTGCGCGTGCGCAGACAAGAACAGTTAAGACAAAAGGGGTGACTCAGGAGTAAGGCTTGGAGGTGATTGGCCCCTCCCATAAGGCATAAAGGAGGAGCAAAGGCAGGTGAGCCTTTGCAGGAAGCAACTTGGTTTGTTCTGGTCGGTTTAAAGTCCATTTCGACTCTGTGCTCCGTGTGGCCTTTCAAGGGAGATAAAGGTGGGTGCTTATGAGCCAAAAGACTTTGGCAGACTTCTGTCGGACTCTTTACAAACTGTTCGAGACTCATTACGGGCTGTGAGGGAACATAATTCACAGCCGTTGAAATAAAAAGAGGGTTTTTGGGACTAAGCGTGTGCTTTTTAGGGTCTCGGGACATCGGTCAGAACAGTGCTGTGCTGATTCCATGTGGGGGTTGGTGGTTTCTGAGAAGCTTTTGATGTAGCGTGATCCTTTTTACGATTGGTGTTGGTTGTGCTTTATTGGGTTGAGTGATCAGGCACTTTTTGATGAAGTATGGATATCCACTTTGTTGTAAGAAAATAGAATAAGGCAACCAGTCAAAACTGAGGTTTGGGGGAAATTTTAAAAGGCAACAAAACACCTTTGTGGGAAAGTGGTGTAGGGTTTCCTGCGTAAGTGGGGTTGGACTAGAAGACCTTCAAGGTCCCTTCCAACTCCACTACTCTGTTTTTTCTAGAAGTGCCTTGTTTGGGGATCTGTTGTGTGAGCATTGGCTTCTTAACGAAGATAAGAGACCAGAAGGAGACTTTAGGTTGTCCTTAACTTACGGCCAATTGCTTAACAATCATTTGAAATTATGAGAGTGCTGAAAAGTTGTGACAAGCCCTCATACTGATGACCATCACAACATTCTGGTGGTCATGTGATCAAAATTTGGGTGTTTGGTAACCAGCATGAACTTACAAGAGTTGCAGCATCCTGGGCTCATGGACCTTCCCAGGGGGGCTTATGGCGAGGGTGATTTTGCTTTACCAAGCGATTTGCTTGACCCTGGCAAAGAGGTGAAAGAATAGGGTATCCATCAGGCATTGCCTAAAAACAGAAGTTTCAGTCCCAATTGTCGTAAGACAAGGACCGTCTGAATTCAAACTATGGGAAGTTGTAATGGACCATAGACAGCTTCCTGGCTAAAGTCAAGAGAGGATGCAATTTCTAAGAAGGACACGACAAGCATTGTGAGATATGGGTGTAAACAAAAATGGCTGCCTTCGTAGGGATGGTAATGAGAGCTCCAGAAAGAGAGGATCAGCCTCTGAATTCAGGTAGAAGATCTGCTAGGTCTGGAACAACAGACGTCCCCCCCCCCCCCCCAAGTGTTAGATGGAATGGCCCCAAAAAAGAGAGGTCGCTATAAAAGGACAGATGGTCAACATTTGGACTCAGAAGATGAGAAGAGCACGCTCCCAGAATTAGTGAGTGTTCCTGATACCCCCAAATTCCAGAGGGCCTTGCGCATAGGGCCCCCAGAGAGATTCAGGGGTCTTGATAGACCACAGTACGGAACCCCCTACGGTGTGCTGCAGGTGCCAGAAATGTCAGCACAGTCTTGGCCAACTTCAGCATAGCCTCACGGCCACGAGACGTGATGGTGCCCCTCATGCTGCTCTCTGTGTGGTTTTGGTCATCCCAAAACACAGAAGACGCTGAGCAACTGGAAAGGAGGCAGAGGAGAGTCCCTGCGCTCAAGCCCTCCTGGGCATCCCACGCCTGGACTACTGCAAGGGGCTATACATGGGGCTGCCCATGAGGACCACCTTGAAGCTGCAGGTGCAGAATGTGGTGTCACGGGCAGTCTCTGGGGCCCCATGGGACACCGCTCTTCTGCAAGCGGCACTGGCCGTGGGTTGGCTTCCAGGTCCAGTTCAGAGGGTTGGGTATTTACAGCCTTGCATGGGTCCAGTTTACTTGAGAAACCGTCTCACCCCAATGGGACAGGCCTGCTCCACTCACTCCTGGGGTCCAGGAGGAAAGCCTTCTCTGCCATGGAACATTCAGCCCCTGCCCCCCAAGGGGAGATCTGCCCCCCACTTGCTTGACCTTCCATAAGAGCCTGAAGACCTGCATCTGGCTAGTTGGTCTGGGGCTCCAATGGAAGGGCTGATGGACCAGTGGCAGATCCCCCCCTCCTCCCTATGCATCCGGCTCCGTCCCCTCCCATTGTTTAGTCATAACTTCTTTTTATTATTTTGCGTGTGTGTGTGTAGATACACATATACACTGTGTGCACAATTATTAGGCAAGCTGTATTTTGGAGAATTAATCTTATCAATGAATGACTACAGTGCTCTCCGTCAATCCAAAATGTTAATGAAGGTCAAACCTCAATATTTAAGAAAGTAAAAGTGAGGTTATGGCTTTTTTAGAATATCTATGTGTGCACAGTTATTGGGCAACCATTAGCGTGCAGAATTGTTATGCAACTAAATGAAAAATGGAAATCTTACCATCTCACTCTTTTATTTTCATCTGTTAAAGTGAGAATAGTAAACAGCTCAACATTTACAAATAAACATTTCTGACAGTTAAAAAAAAATCAGTATAGCCATCCTTCTTCTCAACAACAGTCCTAAGCCTTCCATTCACAGAGTCTTGTCAGTGTCTTGATGCGTTGAAGATCGGCTTGTTGTGCAGCAGCAACCACAGCCTCCCAGACACGGTTCAGAGAGGTGTGTCCTGTTTTCCGTCACTGTAAAGAAGGGCCCACAGGTTCTCAATGGGGTTTAGGTCAGGCGAGGAAGGGGGCCGTGTCGTTATTCTTTCACCTTTAAGGCCCTTTACTGGCTAGCCATGCAGCGGAGCACTTGGAGGCATGCCACGGAGCATAGAAATCATGGTGGTCTTGAAAGATGCAGACTTTTTCCTGTACCCGCTGCTGGAAGAAAGTGTCTTCTAAAAACCGGCAGTAGGCCTGGGTGTTGATTCCGAGTCCATCTTCCACCTAAAAAGGTCCAACTAGCTCATCTTTAATAATGCCTTCCCATACCACTACGCCACCTCCACCTTGAGTTGAAGTGGAGCTGAGCCGAAGTGGAGCTCTGTGCCCGTTACTGATCCAGCCACGGGCTCATCTATCTGTTCCGTCAAGGGTCATTCTCATCTCATCAGCCCATAAAACCTTTGAACAATCTGTCTTCAGGTATATTTCTTGGCCCAGCCTTGCCATGTCCACGTATGTGTCTTGTTCAGTGGTTGTCAGATTTCAGCCTTCCTTACCTTGGCCATGTCTCTGAGCACCTTGTACCTCTGGGCACTCCAGGTAGGTTGCAGTTATGAGATATGGCGGCACTAGAGAGAGGGTAATGGGTTCCCGGTAGCTTCACGTTTGATTCTTCTCAGATCTTTGGCATTTTTTTCTCAACAGGTTTCTTGCAACCCTGTTGACTACTTTTAACAAAACATTTGATCGTTCTGTGATCATGCCCCAAAATCTTAGCAATTTCAAGAGTGCTGCATTGCTCTGAAAGACTTTTTACAATTTTTGACTTTTCAGAGTCAGTGAAATCTCTTTTTTGACCCATTTTGCCTGACGAAAAGAAACTGCCTAATAATTATGCACACCTTGATATAGGCTGCTGAGCTCCTTGGGCCATCGCACCCTCCCTCATCACACACATGCCCATCCTCTGATCTGCTCCTATCCACTGAGGTGTCAAACCTGCAGCCCAAGAGCCAGATGCATCGCGTACTTGACCACCCCAATCCCCACTTTAGCAAAGGGGGAAAAGTTGTCATATGACACGTGGCGACAACATGTCGTGAGTTTGATACCTCTGCACTTTCCAGTTTATGCAGCTTGGAGATGGAAAATATGCATTAAAATGATGATACGGTCACAATACCCACGTGCCTAACTGCACACACAGTATGCACACGCCAATACATAGGTACACACACTTCGAATGTTGTTAAGGCTCCCAGAGTCGCTTTGAGGTGAGATGGGTGGGAAACCATTTTAATAAAAAATAAAATAGAATAAAATAAAAAAGATGGTAAAGGCTTGGAGGCTACCAAACCCTACCCAGAGTGGCTAAAAGGAACTGGGTCTGTTGAAGAAGAGGCCTCTGGGGAGGGGGAGGAGGGAGCCCCAGGCCTGGAAGCCCTAACTTGAGCTGAAGAGGCACTTCCTTTGAGCTCTGAAGCCACGGAAGGAGCAGCCCCTCTCCTCCATCCCTGGAGGTTATCCAGGCAGACCGGACAGCCGTCTGCCTGGGGGTGGGGGGTGGGGGTCAGAAGATTCCTGCCCTGGGAAAGGGGCTGTGTGGGAAGCTCTCTGGGATTGATTCCCGGAGGAAAACAACACTGGCTCTGCGTTGCATTCGTTTACTCTTCCTTTCTCCTTCCTTCCTTCCCTCCCTGCCCTGTAGAGCTTTGGTCACTCGGCCAAGGTGGCCATGTACGCCCCTGGCGAGCCCGTCCTGGACTACAACATGGTGATCATCTTCGTCATGGCGGTGGGCACGGTGGCCGTGGGGGGATACTGGGCCGGGAGCAGAGATGTGAAAAAGTAAGTGCAGAGGCGGCCCTGAAGGCTGGGGGGAAGTGGGGGGGGTGCATCTTGGTCTCCTGCCCTTTCTAGTGACCTCTGCTGGGATATTAGCAGGAGGCGGCTGCCCTGCCCTACGGTGCCCCCACTGCTCTCTCTTCCTCACACCTCTAGTGGCCTCAGGAGGCCCCTGAGCAGGACAGAAAGAAGCCTGCCTCCCCCCCCCCTCCCTGTCCCTCAGCGGGCAGGTGGGGGGGTATGGCTTCTGAACGGGGAGGGGGCTATTAAGCCAGCAGGATTTCTGAGCCACAGGATTTCACCAGCTCATCTGCCGGAAAGGAAACTCTCCAGGACTTTAGTCATTCCATTCCATTTCTTGGCTTTTATACAACGGCCCTGTGGAGCGTCCGTCCAGCCCGACTGCCGAGATCCAGGGGAGGGGGCCACTGCCTGGGGTTGACCAAGCGCAGCAGCAAAGCCACCCTGCCACAGCCACCAAGGGAAGGGCCGGGACTGTCCAGGGGCCTCTGGATGGGCAGCAACAAACTCAAACTCAACCCGTCCAAGACCGAGTGGCTGTGGTTTCCGGCCTCCCGGTTTAGCCAGTTGACACCATCGCTGGCCATGGGGGGCGAAGTTTTGGCCCCTGTGGAGAGGGCGCGCAATTTAGGAGTCCTCCTGGATTCCCGGCTGTCCCTGGAGGATCAGGTGGCGGCCGTGGCCAGGGGGGCGTTTTACCAGGTTCGCCTGGTCCGCCAATTGCGCCCCTTGACCGGGAGGCCCTTCGCACAGTCACTCAAGCGCTCGTGACTTCTCGTCTGGACTACTGTAACGCTCTCTACATGGGGCTCCCCTTGAGATGCACTCGGAGGTTGCAGTTGGTCCAGAATGCGGCCGCACGGGTGATTACGGGTGCTTCAAGGCAATCCCACGTAACACCGCTCCTGCGCGAGCTGCACTGGCTGCCTGTGACCTTCCAGGTGCGTTACAAGGTTTTGGTGACCATCTTCAAGGTGCTCCATGGCACGGGGCCTAGCTACCTACGAGACCGTCTGCTTCCCCATACGTCCCTACGACCGATACGCTCTCACAGAGAGGGGCTACTCCGGGTGCCGTCAACCAGGCAATGCCGGCTGGTGACGCCCATGGGTAGAGCCTTCTCTGTGATGGGCCCAACCCTCTGGAACGCTCTCCCCCCTGAACTCCGTGTCATCTCGGACCTCCGCCTGTTCCGCCAGCGGTTAAAAACGCACTTCTTCCAACAAGCCGGCCTGGCATGATTTTACTCGACACTGCACTGCCTGTAGTTACCAAAGTTTTAATTCAGGGGTTTTAATATGGGTTTTAGCGCAGGGTGGTGTAATTTAATTGAGTTTTAATGAACGTCTTATTTTTGTATATTTGTGTATTTATATTTTATATTCCCTGTGCGCCGCCCCGAGTCCCTATGTGGTGAGATGGGTGCGGCTTATAAATTCGAATAAACCAAACTAAACGAAGACAGGGCAGCAGCTGAATAACGGCCTCAACGGCCTCATAGCGGGGAGGAGGAGGAGGAGGAGGACGGTCGGAGCCCGCAGCCTTCCTGGGCGCAGGAGAAGGGCGGGGGGGGGGGGCAGCCTCCGCTGAGGACCCCTTTCTTTTTCAGACGCTACATGAAGCACAAGCGGGACGACGGGGCTGAGAAGCAAGAAGACGAGACGGTGGACGTCACTCCGGTCATGATCGGCGTCTTTGTGGTGATGTGCTGCTCCATGCTGGTCCTCCTGTATTACTTCTATGACCAACTAGGTACCGACTGGGAGGCAGGCCGTGGTCTTTATGTTCTTTGGCCCCCCGAGGTCTCTCTGGGCTCACCTGGGCTCTGTTTCACCTGGGACGGGGACGGGGACGGGGGGGGGGTTGGGTTACTTTGGCCAGGACCCTCCACCCCTTCAGAGGGAGGGAGGCAGCCTGGCCTGGGTAGGCCGGGCTTTGTCTGCTTCTGAGACCAGAGCTGGTTCAGACCCCGCAAGGGCTTCCTTGGGCGGAGTTTCACAACGGCCCTCCGGGTGCTTCCCTGCCCTGGCAGAAGAGGCTGCAAGGGCCAGGGCCAATTTCCTGCATGCAGACCAGAAGCCCCTCGAAGAACCTGGTGTTCCAAGGGAGGTAAAGGCTTCCTGGGAGCCTCTGCAGTATGTGTGTGTGGGGAGGGGGGTAACGTTCCTGACCAGGGGAATCCCTGGGGAGCTGCAGGTGCTTCCAGGGACTGGCCAGGGGCCTTCCTGCTCCTCTGGTTGAGCTTCCTAAATATATAAGCCAATATCCCTCAATATCCTGAATGGCGGGCGGGGCCTTCCGCCTCCCTCCCCACCTGCTGGAAGGCCGGCCCTGCTTCCTCAGCTGACGAGGCTCCATGCAGACTTTGGCTTCCACCCAGTTGAGCAGCCCTGGGCCCCTTCAGAACCAAGCCCCCCCCTGCCCCCCCACGGCCAGGCTCTCCTGCTTGCACTGACGTAGCTTTGCCTTCACCTGGGGGGGGGGGAGAGGAGGGGGGGAGGAAGGTGTAGGGCTGGGCGTTGAGGGTGGGAAGCAGGACAGCTGGACTCCCACCCTGACATAAATGCCAGGGACCCCTCTGACCCCTGAGGGCTTGGTCAGGCTCCCAGGGCCCCCTCCGAAGGCTTTCCCCCCTCTCCCTCTCCCCCGCAGTCTACGCCATCATAGGGATCTTCTGCCTGGCCGCTTCCATCGGCCTCTACAGCTGCCTTTCCCCCTTCGTGCGGAGGTTCCCCCTCGGGAAGTGCCGGTAGGTGGATGGCTGGCGGCTCCGGGTGGGGGAGGGGCTTCTGGGCCCCAGCAGGGACCCTCTCCGGCCTCTGCCCTTTCAGCTGCCGGTGTGGCAGCCCCCGTGGCTCGGCTGTGGCTTGTAGCTGCTGGAGCCGCCTCTTCCCCTGTGGCCTGGAGCCTCCCTCGGGAGGGGTGCCAGATTAGGTCTGGGGAGGGGGGGGAGGGATTGCAGGAAAACCCCCCCCCCATCCCTTTGGAAGGGCAGCGCTGGGAGAGTGTTCCGGGCGCTGCTTCCTCCCCCTCCTCCCTGCCCGCTGCTGCCAGGCCGTGCCCATGCCTTCTGCCTTCTGCCTTGCTTCCAGCGTTCCCAGTAACAGCTGGCCTTATTTCCACAAACGGCCCCAAGTCCGGATGCTGTTCCTGGCCGCCTTCTGCGTTGCTGTCAGCCTGGTCTGGGGTCTCTTCCGAAATGAAGACCAGTAAGCTTGGTCCCTCCCCTCCCCTCCCCCGGACCCCAGGGCCTCCAGCACCCTCCCAGCATGCTTTGGGTGAGAGCCAGCCTCCCTCCCTCCCACTCTGCCCCACGGCTTCTGCGCTTGGCCCCTTGGCAGAGTGGGGGAGGCCGTGCAGGAGGCAAAACTGCCGGGACTGGCAACCCCCACGAAGGCTCTGGTTGGGTCAGTTCTGCCCCTTGCGGAGGGGGTCCCCTGTGTGAGCCAAGGGGGCTCGGGGGCTCGGAGGTCTGGCGCAAGGCCTCCGCAGGGCAGGAAAGGTCAGCCACGTGCAGCTGGTGGGTCTTGCTCCCCCCAGGTGGGCCTGGATCCTCCAAGACGCTCTGGGGATCGCCTTCTGCCTCTACATGCTGAAAACCATCCGATTGCCAACGTTCAAGGTGAGGCAGCCAGGAGGGGCCGCCTTCTACCCTCCCCAGAAGCTGCTCCTTGTCCCTTCCCTCCCAGCAGCAACATGGGGGCACCAGAGCCCAGGAAGGGCACAGCCTGACAGCTCTGGCCTTCCTGACTGGGGCAGGGCAGGGCAGCAGACTTGCCGAGGACCGCTGGGGGGTTTCTAGGCACCCCTCCTCAGGAGGGGGCAGCTCCGGAACGGTTACCGGTTAGCCACAGGGGTTGAAGCAGAGCTGGGCAGACCGGCAGGCACAGAGGGGGACCCCAAGGCTTGTGGGGCGCCTCTCTGCTGCTCCGGAGCAAGAGAGAGGCTTGCAAACCAGAGGCTCCAGGTGCTGCTTTAAAGAGAAGGACGGAAAGCCTGTCCAGTGGGGCAGAATTGTCCAAGCCAGCTGCCTTCCTGCAGAGCTGCCCAGGGGGCCTGGAGCAGGGTCTCCCCAGGCCTGCCCCGACCCCCTTTTTCTTGACTCGGAGGTGGGGGGCTTTTCTTCTCCAGGGCTGCACTTTGCTCCTTCTGGTCCTCTTCGTGTACGACGTCTTTTTCGTCTTCGTCACTCCATACCTAACCAAGGTGGGTGCACTGCTCCCCCCCCCCCTTCCCCAGCCCTTTGAGGAGCCGCCATGCCTTGGGCAGTCAGGGAAGGAGAAGGGTGTAGGATTAAAAGCCCCCCCACACCCCCACACCCCCGTTTCACACGCCTGGCCTCCTGGGCAGTCTTGCCTCGGAAGGCTTCCTGGTCTGGCTAGGAGGAGGCCTGAGGGGTGGCCAGGACTCCATTGTCCCACCACCGCCCTTGCCAGATGCATCCATGCAAGCCAGAACTAGCCAGGATTGGGCAACCGGTTGAGAGCCCCTGCCCTCTGCCCACCCCTCGGCTCTTCTGCTTGCTTAGAGGAGGAGGAGGAGGAGCTCGGCCCCCAAGGGAGGAGGAGGAGGAGGAGGACGCAGGGATGCTTTCAGTGGGGTTGGGCCGCTCTGCAGGCCATCGGGAAGCTTTGGGGCCAACCCGGCGCTGACCTTGTCCTCCTCCCTGGTCCCTTCAGACAGGGGAGAGCATCATGGTGGAAGTGGCTGCTGGACCGACGGACTCGTCCACCCGTGAAAAGGTGAGCAGGGGCTGCCCCAGGGCACGTGGGGAGGAATCGTGGCTCAGAAACAGGAAGGGGGGAAAGGGCCCGGGATGCGGGGGAGGGGGGGGGGAGACCCGTCTGGGCTTCCCTAAGGATGCCCAAGTGCACGGTGGGTGCGAGGAAAGAGAGAGTGGGACGATGCAGGACTGAGATATTGCTGGGTTTACCAAATGCCCTCGGGAGCCCCCTGCCCTGCTTCAAATGCAGACCCTCCCACCGCCGGAATTTTGTGTCCTGCCCAGCCTGCGAAGGGGCCCTGCGAAGGGGCCGGGCTTTCCTTTCCAGGAAGCTCTCTGGGGGGGGGAGGCAGGATTCGTGGGCTGCTCGCTGGTGAAGAGGCCCCTGGCATGCCAGGCCCAAGCACTGAGCACCGGGGGGGGGGGGGGAAGACCCTGCAAAAGGGCGATTGCAAGCAACGGTTGGCAGTGGGAGGGCCTTCTAGGGAGCCCTGGAAGATGCCAGGGGGTAGGGCGCAAAGGGGGGGGGGGGTGGGCAGGGGCAGGCAGCCCTTGTGGGGAGAGACCCACCTTTGGGTCAGTGGTGGTTCTTCCGTCTTCACCGTGGGGCAGGGGAGCTGCTGCCAGGCACTCGGGGCAGAGAGAGAGAGGCCGATGAGTAGCTGAGCGCTTTCCGGCCCTGGGTGGGGAACGTTTGGTAGAGGCCCGCCCAGGGGGAGGGGGAGGACGGAGGAGACCCCGCACGGCCAGGCCTGCAAGATTTGGTTGTTACGGCCACTGTCAAGAAAACGCCTTCCTGTGAGGTGGGCCCTCTGGGCTCCCAGTGGGGCTGAGCCTTTGGCCCTCTTCAGGTGGTAGAATCGATGCCTTTTTCCTTTCCAAAGCTCCCCATGGTGCTCAAGGTGCCCCGGCTCAACTTCTCCCCACTGGCCCTCTGCGACAGGCCCTTCTCTCTCCTGGGGTTTGGGGACATCTTGGTGCCAGGTAGGAGCTCCCCGTCCCCCCAGCTCCACCAACCAGGTTCGGCCTGATCCTCAGGGCAGCACCAGCACCTGCCCCGCTCCCTCCCTCCCTCCCTCCCTCCCTCCCTCCAAGCTTGGCTGTGGGGTGGGGGAGGGTTCTGGATGAGGCTGGCCCTCCCGGCTGCCCCCTTCTTGGGCTTGGTGCCCTTGCTGGCCCTGGGCCTAGAACCAGGGTCCGGGGGGAGGAGGCTGGGAGGGGAAGTGCACCCTCTGCCCCTAGCTGCCTCTGTGCGGTCGGCCTTGACTCCGCTCGGGGCTCCCGAGGGAAGGAAGCCGACCTCTCCTCTCCTCTCCCCGCACAGGTCTGCTTGTGGCCTATTGCCACAGGTTTGATATCCAAGTCCAGTCGTCCAGAGTGTACTTCGTAGCTTGCACCATAGGTACGTTTGCTGCCACTGCTGCCTCCCTCTCTGGCTGAAGGCTGAGGGGCTGCCCATCTAGATGGAGCCTTCCCTGGGACGAAGCCACCCGACAGCCAGGAAGCCTTCCCAACCCCATCCCCACGGAAGGGAGCCTCGGGGCTGGAGCTCTGCCTCTGCCCTCTCGGGGCTTCTGAGAGGCTGGCAGAGAAGGTGGGGGGGGGGAGGGGGGCTTCCCTCTGTTTCCCTTTGGGCCAGGCAGGAGGGGGGCCCGCCCCTCTTCCTGCCTTTCCAGCCGGGCTCTGCCCTGGGTGGAGGAGAGAGATCCCTGCCGCTTCCTCCTCCCTGCAGGCTACGGCATCGGCCTCCTGGCGACCTTTGCAGCCCTGGCCTGGATGCGGAAGGGCCAGCCGGCGCTCCTCTACCTGGTGCCCTGCACGCTCCTCACCAGCCTCCTGGTGGCCCTGTGGCGCCGGGAGCTGGCCACGTTCTGGACGGGCAGCGGCTTTGCGGTGAATACCAGTTTGATATGAATCTAGCGAGCCCCTAACTAGAATTAAAGTTGAGTAGAGGTTTCGCCTCTTTGTTCTCCCTTCCTGTTCAGCTCCTCTGGGTGCAGAAGGTGGGGGGGGGTGTCTCCAAGCCCCTCCCAAGGGCTTTTAAGTGGCCGGAGGGAGGGGGGGAGCAGGCGGGGTGCATTGAATGCTGGACTCGGAGCCGCTAGAGAGCTGCCCTCCGCTTCCCCCCCCCCCCGTTCCTTTCGGGGGCCCTTCCTGCTCTTAGAAAGGAGGGCCCCCCCCCAAAAGGGCTGAAAGGGGAGGCGCCAGCTGCAACCGCTGCTTCTCGTGATGGATGGGATTTTAATGCATCTTATTCTTCCACATAGGCTGTCAAAATATTTGTGGTGTTGTGGAGCTCCTGGAGGGGGGGGGGTGTCTTGGGGGACCCCCTCTGAGAAATTTTTTAAAATCCTCAGAGGATTTTTACCCAGCTATTATTGTATGTTGCACAACTCATGGTGTCTCACAACAATCGGACACAATTCTCCTCCTCTCTCCCTCTCTCTTTCCCCCTCTCCCTCCTCCCTCCTCCTCCCTCCCGTCTCCAGCCTTGTACCTTCTCAAGTGCTGCTGTTGTGGCTGCCCGTCCCCCCCCCCCCGCCTCTCTCTGACACACACACACACACACACACACACACACACACACACGCAAGACTTGGTGCTGCCATAGACGTGGTGCTGGCGGGTGGGTGGGTGGGTGGGTGGAGGTTTTATAAGAGCAAAGCTTGGTCAGTTTCTCCCTTTTGGGGATGAGCAGAGAATTCATTGAGAGGTGGGCTTTCAGGCCAAAGGTTAAAAGGCTTGGTGGGCAGCTGAGAGCCCCTCCTGCTCCCCAAACCGAGGGGCTTGCGGAGGCTGGACAGCCCAGGGTCTCCTGGCAAGGTGAGAGCAGCAGAGTTGAACTGGCTGAAGCCACTTTATTTAGCAACCCAGAAAGCTACTGTTGGGGCGGGGGGGGGGGGGAGGGGGCACATGCCATGGTGAAAAGCAGCCCAGACTGCCCCTCCCTCCCACCCCCCACCCCCGGCCCCTGGCTGGCGCTCTTATTTCCTTCACCTTCCGCTGGCAGGGAATGGCAGGAGGAACCTAAAGGCTGACCAGGGCCCCTTGGCTGCTGTTCCTGACGGATGAGCCCGGGTGGTGCTGCCCAACGCAGGGCTTCTTCTGGCAGCAAAGCTGAGCAGGGGAGGGGGGGGGGTCGCTTTCAAGCACGGTGGGCTGGGGCTCTCAGCCACCCCTCCTCCTCCTCCTCCTCCTCCTCCTCCTCCTGGGTCTCCAGGGGCTAGGAGAGCCTCTGCGCCCTCCCCCCCGTGTCCAGAGTCTGTGGGCTGCCAGTTCCCTCTGAGCCTGACCTATGCTTTTCTATACGCAGAAAGAACTACCTCATCCTCCCTTAGTCGTCTCCCCCGTCGGCTGCCCTGCCCCTCCAAAAGGGGGAGTACCTCCAGCATCCCACCCAGAGGCCGACGGAGAAGCAACCGCCGCCACCTCCCCCCCCAGAGAGCCCGTCAGTACCCCCGTGGGCCCCAAGGAGGAGGAGGAGGAGGAGGAGGAGCCACACGCCCCTTTCCTGGAGGTGGAGCGAGAGGCGAAGGAAGAGGAGGCCCATGATGCTGAGCCCCAGCCCGACCAGCCGACGGCCCAGCGGCCACAGGGAGAGTCGCCCGATGACCCTCCGAAGGACGACGCTCCGGGACAGATGAGCCCCCCCAGCCAAGCATAGTCAGTCTGGCTAGCCCGCCCCCCCCCCCCCCGGCCCCCTCCCTCCCCCAGTGCAGCTGAGGGCTGGTGTGGGTCCCCTGCGCGTTTCGCTCGGAGGGACGATGTCAGTTCTTGGGCCGTTAGGAGACTCCCAGGTTGGACTTTGGAGGGGCGGCCCATCTGCGTTTCACACCAAATCCCTTTTCCGTTTTGAATATGGTGCTTTTACAACGGTTCGAATAGAATTTCAGCAACTATTTAAAGGACAAATCAGCAAGCAGATGCCTTTGCTCCCCCCCCCCCCGCCCCGTTTAGAGTCTGCTGGTTAGTATTAATATCTTTTTAAAAAAAAACCTGTAGGCAGCATTTGCACCTGCGTGGCCATGATAATCGCTTTAGCATAACTAGGGCTGTGAGGGAAGAAGCTCTTATCCGGCGGTTTCCTCTTTTTAAAACTCATCTCTGGGCGGAAGGCGCTGCAGGGCTGGTCGTCCTTCCCAGGGGCCATCCATTCCCTCTGTCCTCGGGGAACGAGCCGGGCTCCGTCTCCACAGGCCTTCAGTCCTGTCCTCCGTCTCGTCTGGGGGCTCGTGTGCCGGCAGGAAGGGGTGTCGGGGCCTGCAGACGAACACTAGGGGCACGGCACCCTAAATTGCTGGCCCCTTCAGCTCAGGAGGAAACGGGGTGCCTTCCCCTGCTCTCTGGGCTGTCGCTTCAGACCATCAAGGCCAGGCGAGGCAGGGACCCGCAGCTCTTTGGGGAAGCGACTGCCTCTGCCTGTGGCCAGCCTGTGGCTGCCCCCAGGCCACTTCCAGGGAACAAGGCCAAGCAAGGGGCGAGAAGTCTTCCTGCAAAGGGACTGCCGGAGCCCCGCTTAGGCCCTGCAGCCCTGGGCTTTAGTCTGCTGAATTCCTGGAGGTGGAGACAGCGGGCCAGGGCTATGGGGCCCTTCTCTTCTGACCCAGCAGGGACTCCAGGAGAAGGGCTCCCGACAGGCCGTTTAGGAAAGGAAGTGGCTGCAGCTCCCCCCCTCCCCTGCCTTCCTGGGGGGGGGGGGATGCCCATTGAGGCAGCGGGGGGGGGGGCTGGCGGGGGGGGGAACCGGTAGCCTTCCAGGGACAACAGTCTTAACATGGGGAGTGTCAGCTTCTCCTCCTGGGCATCCTGGGCCGTAGGGTGGTTTCTGTGTTGTCTTTGTGTTTCAGTGTAGTGTGTTTGTATTCTTTTTTTGTTTTCTTTTGTTTTTGTTCTCCGGACTGTAAAATGTAGCTTTACAAGCCTGCATATTAAAGGTTTACTGGCTTCTCCCTGAGTCGCTGGCCGGTCCCCATGCTTTTGCCTCTCGGCCAAGGAAGGGACACGTTTATCCCAATTGCTTTGGAGCAATCGGATGGAGCCTCTCTCTCTCTCTCTCTCTCTCTCTCTCATACAGAACGACGGGCACGTCTTTAGACGCTACAGGATTTTGCCTTAATTTAAGCCATTTTATAAATAATGTACATGGAGCTTTTATTTTACCGAAGCAGGTTAAAAAATAAACTTGATGAACGTTACGCCTTAATTTCTTTCGGCTCAGCCTTTATGGATGGAGAAGATGTGCAGGTTCCCCGTATCTGGGGCCATGGCAGGACCCCTTTCCTGGTTGTGTGTGGAGTGGAGGGCTCCGTCCAGGGAGGACATCAGCAGCCCCGACTGTCCAGTGCATAGGAAGTCTAAAAACACCCATCTTCTTTCACTGCATTTTGAAAAATCTCCGCCCTGGGTGGGTAGGGGAGAGCAGCCGTGGGGGTGGGAGGATGCCAGGAGAAACCGGGGGGCTGTCAGCTGGGCTCCCAAGACCTCCTACCCTCCCACTTTGTTCAGTGGGGGGGGCTTCCCAGCCCGTGGATGTGATTCCAGCCGACATGTAGTGACTCACCTTCTTCCTTTGTCTTCCGACTCGAGCCCTGGTCAGCAGCTCAAGAACGCCTCCTGAACTTGCGCCCCGAGGTTGTGGCCAAGGCATTCCTGCTCCTACCTGGGAGTAACCATGGGCAGGCTCCGGACCCTGGAGATTCAGGCCGTTCCCATCAGGCATCAAACATTTGGGAGTTCCCCCCCAGTGCAGGGCCAGGTTGATGGGGGAGCCCATGTGGGCTGTGGGACAGATTGGGTTTGGGCTCATGGCTTACCTTCACCTAGAACTAAGGAGAAACTTACAGTGAGGACAGTTAACCGGAGGAAGTCCTCCAGAACTTGTGGGTGTCCCATCACTGGGTGCTTTTAAGAAGAGACTAGACAGCCACATATGCCTGAAAATGGCATATGATCTCCTGCTTGAGCAGGGGGTTGGGACCTTCCAAAGTCCCAACTCTGTAATTCTGCTATCATTTTTTGAGTGTTTAATTTTATGGTAGCTGCCATGTTAATCTTAGTTTAGTTACAATTTCCAAATTGGCTAGCTATATAAAATAATAAATACAAACCAAATTGAGGGACAAGAGGGACAAATATAAAAAGTGGAAAGAAGGGCAAACAACGAAGGCAGAATATCAGCAAATAGCCCGAGCCTGTAAAGATGAAGTGAGGAAAGCAATGAACAAAGGCTTGCGACAAAAGTAAAAAATAACAAAAGCTTCTTCCAACATGTTAAAAACAGGAAAAATGTCAAGGAAACAATTGGTCCATTGCTGGGAGAAAGTGGCAAGAAGGTGACAAGTAACAGGGAGAAAGCAGAACTACTTAACTTGTTTTTTGCATCTGCCTTTACATGAAGGGAAAAAAGAGTCCAGTCTATCAAAAACAGCACCACAAAAAACAGATTAGGAGCACATTAAAATAGGAATGAAAATGGTACCCTAGACGAGTTCAAATTACCAGGACCGGATAGATTACACCCCAAGGTTCTGAAGGAACTGGCAGACGAGATCTCAGAACCACTGAACGATATCATTCAAAGATCCTGGAGCACTGGGGAACTGCCAGAGGACTGGAAAAGAACTGATGTGTTTCCCATCTTCAAAATAGGGGGGGAAATAGATCCAGGAATCTATAGACCTATCAGCCTGACCTCATTACCAGGGAAGATTCTGGAAAAGATAAGCGATTAATGCAAACACCTAGAAGCTAACAAAGTAATAACCAAAAGCCAACATGGGTTTGTCAAAAACAGGTCATGCCAGACTAATCTTATTGTGTTCTTTGACAAAGTGACAAAATTAGTGGACCATAAGAATACTATCGATATAATTTACTTGGAGTTCAGTAAGGCATTTGATAAAGTACACCATAATCTACTAGATGTAGTAGAAAAATGTGCGTTACACAACATCACCACCAGATGGATTCATAACTGGCTGACCAACCGCACTCAACGTGTAGTCCTCAATGGAACTGCATCTACATGGAGGGAAGTATGCAGTGGAGTCCCCCAAGGCTCTGTTTTAGGCCCAGCACTCTTCAACATCTTCATCAATGATTTGGATGAGGGGATAAATGGGGAACTCATCAAATTTGCAGATGACACCAAGCTGGATGGAATAGCCAACACTCCAGAAGATAGGCTTAAGATACAGAGGGATTTTGACAGCATTGGGAGCTATCTAACAAAATGAAATTCACTGGTGAATAAAGTCAAGAAAAACAAAATGCACAGGTACAGCATATGTGGTACCTTGCTCAATAGCAGTAACTGTGAGAGGGATCTTGGAGTCCTAGTGGACAACCATTTAAATGTGAGCCAGCAGTGTGCAGCAGCTGCCAAAAAAGCCAACGCAGTTCTAGGCTGCATCAACAGAGGGATAGAATCAGGATCACGTGAAGGGTTAACACTACTTTACAATGCCTTGGTAAAGCCACACATGGAATACTGCATTCAGTTTTGGTTGCCATGGTGTAGAAAAGATGTGGAGACTCTAGAAAGAGTGCAGAGAAGAAGAACAAAGACGATTCGGGGACTGGAGACTAAAACATGAGGAACAGTTGGAGGAACTGGGTTTGTCTAGTTTAATGAAAGCCCTGTGGCACAGCACAAGATGGTGGCTGAAATTGGGGCCTCTCGCTCCTTATTAACACTGGAGGAAGGAGCCTACATATAGGCAAGATATTAACACGTGAAGTGTTAATGCCACTGTATAGTGCCTTGGTAAGGCCACACTTGGAATACTGCATACAGTTTTGGTCGCCACGATGTAGAAAAGACGTGGAGACTCTGGAAAGAGTGCAGAGAAGAGCAACCAAGATGATTAGAGGACTGGAGACTAAGACATATGAAGAACGGCTGCAGGAGCTGGGTATGTCTAGTTTGATGAAGAGAAGGACCAGGGGAGACATGATAGCAGTGTTCCGATATCTCAGAGGGTGCCACAAAGAAGAGGGAGTCAAACTTTTCTCCAAGGCACCTGGGGGCAGGCAAGAAGCAATGGGTGGAAACTAACCAAGGAGAGAAGCAACTTAGAATTAAGGAGAAATTTCCTGACAGTAAGAACAATTAACCTCTGGAACAGCTTGCCTCCAGCAGTTGTGAATGCCCCAACCCTGGAAGTCTTTAAAAAGATGTTAGACAGCCATTTGTCTGAAATGGTATAAGGTTCCTGCCCATGCGGGGGGTTGGACTAGAAGACCTACAAGGTCCCTTCCAACTCTGCTATTGTATTGTATTGTATTGAGCCGAATCTGTGCGAGACTCTGCCGCCCAGCCCAACCTCCATAGCTGGCCTTGGTTGAAGGTGTTGAAGGCCGTTGATAGGTCAAGGAGAGTGAGGATGGTTGCACTGCCCCACTCTCACCAGGGATCCTTGGCAAGCGCGGCCAATGCCATCATCTGCTCTATTCTACTTGGCATGAGGGAATCTCCAAGAAGCCAGTTCTCAGAGAAGAAGTACGGCTGCGCATGGCTTGGGGGCCCACACCCTTCTGGGAAAAGGTTCTCGTGGAGACCTCCGTGCCTGGCCCCCTGCTAGCCAGGAATGCTGGCGTGTGGGGTGATCGCCACTTCTCCTGTCCTTCCTCCTCCTCCTCTGTGGCAAAGTCAAGCGGACGCTTGTCCACATGTGAGCCAGCACAAACTCTTTTTTTTTGGTAATTTTTATTTTTATTTTTGGACAGACAGAGGCAGACAACGCATAACATATAAAACCTTCTTCGATCACATACAGCATTGTTATTTGATTGCAAAGTTTTTGTGCATCATTTCCATAGTCCATAGTTGTATATAAAATCACAGATTATCAATCTAGTACAGCGAACCTTTTTAGGCTCATGTGCCATAACAGGGGGAGCGCGGGGGGGGGGTGTCGTGTGCCGGCATGCCACACCCATAAGGCAATGCAGGTGCCCCCAGGGACTTTGCTCATAGCATCGTTTCTATTCCTTTGGAGCCGTCAGGGAAGCTCCTGAAGCCCCGGAGGGCCTCCGGGTGGCGGGACCCCCTGTTTTTGGCCTCCCCAGACTCATATAAAGCCTGGGGAGGGCAAAAAATGGCTTTCAAAATGGCTGAATCGGTTGGCCAACACACGCATAATAATAATAATAATAATTTATTAAATTTCTAAACTGCCCCCTCTCCCCGAAGGGACTCGGGGCGGTGTACAGGAAAATTAAGAACATGTAAAAACATAACAATACATACATAATTAAAACCAAATTAAATAATTAACCCTGTACTAAAATTTATAAAACATTAAAACTGTATCCCATTAAAACCTGATTAAACAATTTAAACTACAGACTGGGGCGAGGAGCATAGATTAGGCCAGGCCGGCCTGATAGAAAAGATGGGTCTTTACTTTTTGGCGGAAGGAACGGAGGTCCGTAGTAGTTCTAATATCGGGGGGTAGGTCGTTCCAAACGGTTGGGCCCACCACAGAGAAGGCCCTTCCCCTGGGCATCGCCCGCTGGCATTGCCTAGCGGATGGCACTTGGAGAACTCCCTCTCCGTGGGAGCAAATCGGCCGAAAGGATGTATAGGGCAAGATACGATCCCGCAAATAACTAGGTCCTGTGCCATGGAGCGCTTTAAAGATGGTGACCAACCAAAGGCCACAGGCAGCCAGTGCAGCTCGCGCAGGACCGGTGTTACGTGGGAGTATCTGGGAGCTCCCAAAATTGCCCGCGCGGCCGCATTCTGGACCAGCTGTAGTCTTCAGGTGCACCTCAAAGGGAGCTCCAGGTAGAGAGCATTACAGTAGACTAGACGGGACATCACAAGCACATGAGTGACTGTGCGAAGGGCATCGCGGTCCAATAGGGGACGCAACTGGCGTACCAGGCGAACCTGGTAGAACACCCCCCTGGCCACGGCTGTCACATGGTCCTCCATCGACAGCCGGGTATCCAGGAGGACGCCTAAGTTGCGTGCCCAATCCACGGGGGCTAGATGTTCGCCCCCTATGGCCAGTGATGGAGTCAACTGGTTGTATCGGGGGGCCGGTAACCACAGCCACTCAGTCTCGGACGGGTTGAGCTTGAGTCTGTTCCTTTCCATCCAGATCTGTACGGCTTCCAGACACCGGGACATCACTGGGGTGACGGCATCGTTGGGGTGGTTTGGGATAGAGATGTACAGCTGAGTATCATCAGCGTACAGATGGTACTCTACCCCAAAACCACAGATGATCTCACCCAGCGGCTTCATATATGCATTGAACAGGAGCGGCGAGAGGACCGACCCCTGAGGAACCCCACAAGTGAGAGGCCTCGAGGTCGACCTCTGCCCCCCTGCCAATACAAATTGCGATCGACCGGAGAGCTAGGAGGAGAACCACCGTAAGACGGTGCCCCTCACCCCCAACCCCTCCAGTTGATGCAATAGGATACCATGGTCGATGGTATCAAAAGCCGCTGAGAGGTCTAATAGGACCAGGATGGAGGAACAACCTCCATCTCTGGCCCTCCAGAGATCATCTACCAACGCGACCAATGCCGTGTCAGTGCTGTGTCCGGGCCGGAAACCGGACTGGCGCGGGTCCAGATAATCAATTTCCTCCAGGTGACGTGGAAACTGTTGTGCCACCACACTCTCAACAACGTTCGCCAGAAAGGGAAGGTTGGAGACCGGACGATAATTTACTAACAATGCTGGGTCCAAGGAAGGCTTCTTGAGGAGAGGCCTCACCACCGCCTCTTTTAAGACGGCAGGCAAGAACCCCTCACTCAAGCGTGCTAGCCAGCTGACAGGGCAATGCCTCGCCTGCCCTGCCAAATGGCTCCGCATACCACCTGTGGCATGCATGCCATAAGTTCGCCATCACTGATCTAGTATATATGTATACATTATTATCATTATACATCATTTATTTGACTATAACTATTCCTTCATTTTGAACGAAATGTTCTAGATATTGGATTCATTTATATTATAAAAATTCATTACATCATCCTGAATCTATTCAATAATTATATACCTTTGTATCTGTATTATTCTATTATTCTTATATAAAAATTCTCCATTTTTCATTTCCATGTTTTTTTATCTAACCACTGGTAGAATAAATCCCATAACTCCTAAAATCGCTCATCTTCTTGTTCTCTAATTTCAAATGTCAATTTACTCATTTCAGCACCTTTCATTATTTTCTGAGTAACTTCCTCCTGCTCATTTTTTCCAATTTTTTGCAAATACAATTCTAGCTACCATTAACAGGTTTACAGTCAAATCTTTCAAATCTCTATTGTATATTTCCGGTAATATTCCCAATAAAAAAACCTCAGGTTTAAAGTCTATATGTTTCTGACTCATTTTTTTCAACCAAGTGTGGATTTTAGTCCAATATCTTTTAGCTTTTGCGCTTGCCCACTTTCGTTTTCTACTAGTTAAGAATCGGATGTTACTTCCTCTCTCTCCACAAGCCCCGGAGAGCATTTTAAAATGCCGCTTATTTTCCGAGGGGAGGTTTTTGCAAACTCCCCCCTCTAATCTTCCTTTTTTTAAAGGTTGAAAGCATCAAAATCGAAAAAATAAACCCACAAGCCACTCAAATGCAACGGAGCCTCGGTTCCTCCTCCAGCTCCGGCTTTTCAGCCTGCACTTCAATTGCTGCTGTTCCGGCATTCCTTCGGCTAGAGGAAGTCTTCCCCCCGCATCTTGTTCTCCGGCTCCTGGGGCGAAGCGGGAACAGCCCCCCCGACCGCCGTCGAGGTGGGGGTTGCACCGTAAACCGCCCTTATGGTGGGGGCTCCCTACAAGGGCCCCCGTGCCCCCGAAGGCGCCGCAGGAGAAAGCAAGCGGCGGATATATCTGGAACACGTCCGTCGCGTCCGGAAAGCGGAAACGGAATCGACGGTGGGAGGTATTTGGTAGCAGGAGGCGGTTTTGCAAATAACCAGGTCCCTTGCCATGGAGCGCTTTAAAGGTGGTTACTAATACCTTGAAGCGCACCCGGAAAGCCACAGGCAACCAGTGCAGCTCGTGCAGGAGAGGTGTCACGTGGGAGCATCTAGACGCTCCCAGAATCCCCCGTGCGGCCGCATTCTGAATCAACTGGAGCATCCGGGTGCACCTCAAGGGAAGCCCCATGTAGAGAGCATTGCAGTAGTCCAGATGGGAGATGACGAGGGCTTGAGTGACCGTGCGTAAAGCGTCACAATCCAGAAAGGGGCGCAACTGGCGTATCAGGTGAACCTGATAGAAAGCCCCCCTGGCCACGGCTGTCATGTGATCATCTAACGATAGCCGAGAGTCCAGGAGGACACCCAAGTTTTGAGCCCTCTCTGTAGGGGCCAATGACTCACCCCCAATAGCCAGAGATGGTACCAACTAGCTATATCGTGACACCGGAAGCCACAGCCACTCGGTCTTGGACGGGTTGAGTCGGAGCCTGTTCCTCCCCATCCAGACTCGCATGGCCTCCAGACACCGGGACATCACTTCCACGGCATCGTTGGGGTGGTCTGGGGTAGAGATGTACAGCTGAGTATCATCAGCGTACTGATGGAACTCTACCCCGAAACCACGGATGATCTCGCCCAATGGCTTCATGTAGATGTTGAACAGGAGAGGCAAGAGGACCGACCCCTGTGGCACCCCACAAGTGAGGCACCTTGACGTCGACCTCTGCCCTCCTGCCAACACAAATTGCGACCGGTCGGAAAGGTAGGAGAACCACCGTAGAACGGTGCCCCTCACCCCCAACCCCTCCAACCGGCGCAACATGATACCATGGTCGATGGTATCCAAAGCTGCTGAGAGATCTAACAGGACCAGGATAGAGGAACAACCCCTATCCTGAGCCCTCCAGATATCATCCACCAACACAACCAATGCCATCTCCGTGCTGTACCCAGGCCAGAAGCAGGACCGGCGCGAGTCCAGATAGACAGTTTTCTCCAGGTGCTGTGGGAGCTGCTGCGCCACCACACTGTCAACAAGCGGAGGGTGGAGACAGGACGGTAGTTGGCCAACACAGCCGGGTCCAGGGATGGCTTCTTGAGGAGGGGCCTCACCACCGCCTCTTTCAAGGTGGCCGGCAGGAACCCCTCACTCAAAGAAGAGTTGACAATTCCCTGGAGCCAGCCTCGTGTAACCTCCCGGGAGGCCAGTACTACCCAGGAGGGACACGGGTCCAATAAACATGTGGTGGCGTTCAGTCGCCCCAGTATCCTGTCCATGTCCTCAGGAGTCACAGGATCGAACTCTTGAATGGGCCAATGGGGGAAGGGGTATCAGTTAAAGTGATGAAGAGGTTATGGCCAGCAACATCCTTTCATTCCTCACCAAGACTCCGCCCTGCAGGTCAAGGTGCTCTTTGTCGCCAGGCAAATCTCTTGGGGCATGGGGCTGACTTACCTGCAGCACCACCAGTCTCTGATTAAGTTGCCCTGCCCCCCCACCGCCGTAGCTGGATAGGTCCCTTTATCAAGCAGTGCCCCCCTGGTGGGACTCAGGAGACTCTGCTGTGGGACAGGTCTTCTGATACCGCATGCCCAGCCCAGGACCTGGATGACCTGGTGGCCTCTGGGCATTAGGGGGCTCATTAGGTAGACAGGGGAGGGTCCTTGTGTGGGGATGCCCTTTAGTTTTTGATTGTTGCTCTCAACAAGCATTGACCTCAATCAAGCTTTCACTGGTTTTTTTAGACGGCTCTAGTATGTGTGTGTGTGTGTGGGGTTGTACGGTGCAGAGTTCACATAAACGGGACAATTGTATAAACAAGCAAGAAAGATGCCCCAAAGGTGTTTTTTCCAAAAGGTAACTGGATTTTCTTGACTTTTTTTTTCTTTGAAAAGATTTCGCTTCTCATCCAAGAAGCTTCAAGAAATGAAACATTGCCACCCTTTTTGAACCCCGCTCTCGTCTCTGACTCAGCTCCACCCTGTCCAAGCAGTTCTGGGCGGCTCCTGTCCCTTTAAGGGATTTCCTCCCCCCTACCCCCCCTACCCCGCTCGCCCCCTCCAGCCAACCTGAGAACCAGGGAGGGGATGGGGATGAGAGCAGACGGGGACCAGAGTTGCTTCGCGTAGGAGTGTCTGCTCAGGAGGTGAGTGCAGGCTGGACGGGAGGGCAGCAGCCCAGTTAAGGGAGGGCCTGGGCGAAGGGCAACCAAGGGGATTGCACTGGGCAAACAAGGGGAAACTAGCAAAAAGGATGCAGGAGAGGCGTCTCCAGGCTATGCAAATGGAGGGGGGAGGGATGCTGGCTGGCAACAAGGAGCTCCAGGTCTGGCAATGCCTGGAGAAGGGACAACAGAGCCCAACGGGGCCCTTAGCTGCCAGCCCCCAAGGCAGCCGGAGCCGTGAACTGCATTTCTGACCCGTGCCCACTGCATGGGCCTCTCCCCATAGATTGGGAGAGGGGGGAGTTCCTGCTCCAAAAGCCGACCAGGAGCAGGATCTTCCCACTTCCCAAAAGGGCAGATGGGGAGTGGGCTGTGCCTGGAGGCCGTCGTCTGCCTTCAGTAAGGTCTCAGGGAGCTGATCAGGAATCGGCCCTGGTCTTCATCAGCCTGCCACGACGGGGGCAGCAGCCCCAGGCCGCCCTGTCTCCTGGGACCCCTGGCCTGACAGCCCCCTTCCCTGCCTTTCCTGGGCCTGTTCCCCTGCCTCCTCTTGGAAGCCTGTGGCCTCTTCCAACCCGAGGTTTAAGGTGACGAAAGTGGCCATCATAGAAAAAGAGATCCAGCTTGCTCTAGTGGTTAAGGCACCGGGCTCAGCCAGGAGACAGTGAGTTCTAGTCCCGCCTAGGCGTCAGAGCAGCTAAGATACTTCAGGCTAGTCCAGCCCTCTCTGCTCTAGCAACAAGCACAAATGGTGGGTCAGCACCCACTTGATTGGGAGGGGGAACAGATCCTGCCCTTGTGGGAAACACCTGAGGTGGGGAAGCATGGAGAATAATACAGAGTGGTTGCGTTAACGAAGGCTTGGTCCCCCCTCTCGCTCTCTTTTGGGATGAGACCCTGCCCGGGATCTGCCTCTGGCCTTGAGAGGAGGAGGCCAGGATGCGGCTCTGAGGATTTTGGCTCACCTGCCCTGCCTTGTCCCTGGGCGGCTCATTGACATGCAAGCAGGCCAAGGGGGATGGAGAGGCCCCCATCAAGCTGGGCATTGTCTGCGGTCTGGACTGCCTCCCTTTCACAGATGGGCAGGGAGGCCTGCCAGGCAGCAGTGCCCCCACCCCCCCTTCACAGGCCCACAAAGGCAGGCCAGCCTTTCCCAGGCAACCCACCCCCACCCCGGTGAGTAGGGGGGCAGGGAGGAGCCACCTGCTGCGTTGGATTGCCCCTCCGCCCTCCTGCCTTAGCAGCCCTCAAAGGTTGCTTATGTGGCATGAAGAGAAGGTGCCCGTGCCAACTCTTCTCTTGGCACTGCAGGACTCCCCCCCCCCCCCCATGCAGAGGCTTTTCAGCTCCCGGCGTGGGCAGAAAGTCAGCCAGGAACAAGCCAGAGGAAGCTGAAATTGGCTTATCGGAAGGCACCGGGTTGGTGCCTCCCCGGCCCAGGGGCACCACCAACTTCTTCAGAGGAACTTACCTGGCAGACTGGCATCTGTAATCAGCTGCCAGCCCAAGGGTCACCAGCTCCCCCTGCCCCAGCTTTTGTGGGCAAGTGCTGAGCATGGCGAGGGAAGTCCTGGAGGCAAGCCCTACCATTATGGGGAATGCCCCACACGGATGCTCCTCTGGGGGCAGAGAGCAGGGTAGGCAACTGGGAAGGGGAGCCTGAAATCTTATTTTTAACATTGTTGTTGGGTTTTTGTTTCTTGGTTGTGTATGTGTGCAACATTTTGACTCCTGGCGACTTCCCAGAGATGTCCCGGCAGTTTCCCTGGCAAGGCATTTTGCCATTGTCTCCTTCCTAGGGCTGAAAGAGAATGATTGGCCCAGGGTCCCCCAGCTGGCTCTGTCTTAAAGCAGGACCAGCCCTCTCGGCCTCCCGCTTTCTAGCCTGATGCCTAACACCACACCAGACCAGCTGTCATTGTTGTCACTGGGCTTATAAACTAAGGTGACCAGACGTCCCGCTTTTGGCGGGACAATCACGCTTTCAAAGAATTAGTCCCGCTTCCTGGGACTAATTCTTTGCGGGCAGGAAGCGGCAGGCTGGCGGGCAGGCAGAAGGAGAGGGCTGGCGAGGGAGGAGGCAGACAGGCAGCAGGCGGCGGAAGAAGAGGAGAGCCAGCCGGAGCCCGCACAGCCCTGAAGTTTGCGCTGCGCCGCCATGCGCTGAGAGCGGCCGGCTGGAAGCCCCACAGCCGCCTCCTCCTCGCCTGGCTCATCCCGGGCACCCATGGCGGGATGGGCGGGTGGCAGTGGGGCTTCCGGCCAGCCGCTCTCAGTGCATGGCGGCGCAGCGCAAACTTCAGGGCCGCGCGGGCTCCGGCTGGCTCTCCTCTTCTTCCACCGCCTGCTGCCTGTCTGGCTCCTCCCTCGCTGGCCCTCCCCTTCCGCCTGCCCACCAGCCCGCCGCTTCCTGCCCACACCCCGTGCCTCTGTCTGAGCGCGTGCAGAGCGCCCGCCGCCTGCCCGGCCCTGCCGCCCCACCAGACGCCTACCTGCAGATGCCCTGCTCGGGGGGGGAAGGGAGGGAGGGGGTCGGCCTGCGCGCACCCTGGCCAGCGAGGGAAGTGGGCGGCGAGGCGGCCTCTGCAGAGCTGGGAAAGCGCCCCCCCCCCCGGTCGATGGTGTCCCGCTTTAACAAAGTAGAAATCTGGTCACCTTCCTATAAACCTCAGTGGGTCTTTGCAAAGCTGGGAACGGAAGGAATCTATAGTGAATCAATAACCGGCCATTCACGCTTGCAAACTGGCTCTGGGCCCTGCTTCTCTGGTCAAAGGCCTTTGGAGCTGTCTCTGCAGGTTACAAGGCATTCAGAGGGACGCCAGGCAGGAGGTGTCTTCTGACTCTCATTTATTATTTATTATTTATATTTATTATTCAAATTTATAAGCCGCACCCATTTCACCACATAGGGACTCGGGGTGGCGCACAGGGAATATAAAAATATAGATATACAAATATACAAAAATAAAACATTCTTAAAACTAAATTAAATGAACCCACTTGCAGAGACTTCATAGCTGCGTCAGGAAACTTGTTGCTGGGGGGGGGCAACCATAGTTCCCCCACGTGAGATGTGGACATCCTGTGCCTCAACAGTCATTGTGGGAGGCCGTGCTGGTCCTCAGGGCTCCAGGCCCAGAAAGCAGAGATGGGGGACTTCAGTCCTGCTCTCTCTGTCTCCATCTCCAGGTCCATCCTGCTTGGTGGGGCAGCCATGGGACCACCAGGCATCAACTCAAAGCTGGCACTGGACAGACAGGCAGCACGGCTCCTGGTTGGCCGTGGAATCTGCAGGCGGACGGCCTTGGCCACTCTAGTCACGAGCACCACGACAGCCCTGTGTGTCGGCATTCTTGTTTGTGAGTTGGTTTGAAATGGGTTTGGGGGTCAATTTCAATTTTTAATTTCAATTTTATTCGATTTATAGACCGCACCAATCTCCGTCGAGATGGACTCTGGGCGGTGCACAGGGACTTAAAACAACAATAAATAAATAACATTACAAAAGTTAAAAAGAAATTAAATTATATACCTGTGCTAAAATACCCAATAAAACTATCAAATCATTATTCTGATGTAACTGAAGCTCTATCGTGCCAAGACCTGAGTTCTAAGCTAGTCCAGCTTGTTGGAAAAGGTGTGTCTTGAGTGAGCAGCGGAAGAGGGGAAGGTCCGTGATGGTGCGTAGTTCGGTTGGCAGGTCGTTCCAGAGGGCAGGCCCTGCCACAGAGAAGGCTTTACCCCTGGGCGTCGCCAGCCGGCATTGACCGGTGGTCGGCACCCTGAGGAGGCCCTCCCTGTGGGAGCGAATTGGTCGGTGGGAGGTATGTGGCAGGAGGCGGTCCCGCAGATAACTAGGCCCCGAGCCATGGAGCGATTTAAAGATGGTGACAAGCACCTTGAAGCGCACCCGGAAGGCCACCGGTAGCCAGTGCAGCTCGCGCAGGAGAGGTGTTACGTGGGAACTTCGAGATGTTCCCAGAATCCCCCGCGCAGCCGCGTTCTGGACTAACTGGAGCCTCCAGATGCATCTCAAGGGGAGCCCCATGTAGAGAGTGTTGCAATAGTCAAGGAGGGATGTCACGAGTGCTTGAGTGATTGTGCGGAGGGCGTCCCGTTCCAGAAAGGGACGCAACTGGCGTACCAGGCGAACCTGGTAGAACGCCCCCCTGGTCACGGCCGCCACATGGTCATCCAGGGACAGCCGCAAATCCAGGAGAACGCCTAAGTTGCGCGCCCTTTCCACGGGGGCCATTGACTCGCCCCCGATAACCAGCGATGGAACTAGCTGGCTATGCCGGGACGCCGGAAACTACAGCCATTCGGTCTTGGACAGGTTGAGCTGGAGTTTGTTACTTCCCATCCAGAGCCGCACGGCCTCCACACACCGGGACATCACCTTGACAGAATCTTTGGGCTGGTCGGGGGTAGATATGTACAGCTGAGTGTCATCAGCGTACTGATGGAACTCTACCCCGAAACCACGGATGATCTCACCCAGCGGCTTCATGTAGGTGTTAAACAGGAGGGGCGAGAGGACCGACCCCTGAGGCACCCCACATGTGAGGGGCCTCGACGTCGACCTCTCTCCCCGTCAACACGAATTGCGACCGACTGGAGAGGTAGGAGGAGAACCACTGCAATACAGTGCCCCCCAATCCCAACCCCTCCAGCCGGTGCAATAAGATACCATGGTTGATGGTATCGAAAGCCGCTAAGAGGTCTAATAGGACCAAGATAGAGGAATAACCTCTATCTCTGGCCATCCAGAGATCATCTACCAACGCGACCAATGCTGTCTCAGTGCTGTACCCGGGGCGGAAGCCGGACTAACGCGGGTCTAGATAAGCAGTTTCCTCCAGGTGTCGAGGGAACTGTTGTGCCACCACACTCTCAACAACCGTCGCAAGAAAGTGAAGGTTGGAGACCGGACGATAATTAGTTAACAACACTGGGTCCAGGGAAGGCTTGTTGAGGAGGGGTCTCACCACCGCCTCTTTCAAGACGGCAGGCAAGAACCCCTCACTCAAAGAAGCGTTCATTATTTCCTGGAGCCAGCCTCGAGTCACCACCCAGGAGGCCAGTACCAGCCAGGAGGGACACGGGTCCAATAAACATGTGGTGGCATTCAGCCGCCTCGGCAACCTGTCCATGTCTTCGGAAGTAACAAAGTCAAACTCATCCCACGAAATGGTCTCAAGACCCACCTCGGACAGTCCGCCTCGATCTATCGGAGTGGAGCCCAGGTCGTCCCGGATCCGAGCGATTTTATCCTGCAGATAAATTCCAAATTCCTCTGCTCTGGCCTGCAAAGGAGCTTCCCGCAACCCTTGATGAAGAAGGGAGCGGGTCACTCTAAACAGGGCGGTAGGGCGGTTATCTGCGGATGCGATAAGGGTGGCGAGATGAGTACATTTCGCCATCTTTATCGCCACAAGGTAAGTCCTTAAATAGGACCTCGCCTGTGTTCGATCGGATTCGGAGCGAGTGGACCTCCACCTGCTCTCTAGGCGTCTCTTGCGGCACTTCATCACCCTCAGCTCCTCAGAAAACCAAGTTGCGAGGGTGGATCGGCGCCGCGTGAGAGGCCGCAAGGGCACGACCCGGTCCAAGGCCCCCGTGACAGCACTATTCCATGCTGCCACTAGGCCCTCAGTCGAGCCGCGGGTTAGGGTTACAGGTATAGGCCCAAGCTCCGTCTGGAACCCTTCAGGGTCCATCAGGCGCCCTCAGTCGAGCCGCGGGTTAGGGTTACAGGTATAGGCCCAAGCTCCGTCTGGAACCCTTCAGGGTCCATCAGGCGCCTGGGGCGGAACCATTTCGGTATCTCTGGTTCCACCTCCCCGCGGTGGGGTTTAGCAGTTGGGAAGTCCAGCCAAAGGAGAGAGTGATCTGACCATGACAGGGGTTCGATGACTAATTCCCCTACTCCTAGATCACTCAACCACTGGCCAGAGGCAAAAATCAGGTCTAGTGTGTTTCCCCCTGTATGTGTGGGGGCTTGAATTACCTGGGTCAGGTCCATGGCCGTCATGGAGGCCATGAACTCCCGAGCCGCCTCAGATGACTCGCCTACCGATGGCAGGTTGAAATCCCCCATGACTAGAAGTCTGGGGGAATCAACCGCCACCTCAGCGATCACCCCGAGGAGCTGTGGTAGGGCCGCTGACACGTAGCGGGGAGCCAGGTACACGACCAGCAGGCCCAACTGCCTCCCAAGTCCCCATTTCACATACAGGGATTCACACCCGACTACCTGAGGCACAGTGGCCTCCCTCAGCTTCAGACTATCCTTAATAATAACCGCCACCCCCCCACTCCTGCCCTGGGCCCTAGGCCGATGAAGTGCCAGGTAACCTGGGGGGCACATCTCAACGAGGGGAACGCCCCCCTCGTGCCCCAGCCAGGTTTCCGTGATACGCACCAGGTCCGGGTCCCCCTCTGCAATAAGATCGTAAATGAGGGGGGCTTTGTTCACCATGGATCTGGCGTTGCACAACAGTAGCCTAGGGCCTGGGCTCTGTAATCCCCAACCTCCTAGATTGCGGGAGGAGCCTTGGGGGTCAGGGCGGGGGACCGCTTGTAAGCAGCGGATGCGCCCCCCCCTGACACTTGATATGACCTCCGGCTCCCGCCATACCTACCCCTCCCCAGGACCGTCATGATGGAGTGGCCCTCTATAGGATCAACCCTTGCCCCCCTCTTAATATCGGACCCTCTACCCTCACTCCTGGCGCTCTCGGCTGGACTAGCATTATATCCGGTAGAGCCAGCGTGACTAAACCCACCCACCACCCTGGAACCCCTTAAAACCCGATTTAAAAAACTAACTAAAAATCTGCGTAGCTTACGTTTCTCCCACCTCTCCTGGCTAATAAGCCCGTCCTTGAGGTGGCCCCTCGTTAATTGTGAGGGCCAGACCTGTGCGGGAGGAGACTCCCGCAGGGAGAGGAGAGTAGCCCTTGAGTACGTGGGAGATATGGTAAATATACAATAAAGTGCAGGAAGGAGATCTAATCACAAAGCCCTGACAATGAGAATTCCAGTGCAGATCTAATCATAGGAAAGGGGACTTCAAGCAGGAAAATTTACATGATGGTATGATGGTACTAATTCATAATTAATTTATAAGTCCGGAGTTAGGGTAGATCGATCAATAAATAAAAGCAGGAGGGCAACTGGCCTTGAAGTTCATAAAGATCTTAATATTCTTCAATCATCAGGCAAAGAGGTGTAATAGGGGTCAACCAGGGGTTCCCAGCAGAGCTTAAAGACCCCTACAAAATCCATGCACCACCATTGGACTGACACAGAAAGAGCCCCTTGGCGGTGGGACCTCTTTGTCAGCCCAACAGAGCAGCCCCAAGCAGCCCCTCCCATACCTCGACAGGGCTCCTGTTTCCCTAGACCAGCAGCACTCGGGGGGCAGAACTAGCGAAATGGAGGAGGTGCACTGCCAGCTGAACATGTCGAAGGAGAGGGACCTGAAGTGGGCCCACACCACCCTATCTGGTGGGCCTGGCACCCTCTGGGAAAGGAGGCAGTGAGCAACCTCATGGCTTGCCTTGGGGGAAACGGGAGCGGGTGTGTGTGTGTGCTTGCAACATGTTGTCTGCAAGAATTGCAAAGGTGTTGAGGGGAGGGATGTGGGTCCCCTGGGGATCGCTGCGATTTTGCAAAGCAAAGGGCAGAAGCAGAGAACTGAATATGGTCCTCATCTTGTGGCAGGACCTTCTGGGGCCTCTGTGCCAAGAGGACACCGGCAGCCGGCCTGCCCATCCTTTCAGCAGTAGCCCTCCTATGGCCACGATCGCAGACAGCCCCAAAGCTTGGCAGGGGCCTGGCAGCTAAGCAACTGCATTGGCTGGCAGGGGTCAGGAGCTGGGCAGTGCTTGGAGGGGCCCTTGGCAACCACCAGGGCATCGGTGGCTCTCTCCCGCTGCAGATTTCCTGTGGAAGCAAGAAACCCACTTCGAGCACGTGGCAGAGCTGCGAGGGATCCCCTACCGGAGCAGTTTGCAGCAGCCCGGGGCTGGCTACTCCCGCCTGCTGACCCCTATTCTGGAGCAGCTGGTAAGGACCCCTGCTGCCTCCTCAAGAGGGTGAGCTGTGGGCAAGTCACTGGGAAGGACCACCGGACACTGCTCTGGCCCTGAGGCAGGGCTGTCCATTCAGCTCTCCCCGGGAGAATCTCTCCCCCACCCTGGGAAAGGCGGCCATGCATAAGACGGGTCAGACTGCCCATGGCTGTTCCCAGGTGAGGGCTGAGGTGAGGCATCCTGCCAGCCAGCTTGGGGTGTGCAGTGGCTCCTCTAAGCCCCAGGCCAGCCACCCCCTTGGCTAATTGCTTGAGTGAGCATGGGTCTTGTCTTGGGGCAAGGTTGCTCTGAAACTCCCCCCACCCCATGCTCTGATGGGCAGGGAAATAAGGCCAACGTACTCTCTTGTTCTCCTGTCTGACTGTTCAGTTCAAAAGCAGCTTTCGGAACTCGCCCCTGGACGGCAGCTGCTCCAGGTGCTCCGTCTTGCAATACAGGTGGGCAGGGGCCGGAGGGCTGGCTGGGTGGGAGCCTCTCCTCCACCCTCCTGCCAGAAAGAGAGGGTAAAGAGACTTCTCGCTTCTGCTTGGCAGGGAGGGCAATGCCAGCCTCATTGTCCACTTCCGTCTCTGTTTCTCTGCACCACCACCCAGCCCTGGCGTGGAAGAGGACATCCTGAGGCGGGGACTGGCAGCCGCCGTGGGCATCAAGGGCATCAGGGTAGCCACCTACGGCACCATCTCGGCTGCTTCCCTCCTGGGTATCCCTGCACTCTTTCTGGCCCTTTGGCCCAGGCTGACCGGGGTGGTGTGTGCCTCGCACTAGCCCGGTTTCTCCTGTGTTGCTCACCTCCCCCCCCTTTCCCGCAGGGCCGAGGGGCCTCACCTTCTCGGGCACAGGGCTCAAGTCAGGTAGGCTGGTCGACCGTGGAGCCGGTCCGGGAGCCCAGCTCCATCCCTCCCTCTGATGGGCAGCGCTGGGGACTAGCACGGTGCCTGAGAGAACGGGGGCGTTTGGGTGCAGGAGCGAGAGTGGGAAAGCAGCCCAACTGCTCTCACAAAAGCCCAGGCTGCCCAGGGCAGAGACTGCCCGGCTCCATTACAGGGTGGGGTTGAGCACTGTTGCTGGGCTCCCCCCAATGCATCCGCCCCCCCCCACCCTCCCCCGGTGTCTGTGCTGAGGGGAAGAGCAACCTCAGAGTCCATCCTGCCACTCTGGTGTTCACAGGATTCTGCCCGGGGGAGGCCTTTGCCTGCCACGACGGCCAGTGCGCAGCCCCAGGAAACGTGCAGTGTGACGGCTGGAAAGATTGCTCGGACGGTTCTGATGAGGCTGAGTGTGGTGGGTCTCTCGCTGCTGGGGCTGCTGGGGCTGCTGGGCTCGCTGCCTCTGCAAAGCTGGGATTCTGCCTGCCCTCCCGATCTCCCTTGGGGGAGGATGGGCACAAACTGGGGGTGCCTCCCTACACGGAGGGCAGAACCACGCAGGACCCTTTGCAGAAATGATTGACCTCGGGGGGTGGGAGGGTCTCCAGATTGGGGGGGGGAGGAATGAAGCGGGGCACCCGGCCTTGGGAAACCAGAAGGGGGCTGTTAGGTTGAGTGTGACCAGTCAGGCCAGAATGACCACAACCAGGACAATGGACGGCTGAAACATTTCTTTGCGGTGTCAGCCAAAGACAAGAAGCCCCCCCCCCCTCTGACCAATTTCAAACTGCAAACTTATAAAACAAACCTGAACTGAGCACGGGTGGGTGGGGAAAATGCGTTTGGGGATTCCCCAACTTGCTCTGAACCCCAAACCAGAGCCGAAGTCCCAGTCATGCATTTCCTCCCTCTGTAGACCTCTGGGGTTTAATGGGTGGTGCTCACCATCACACACACCCTCGGGCTCTCTTGCAGACTGCGGGACCCAGCCAGCCTTGCGATCCGCCACTCGGATCGTGGGGGGATCGGAGGCGCTCCTGGGCGAGTTCCCATGGCAGGTCAGCCTGCGAGAGAGCAATGAACACTTCTGCGGGGCAGCCATTCTGACGGCCAGGTGGCTGGTGTCTGCGGCACACTGCTTCAATGAGTAAGCCCAGGAGGCCCCTGCGGTGGGTGGGCACCAAGGGGGGATGGGAGGCTGGCGCGGGGGAGGGGGTGTGAGGCCAGGAAGGAGCAGCTCAAGGATGGAAGGAGGCAGTGGGTGTGGAGCTACAGCATGAGGAGGGGGAGGAAGGGAGGGGGAAGGGGGAGGCAGGGGCAGAAGAAACCACAAGCCCACATAGTTTCTCCAAAACAGCAAAAGCAAAAGCAAAAAGGGATGGATGCCCAGGGTGCCCAGTCAGATCACAACAGGCAGAAGAAGGAGAGCCGCAACAGAGTGTGAGGTCACACAAGAGACAGGGGCCTTGTCCCAGACAGGCATGCTAGGGAAAGGGTGGCTTGCATTTCCCTGAGACCTCTGGGGGGGGGGAAGAGCCTGGGGAGATTGAAGCTGTCATGTCGCAGGTTCCAGGACCCCCGCACCTGGATGGCCCAGGCAGGCACCGTCCGGCTGAGTGGCGGTGAGGGTAGCCGGGCACAGGCCAAGGTGCTGCGCATCCTCCAGCACCCCTCCTACAACGCGGAGAGCGCCGACTACGATGCAGCCCTGCTGGAGCTGGCGGAGCCCCTCGCCTTCAGCAAGTACATCCAGCCCGTGTGCCTGCCAGCCCCCTCCCACTGGTTCCCCCCGGGCAGGAAGTGCCTCATCTCTGGCTGGGGATACCTGAAGGAAGACTTCTGTAAGCGGGGTCCCTGGCGGTCAGGTGGAAAATGGGGTTGGGTGGCACAGAAGGAATCCCCCGATCAGGGCTGGAGCTGACTGGCCTACCTCAAAGGGGTCTTGCTGGGGCCAGGCTTTGTGTGGGGAGATTGAACCTGTCAATTCTGCCTCCTGGTGTGAGGAGACCTGTGTCTGTTCAGGGGCACCAAGAGGCCGCTGCTGTCTCCTGCTGCCACACCAACCCTCAGGTGCGGTTGTGGGGAAACTCCTGAGCAAGGCCAGAGTAACTACGCAACCCTTGTGTGTGCCCCTGCAAAGCTGCTGGTGTGCCTACAGCGAGGGTGGGGGGAGGAATAGCTGCTGCTGCTGCACGCACACACACACCCTGCCCCAATGCAGCGCCTCAGGTCCTGACCTCAGCACCCAACCCCGCTGGGCTGCCCCGAGAGGAAAGCCGGGACCCACTCAGCCTTCTTCCCCCTTCCCAGTAGTGAAGCCGGAGCTGCTCCAGAAAGCCACGGTGGAGCTTCTGGACCAGGCTCTGTGCGGCAACCTCTACGGCGGCAGTGTGCTCACCGACCAGATGATGTGTGCTGGCTACCTGGAGGGCAAGGTTGACTCTTGCCAGGTAGGGCCCCCCCAGCCCTCAGCAGGCTTTGGACAGCCCTCCCTGCATGACGTCCACTCCACCCTGGCCCTTTCCTTCCACAGGGTGACTCCGGAGGTCCCCTGGTCTGCCCAGAGCCCTCTGGACGCTTCTTCCTGGCAGGGATAGTCAGCTGGGGGATTGGCTGTGCGGAGGCCAGGCGCCCAGGTGTTTATACTCGAGTGAGCCGGCTCTGGGACTGGATCCTTGAGACCACGGCCACCTCCAGGGGCCCCACCGCCTCAGCCATCCCCGGCACTGGACCGCATCATTTGGCTCCAACCGGGAGCACGAGCGCAGCCAGTCTACGGCACCCCAGCTCCACCCCCAACTCTGCCTCCCCAACCCCAGGCAGACCGGCAGCCCCGAGCTCCCAGCCCTCAGGTAGGGCAGCTGGTAGGGAGTGAGTGGAGGCAGGGCGGCCCCCTCCTGCATCCGCCACAGCCCTTCCCTGTTCATGTGCAGAGTGTGGCCGGCGGCCTGGTTTCTCCAAACCCATGAAAATCGTGGGTGGCCTGGAAGCATCCCGAGGGGAGATCCCTTGGCAAGTCACCCTGAAGGAGGGTCTCCAGCACTTCTGTGGGGCCGCAGTCATTGGGGAGCGATGGCTGCTTTCAGCTGCACATTGTTTCAACCAGTAAGTGTCCCTCAGTAGGAGCCCTTCGGCAGATGGGTTCCTGTTTGGGCTTCTCCACCGAGGGGCTGCCGAGGGGCTGCTGGAGGGGCCTGTTCAGCAGGAGGCAGCAGCGGAGAACCCTGGAAGTCATCTGCTGTCTTGCCTCATGTCTTCCCCCCCCCCCCAAGACCGGCCCTGCTCCATCCAGCCTCCACCCTGGGGTGGCCCAGGGTGCACGGAAGGGGCAAAGGGTCTGCTCTGCCTGTGGACTGACGGGGCATCGTTCCTGTTCCTGTATCGGCAGCACCAAGGTGGGACACCTCACGGCCTTCGCAGGCACCACCTCACTCTCGGCCACGGACAGCTCTTCGGTGAAGGTCGGCATCCTACAAGTGGTACTCCACCCTTTCTACGACCCTGCCCTACTGGACTTCGATGTGGCAGTGCTGGAACTGGCCAGGCCGCTGCGCTTTGGCAGATACATCCAGCCCATCTGCCTCCCACTGGCCGTCCACAAGTTCCCTGTGGGCAGAAAGTGCCTAGTCTCGGGCTGGGGCAGCCTCCAGGATGGCAACGGTAGGAAGAGCTTCCTCAGGGTAGGCAGGGAGCCGGGCATTAGGTGGGTGGAAGAGCGCACCACTTGCCTACTGAACCCCAATGGGCAAGAGCAGTCTTTGCCACATTGGGCAAGGTTAGCCGGGGGGGGGTGTTTCTAAACGGGGTCCCTGCGAGGTCTCCTCCTCCTCCTCCTCTTGGGCTTCCAGTTTCTCAGCCTGAGAACCTGCATGGAGCTGCAGTGGGGATCCTTGAGCAGAAGACCTGCGAAGGAGTGTACAACGTCTCCCTCTCAGACCAGATGATCTGCGCGGGGTTCCTCGAGGGGAAGGTGGATGCCTGCCAGGTACCAGGAGCGCTTCTCTCCCCCCCCCGGCCCTTTCAGGACTGAGAGCCCCACCCCACCCTCAAACACCACTGGAGGAGAGGGGCATTCATTCTTTTCCCTTTGAAGGATGCACAGCCGGGGGGGGGGGGGGGGGCTCTTAGTGCTATCTGAGCTTGGTGGTTTTTCTTGCAGACGTTTCGTGACCCAACTAGGTATCACCAACTGTGCTAAAAGGGAATAGGGTGTCTAGCACTTGAGATGTTCCCTAGTTGGGCTACGAAACATCTGCATGGGAACCACCCAGCTCAGACAGCACACAGGGCTGGAGGTTGAACACACTTCTGGCTGTACTGCACGGACCCTTCGCAGGGGTCTTTCCAAGGCCTGAGCCCTCTCCCCACCCCTGCGGCTCTGCTGGGAGGGAGGCTGCTGCCGGTTTCCCTGGAGCGCTCTCCTTCCTTCGCCATGCAGATCAAAGGCCCCACAGTGTTGTGCGAAGGAAGGCTCCTTCTGCCCTCCCGGCCTGGGTGGGAGGCCAAGGGGCCCCGGGAGATGTGTGGCTTCTCTGTGCCGTTCCTGCTGGAGCAGCTCACCGGCTCCACCGGGCCAGATGCCAGGGCAGTGAGGGCAGCCCTTTCTCCTGGCATTCATCTTTTGTCTGTGCCCCCTGCTCCGCTTTCCTTCCCAGGGAACACCTCAGGGCTGCCTCCCTTTCCCACGCTGCCCATCTGCCACTTTTTTGGTGCCAAGCAGGGAAGTTGTTGCCAGCCCCCCAGGTGACTGGGGGTGGGGAGGTGGGAGGGTCAAGGGGCTCCCGCGTCCTCCTCACTGCACATTTAGGGCATCTTTCAGGCCCAGCTCCAGCCCGAGAATTCTTTCGGACGTCTATGGGGGAATTGCCTTGGCTAGAACAGATGGGGAGAGGTGCTCTCTCTCGCCTTCTTCCCAGGGGGACTCGGGGGGACCGCTGGCCTGCGAGGAGACCCCAGGAACCTTCTACTTGGCTGGGCTGGTGAGCCGGGGTGCTGGCTGCGGGAAGGTCAAGAAGCCGGGGGTCTACACCCGGGTCACCAAGCTCAAGAGTTGGATCCTACGCATCATTTCACCCCGTCTCAGCACCGCAGAGCCCCTCAGACCCACGACCACCGCTGCCTCCACAGCCTCTGGCCCAGAGCAGAGGCCTACGCCACTCGGCCCCAGCGCCAGCCCTGCCAGCTTCACTGGGCAGGAAGCCAGCGCCTCCAAGGCCACCCAGCCGCCAGGTACAGGGCAGAAAGAGGAGGCGGAGGGTGCAAGCAGGTGGGTTGTGCAACCCAGCGTGGCAGAGCGAGGCCAGCAGCCACAGTCCTCTTCTCCCCCACCCCCCCCCCGCCACAATCGCTTGCGACAGGCGGCCTGCCAGGAAACGTTGGTCCAGACTCCGCCCTGCCAAGAGCAGCGCCAGCCGTGGGTGGGAATCCTGGCTGCCTGTGGGGAGAGGACTCACCCGCTTTCCCCCTCCCCCAGCCGTGCCCTGCACACCCTCCACGTTCAGGTGCTCCAGCAAGGTCTGCATCGGGAAAGCAAACCCCGAGTGCGACGGCATCATCGACTGCGGCAACGGCTGGGATGAGAGTGGCTGCAGTGCGTACCTCCCTCCAGCCCCCCCCCAGCTGGTCCAGTGAGGAGGGGGGGCTTTTGGAAAAGGGACACTGAGGTGTCAAAAGGATGGGGGGAATCTCCCAAAAGGTTGCTGGGAAGTCTCTCTGACGAAGAGAGGGGCTGCCAGCCACTTCCCCTGTGATCTCTGGGAGTCCCCCCCCCCCGTGCCCCCCATTTCCAAAAACTGCTTGGGCCCAGCTGTACCCCAGAGGGGCAGGGGGAACCCTGTGGCAGCAAAGGGGGGGCCAGAGGGGGAGGCGGCAGGCTCCGGGGCGAGTGCTTTGCTCACAGCCATCAGGGACTGGAAATACGGCACGCAATTGGGGCTGCCCCCAGCACCCACTGCAGCAGACCCGGGGTGGGTGGGTGGGTGGATTGCTGGATTGGCCTGCCCTCCTACATCCCCTGCTTTGGCCCTTCCCAGCAGACTGCGGCTTGGTCCCTGCTGCAGCCTCCAGCAAGATCGTGGGAGGAAGCGGTGCAGCGCAGGGCGAATGGCCGTGGCAGGCGAGCCTGTGGCTGCAAGGAAGGCGGCACGTGTGTGGAGCCGTGGTGATTGCTGAGCGGTGGCTGCTCTCCGCTGCCCATTGCTTTGACGTGTGAGTGGTGGCGGTGGGGGGGAAGGCCCTCCGAGCCGGCCCCTCCCTTCCCACCCCCTCGCCACCCCCGGCCTCTTGGGTCTCAGCCACCTCCATCGTTGCCCAGGCCAGTGGGTGTGGGCGCCGGGGGCTCCCCTGACGGGCTCGCCTCTTGCAGCTACAGCAACCCCAAGACGTGGGTGGCTGTCCTGGGGACACCCTTCCTGAGCGGCCTTGACGGGCAAGTGGGGAAGATTGCCAGGATCCACAAGCACCCCTTCTACAACGGCTACATGCTGGACTACGACGTGGCCCTGCTGGAGCTGGCCGCCCCCCTGCGCTACACCGGTTCCATCCGGCCCATCTGCCTCCCAGACCGCACCCACGTCTTCAGCGAGGGCAGGCCTTGCGTCATCACCGGCTGGGGCTCCACCCAAGAGGGGGGTACGGACGTTCCTGCCGAGAAGCCTCGCCAGACCAAGCCCGGGGGCTTCCGGGGGTTGCCCTGGCATGGGGGTCTTCAGCTCAGGGCGGAAATGTGACGGGGGTCTTGGGGGGGGGTGTCTTGCTACCCACAGGCCTGGTGAGCACCAGCCTGCAAAAGGCTGTTGTCCAGGTGATCCGGGAGCAGGACTGCCGGAGGTTCTACCCGATCCAGATCACCAGCCGGATGCTCTGTGCTGGCTTCCCACAGGGGGGCATCGACAGCTGTTCGGTGAGTTCCCTGCAGCAGCAGTGGCCCTATGGCCCCCAGGGCTGGTGAAGTCACCCTCTCCCATCCCGTGCTCTTCCCCTCTTGCTCCGTAGGGAGATGCGGGGGGGCCCTTGGCCTGCAGAGAGCCGTCCGGCCGCTGGTTCCTGGCAGGTGTCACCAGCTGGGGCTACGGCTGTGCCCGGCCTTCCTTCCCTGGGGTCTATGCCAAGGTGGCAGCAGTCCAGGGCTGGATTGCACAGAGCCTCAAGGTGTAACCCTGTACCCACTGGGGCCAGCAGTGGGAGCCAAGGACCACGGAGACCGAGCCCTCACGGTCCCAATCCTGCCAAAGCCCTTTCCTGAAAAGGAGGATTCTGCCAGACAGGTACATTAAATGAAAATAACCCACTTGTGAATTTCCATGAGGTTTCTCTGTTCCCTGCTGGAGCAGGATGGTTTCTAGCACCCCCAGCTTGTCAGGAGAAGCCTCCGCAATTCTCACACAGGCTTTGGGAGTGGGATGGCTTCCCTCCTGTTCCCCCATTTCAGACAACAGGAAACTGAGGCCCAAGGAGAAGGGTGTTAACCAGGGCGATCTTCCCTGCATCAGCCCATCTGCCGCTTCCTCTCTCCAACTCCCAAATGGCAGGATTGACAAAACAGACTCTGGCAGTTCTCATTAGCCTGTAAGCCTGAACCAACATTTCGTGTTCTTTCTCAGCCTCGGGGGCAGTCAATGCACCCACCACCCCCCATTCTGGCTGAGCCCAGCCTCGTCTAATCCAAGGACAGATACTGGCACATTAGAGATCGGAGTCTCATCCACTGCTGGCCAATGGAACAAGGCCCAGCGACCACATCCTATTTAGCCCAAGGCAGCTACTCTTTGCTCCCACAAAGCAGAGGGACAGCTTGCACTTCTTCAAGGACACCCCCCCCCCCCAAAACCCAGAAGTTTAGCAGCCTAAATCAAAGCTGAGACAGGGTGTTGCTCGCTGCCAAGGGGAACCCAGCAACAGAGAAGGGGCAGGGCAGACCTTGCTTCTGCCAGCCTTCAGGAGGGAGGGAGCAAAGGGCCCTCGAAGGCCGGGCCTCAGCAACGCAGGCTGCAACAGCACTCTGGCCTTCAGTTCCTCTGCAGCCCTCGCGGGAAGCGCCTCCCAGAGAGCAGCCCAGCAGCCCCCCTCCCCCAATCCACACAAAACGCGGAAAGAGGAAATTAGGACTCCCGCTTTCTGAGCAACATCAGCCTCTAGAGGTTGGTTGGACGGCCTGGCCCCCTCCTCTGACCGACACAGGCGAGGGGACGACAGAGGGGCATCTGGGTCAATGTTTTAATGGCTATCGGGCTGACCGACGAACAGTCCGGCGCTCTCTCTCCAAGGTCAGAGTCCCCCTCTCACATGTTGGCCCGCTCCCTCTGCAGGCGGGAATTGTAGGCACGGGAAACCGTGTTCCAGGCGTCCATGTAGCGGTCCATGCACATGGCGATGCACTTCTGCGGGGACAGGAGAGGAGGGGTCAGGAAGGGGGGAAGCGCAGCAGGCAATTCGCCCCAAGGGGCCTTTTGGGCCGCTGGGCTCACCTGCTCCGAGTTGTCCAGGGAGCTTCCGGGCTTCCCGATGCATTTCCTGAAACACTTGTCGGTCATCCTCTGCAGGGGGGGGGGGCAGGGGGGGCAGCGAGGTAAGGGGGAGAGAGAAGAGATCAGCGGGGAGGGGCGGGAGGAGGAGGAAGGGGATCAGCCGCCGCCACCAAAGCCCCTCCCGCCCCAACCGCTCAGGGCCCCCACTGGATGCGGGGGGGGGGAGGGGCGGCCCTGGGAAAGGGGGGGAGGGGTCACCGGCAGGAAGAGGCCCCCTCCCCCCACCAGCAGCCTCTCCGCAAGAGGCCCGGGCGGGAGAGCAGAGTCGCCCGCGGGATCTCGGGCCCACTCCGGGCCTCTGTAGCCTCCGACCCCAGGCGCCGCCGTTCCCGGAGGGATGGCGTCCCGAAGGAGCCCCGGCCCCACCAGACCCGCCGCCGCCGCCGCCGCTGCACGAGGGCCCCGCGAGACCCTCCGCATGGCCCTCAAGGCGGAAGGCGGCGCCTCCCGCTCACCTGCAGCAGCTCCTGCGCGTTGGCCACGGCGATCTGCACCTTGACCTGCTCCATCAGCGCTCCCGGGTCCAGCCGGCCCGACGACGCCCCGGAGCCGAAGTCGCCGCCCGCCGCCATCCCGCGCCGTCCCAGGAGCCTCCGCGGCCGCTTCCGCCGGAAGCTCCGCCTCGTCCGAAGCCAGGCTTCCGGCGGCTCTGGCCGGCCGCCTCCGCTCGCGGAGTCCTCGGGCGCCCCCAGCGGAGGGCGGGGGGCGCGCAGCCGAGGGAGCGGAGCCGGCCCAGCGGTCAGGTGGTCGGGGCTCGTTGCTGGCCGGCAGGTTCTGGCGAGCGTCCGGTGCTGCGATGGGCGTCAGTAGCTTTGGCCGTGTGAACCAGTCCCGCGGGGCGATTGCAGGCGCCAGTATTAGCAGTTGCACTGAGACGTCTATATCGCTTCACGGCGCTTTTCCAGCCGTCTCTGAGCGGTTTGCAGAGTCGGCCCATTTGCCCCCAACCATCTGGCTCCTCCTTTTTACTCCCCTGGGAAGGAGGAAAGGCTGAGTCAACCTGGAGCCTGGCGGGATTCGATCTGCCAAACTGCAGGCAGACGGCGATCAGCAGAAGTAGCCCGCAGTACTGCGTTCTAACCACTGCGCCCACGCGGCTCTCATAAAGGGGAAGCTCCGCAGCCGGGGGTTGAAGTTCCTCTGTGTGTGTGTGTGTGTCCGTCCCTTTGGGCCCTCTGGCCTTGGCTGGATTTTTGCAGGGGTTCCGTGACCCAACTAGGTAACAGCATCAGCGCCAGTAGGAAGGAAGGGCTTTCTCTAGGTTCACGTCCATACTCCCTGGCCGTGTTGGGGTTGGGGTGGGAGGGCTCTTAAAAGATTCTTTGGTGGGGCTGGCTCTTGTGTTAATGTTGGCGTTTACTCTCTGCTCCTCGTTGCAGGTGACCTGGGGGAATTGCATCCCCCTCCTTAGACCTTTCTCCCGCCAGCTTCCCCAGCCTCCCCCACCCCCCAGCCCTGCTTGCCTTCTTCAGCCTGGGCCTTTCTGCGCCTAGATTGTGTTCCGCCCCAGCTGCGCTTTTCAGAGCCCGAAGCCCTTTGTCCCACTCTCCAAAGGGGGCAGCCGGAGAGCCCCAGGCAGGACTGCAGATGAAATGCATGGCGACGTTTGAAGAGGATTAACGTAGCATTTGGTGGTCTTATTTTTAGACCCTTTCCCAATAGGCCACTGAATCGGCATAGTTTTTAGATTTTCTTATCCTGCCTTCATTCTTTTTATAAATAACTCAAGGCAGTGAACATAACGAATGCTCCTTCCTCTTATTTCCTCCACACCAGCACCCTAAGGTGGGTTGGGCTGAGAGACCACAACAGGCCCAAAATCACCTGGGTGGCTTTCATGCCTAAAGCAGGACTAGAACTCAGAATCTCCTGGTTTTTAGTCTGGAGCGTTAAACACTAAGCAGAACTGCATCTTCTTGCCTCCTGCCCCATACATCCCTCAGACCGATACGCTCCCACAGGGAGGGCCTCCTCAGGGTGCCGTCGGCCGGACAATGCCGACTGGCGACACCCAGGGGAAGGGCCTTCTCTGTGGCGGGACCAGCCCTTTGGAACGACCTACCCCCTGAACTCCGCACCATCTCCGGCCTCCGCCTCTTCCGCAAGTGTCTGAAGACACACCTGTTCCATCTAGCTGGCCTAGCGTAACCCCCATTACTGACTTTTAGATAGTTTTAAATTTGGAGATTTTTAATTCAGTTTTTAGTGCAGGATTTTATTGGAATAGGTTTTTTAAAATTTTATGTTTTTTGTATGTATTTTAATATTCCTGTGCGCCGCCCTGGGTCCGTTTGGAGAAGGGCGGGGTATAAATATAATAAAATAAATAAATAAATAAATAAATAAATAAATAAATTCTCCATTTTGACCCCCAGATCAGTTTCAGACCCTCTCAGTGCATATGTGAAGTTGGGGCAGGGAGGGTCCCCCCAGTGCATTGCTTTACACTTACTTACCTTAAGCCACATGGGCTCACAGACTAGCTTTTCATCCGGTGTAAAGTAGTGTGTGTGTGTGTGTGTGTGTGTGTGTGTGTGTCACAGTCCTCCGTTTTCACCAATAGGCATTCACAAACGGGGGCAGTGTTAATCTATCCCTGGAAGATTGTGAAACATCCAGCAAGCCTGAAAGGAAGAGCAGAAGGCAGATCTGAGTCGACAAGGGGCTGATGGCCAGAGCTCGGCTGCCCACATCGTCCGAGGCCAAAGGAAGCTGGCAGGCCGAGGAAGATGTGCCTCTGCTTGGCACACCCGATGCCGGAACCACAGACACGAACCAACCTCGGTGTCATCAGAGCAGAAGCGACAAGACCTGAGCACGGATGTTCTGAGGGTCAGTGATGGGAGCTGGGCCCTCACGCCAGACCTTCTGGGCAGAGAAGAAGTGGAGTCACCAGCCAGTTGATTTAGCTGGTGCTCAGCTGCAGCCCCAGGAACTGTGGGTTGCTCTCAGTCCGAAGCCCCACCGCTGTGATGGAGACCTCCAGCCATTGGTGCAGAAGAAAAGCAAAAGCTGGACAGTGTGGGGTGGACACCTTTTACTTGTGCGTGGTAAAAAATGGCATTTTAATAATAGAGTAAAAAGATAAATACCGTATTTATCGGCGTATAACACGCACTTTCCCCCCCTGAAAATCGGGGGCAAATGATGTATGCGTGTTATACGCCGAAGCCATGTTTTTACAGTGGTCGGCAGCAGAGGGCCCGGCATGTCGGGGAGCTGCGCCGGAGCCGTCCGGGCACCGGGCGCCCGCCTCCCTGTACGCGCGGCTCCCGGATGGCTCCGGCGCAGCCACAGCCCCCTGGAGCGAGCGAACGGGCGGAAGGAATGCCCGGGGCTGTGGCTGCGCCGGAGCCATCCGGGAGCCGCGCATACAGGGAGGCGGACGCGCGGACGGCTCCGGCGCAGCTCCCCCCGCCCGTTTACTCACTCCAGGGGGAGGCAGCCAGAGCCTCCCCAACCAACATGCTGGGCCCTCCGCTCCCTCGGGGGGGGGGGGAGGGAAGGGCCAAAGAGGGGGCATCGGGCAGGGAAGCTGCGCGCATCTCCACCAGCTCCCTCTGACAGCCACAACGGCACACGTTTCTCCTCCCTGTTGGAGGGAGCCGCTGGAGATGCGCGGGGCTTCTCTGCCTGACGCCCCTGCCGGGCGCAAGGCTCTGGGCTAGCTGCTAGCCCAGAGCTTTGCGCCCGGGCAGGGAAGCCCCGCGCATCTCCACCGGCTCCCTCTGACAGCCACCACGGCACACGTTTCTCCTCCCTGTCGGAGGGAGCCGCTGGAGATGCGCGGGGCTTCTCTGCCTGACGCCCCTGCCGGGCGCAAGGCTCTGGGCTAGCTGCTAGCCCAGAGCCTTGCGCCCGGGCAGGGAAGCCCCGCGCATCTCCACCGGCTCCCTCTGACAGCCACCACGGCACACGTTTCTCCTCCCTGTTGGAGGGAGCCGCTGGAGATGCGCGGGGCTTCTCTGCCTGACGCCCCTGCCGGGCGACCTGGCCCGCTGTGGGAGGAGGCGTCCGTAACCTCTGGCATGCCGGCCCTTCTGCTGCTTCCCGGGTTGGGGCGGGGGGAGAGGGAAGAGAGGGAGTGACTGACATACACAGAGAGAGACAGAGGGGAAGGGAGGGAAAGACAGAGACAGACAGACAGAGAGAAAGAGAGGGAGGGATAGAGACGGAGAGGGACACAGATAGAGAATGAATCGGAGACAGACAGGGGGAAAGAGGGAGAGACAGACATACAGAGAGAGGGAGGGAGAGAATCAGAGTGAGTGACACACACAGAGAGAGGGAGGGAGAGACAGATAGATAGAGACTGATTAAGTGAGTGAGAAACAGACAGACACACACACAGAGTGAGAGAGATGGGCAGACGAAGGAGAGAGAGACAGAGATAGAAAGAGAGACACAAAGGGAAAGAAAGAGAAAGAGAGAGAAAGAGGGAAAGAGTGAAAGAGAGAAAGAGAAAAAGAGAGAAAGAAAGAGAAATGGAGAGGAAGCCGGGAAGGAGGAAAGAGAGAGAGAGAGAGAAAGAACTTATGACCACAATTGAGCCTAAAAGTTTGGTTGCTAACCAAGGCCGTCGTTAAGTGAGTTTCACCACATTTTCCTTTTACATTATTTACCTTATAAGTGGTAATAATATTAATAAAGAAAAATTCTGAGCTACCCTTATTTTGCTTCAAAGTTCTTTATTTGAAATTTAAATTTTTTTCCTGAAATTTCCCTCTTAAAATGAAGGTGCGTGTTATACGCCTGTGCGTGTTATACGCCGATAAATACGGGTATGTATTTTAACAAGTTTTAAACCGTTTTAATTATACATTTTGATGCTGTAAGCCATGCATTCTTTGAGAGTGTGCAGCCAGAATAAATCTAATTGATGATGATAATGATAGCGGACTAAAAATAATCTGTGAAATATGGGGGAAATTGTCCTTTGCACAGGAAAAGAAGGAAAGAGATACACTGTTAATTCTGCCAAGAAAATGTAACCTTTCAACAATTTGCAAGATGACTCTGCTATACAAGTCCATCACTGGATAGACAACACTAAAGTCGTGTAGACTTGTTACTTCACAAGCAACGATGGAAAGGCTCCGTCACGTCAACCATCCAGACTCCAGCAGCTTCCAGGACCTCAATGGCCCCACTTGGTCTCTGTTGGAAATGTACAATCGGGAATTGTCAGTGTACATCACACCCTTGGGTGGTCTCCTCCAGCAGCTTCCTTCAGACGTTGAATAGCAGCAGGAACCATGTTGAACCTTGAGGCATCCCTGAAAGTGCTGGCTAATCACAGCAAGCAAGAAAACCTCACAAAAATAGCAAGACATAAGTAAGCTGCTGCTGCTGCTAGAAGAAATGACAAGAGAAAGGTGGAGTTTGAAAGAAAAAAGGCTACTTCTCACATTTAGGACGGTAGTAAAGAGCCAAGTAGAGGGGGGGGGGGCTAAAGGACAAGGAGTCACATCCCAAGATTCAAACAGGGAGATGCATCCAGGACCAAAAGGAAGATCAGTCTGTGCCTTGGGCAAAGCAGACCCTCTGTTTCCCTTCTCCCCCTCATCCTGCCTTGGAAAGATGGTCCAAGGGCTTTGAACAGATGGGGAGCCTTGAACTCCAGTCTCCCTAGATGACCTTAGGGAGACTCTCTGCCTGCCCTCTTTCGTTCTTCCCCGTCCTCTCCCATCTCCTGCTCTACCTGGGTTCTTCTCAGCTGTACTCCTGGCCTTTCTCTTCCACCCAGTTCTCGGCCGGCGTTGTCTTGGAGGACCCCGGCAAACCGGAGTATCCAGGAGAATTAATGACCTGAATAGAAAAATGTGAGTCTTTGGAGACGGCCCTGGGATATTCAGAAAAGGAGAGCCCAGGAGGATGGTTGGCTTGCAGAAGATGGGCAGAATTGTCAGAGTTGTTCCAAAAACCCTGATTTAAATTTCAAGGAAGCTGACTTTGCTCATAAGAACAACCAATATACAGAGAATGTGCTGCCCTCAGTTCGGCCTCCCCGTATTCCTACATTCGCCCATGTGATTTCTCTCACCAGAGCGGAAAGATTTTGCCTCTGTCCCTCTGGTTTATGGTTTATTAAATTTGTATACTGCCCTTCTCCCTTGCGGGACTCAGGGCAGTGAACAGGCATCAATAAAAACATATAAGAACATCAATAAATAACATACTTTAAAATAATATTAAATTAATTAGGGCCCGTTCTAAAATCCAAGTTAAATAAAACCAATTTAAAATAACCAATTAAAAGCTACTAAACCAGGCCGGCCACACGGAATAAGTGTGTTTTCAGAGCCCGACGGAAGAGGCGCAGGTCGGTGATCGTACGTAGGTCGGGGGGTAGGTCGTTCCAGAGGGCAGGGGCTGCCACAGAGAAGGCTCTCCCCCTGGGGGTCGCCAGGCGGCATTGTTTGGCCGACGGCACCCCGAGGAGGCCTAATCTGTGGGAGCGAACTGGTCGGTGGGAGGTATTTGGTAGCAGGAGGCAGTCTTACAAGTAGCCAGGCCCCGTGCCATGGAGTGCTTTGAAGATGGTTACAAGCACCTTGAAGCGCACCCGGAAAGCCACAGGTAACCAGTGCAGCTCGCGCAGGAGAGGTGTCACGTGGGAGCACCTTGAGGCTCCCAGAATCCCCCGCGCGGCCGTATTCTGTACTAACTGGAGCCTCCGGGTGGACCTCAAGGGCAGCCCCATGTAGAGAGCATTGCAGTAGTCCAGGCGGGAAGTGACGAGGGCGTGAGTGACCATGCGTAGAGCGTCACGATCCAGAAAGGGACGCAACTGGCGAATCAAGCGAACTTGATAAAAAGCCCCCCTGGCCACGGCTGTCATGTGATCGTCTAACGATAGCCGAGAGTCCAGGAGGACACCCAAGTTGTGAGCCCTCTCTGTGGGGGCCAGTGATTCGCCCCCAATGGCCAGTGATGGAACCATCTGGCTGTAACGTGACGCTGGAAGCCACAGCCACTCGGTCTTGGATGGGTTGAGTGAAGCCTGTTTCTCCCCATCCAGACTCACATTGCCTCCAGACACCGGGCCATCACTTCGTCGGGGTGGCTTGGAGTAGAAATGTACAGCTGGGTGTCATCAGCGTACTAATGGAATTCTACCCCAAAACCATGGATGATCTCACCCAATGGCTTCATATAAATGTTGAACAGGAGAGGCGAGAGGACCGACCCCTGCGGCACCCCACACATGAGGTGCCTCAACGTCAACCTCTGCCCTCCTGCCAACACAAATTGCGACCGGTAGGAGAGGTAGGAGGAGAACCACCGCAAAATGGTGCCTCCCAGCCCCAACCTCTCCAGCCGGTGCAAGAGGATACCATGGTCGATGGTATCGAAAGTCGCTGAGAGGTCTAACAGGACCAGGATAGAGGAACAACCTCTGTCCCTGGCCCTCCAGAGATCATCCACCAACGCGACCAATGCCGTCTCCGTGCTGTGTCCAGGCCGGAAGCCGGACGGGCGTGAGTCCAGATAGACAGTTTCCTCCAGGTGCTCAACAACCTTCGCCAGGAAGCGGAGGTTGGAGACCGGACGGAAGTTAGCCAAAATAGCCGGTTCCAGGGAGGGCTTCTTGAGGAGGGGTCTTACCACCGCCTCTTTCAAGGCAGTTGGCATAAACCCCTCACTCAAAGAAGCGTTAACAATTCCCTGGAGCCAGCCTCGTGTCACCTCCCGGGAAGCCAGTACCAACCAGGAGGGACACAGGTCTAATAAACATGTGGTGGCGTTCAGTCGTCCCAGCATCCCATCCATGTCCTCGGGAGTCACAGGATCAAACTCTTCTCAAATAACAGTCTCAAGACCTGCCTCCGTCAGTCGGAGGCTAACCTGTGTCGAATCTGATCAATTTTATCTTGCAGGTAACCTCCAAATTCCTCCGCACGACCCCGTAGGGGTGCATCCCGCGCCCTCTGGTGAAGGAGGGAGCGGGTCACCTGAAACAGGGCGGCGGGCCGGTTACCTGCAGACGCGATAAGAGCGGAGAAATAATTTCGTTTCGCTGCCTTTATCGCCACTAGGTAGGTCCTCAAATGAGACCTTACCAGTGTCCGGTCAGATTTGGCACGGGTGGTCCTCCAAATGCTCTCTAGGCATCTCCTTAGACGCTTCATCCCCCTCAGCTCCTCGGAGAACCAGGGAGCCAGGGTGGACGGGCGTCGAGTGAGAGGCCGCAAGGACACGACCCGATCCAGGGCCCCTGCGGTCGCCATATTCCAGGCAGCCACCAGGTCCTCAGTCAAGTCGCGGGTCAGGGTCTCGGGTATTGGCCCAAGCTCCCTCTGGAACCTCTCTGGGTGCATCAGGCGCCTGGGGCGGAACCATCTCACCATTTCTGGTTCCGCCTCCCGGCGGTGGGGTGCAGCGGTTTGGAAGTCCAGCCGAAGGAGCAAGTGATCTGACCATGACAGGGGTTCGATGACTAATTCCCCTAAACCAAGATCACTCGACCACTGGCCAGAGACAAAAATTAGGTCTAGCATGTGTCCCCCAGCGTGGGTGGGGCCATGAACTAACATGAACTAAGCTGGCAGGAATAGCCAACACTCCAGAAGATAGGCTTAAGATACAGAAGGATCTAGACAAACTTGAACATTGGGCACTGTCTAATAAAATGAAATTCAATTGTGAAAAAAGTAAGGTCCTACATATAGGCAAGAAAAACCAAATGCACAAGTACAGTATAGGTGGTACCTTGCTCAATAGTAGCAACTGTGAGAGGGATCTCGGAATCCTAGTGGACAACCATTTAAATATGAGCCAGCAGTGTGCAGCAGCTGCCAAAAAAGCCAACACAGTTCTAGGCTGCATCAACAGAGGGATAGAATCTAGATCGCGTGAAGTGTTAATGCCACTGTATAGTGCCTTGGTAAGGCCACACTTGGAATACTGCATACAGTTTTGGTCGCCACGATGTAGAAAAGACGTGGAGACTCTGGAAAGAGTGCAAAGAAGAGCAACCAAGATGATTAGAGGACTGGAGACTAAGACATATGAAGAACGGCTGCAGGAACTGGGTATGTCTAGTTTGATGAAGAGAAGGACCAGGGGAGACATGATAGCAGTGTTCCGATATCTCAGAGGGTGCCACAAAGAAGAGGGAGTCAAACTTTTCTCCAAGACACCTGGGGGCAGGACAAGGAGCAATGGGTGGAAACTAACCAAGGAGAGAAGCAACTTAGAACTAAGGAGAAATTTCCTAACAGTAAGAACAATTAACCTCTGGAACAGCTTGCCTCCAGCAGTTGTGAATGCCCCAACCCTGGAAGTCTTTAAAAAGATGTTAGACAGCCATTTGTCTGAAATGGTATAAGATTCCTGCCCATGCAGGGGGTTGGACTAGAAGACCTACAAGGTCCCTTCCAACTCTGCTATTGTATTGTATTAAATGGGTCAGGTCCATGGCCGTCATGGAGGCCATGAACTCCAGCGCCGCCTCAGATGCTTCGCCTACCGATGGCAGGTTGAAATCCCCCAGGACTAATAGTCTCGGGGTGTCAACTGCCACCTCGGCTATCACACTGAGAAGGTCGGGTAGGGCTGCTGACACGTACCGGGGAGCCAAGTACACAATCAGCAAGCCCAGCTGCCTCCCACGGCCCCACTTCATGCACAGGGATTCACAGCCGACTGTCTGAGGCACAGTGGTCTCCTTCGGATCCAGACCCTCCTTAATAACAACCGCCACCCCCCCACCCCTACCCCAGAAATTCCTCTTAAGGAATTTCTTTGCCTGGCGCTTACCCCTTGTTTCAGCTCCTCAGAATCCTACTCAATCTGCTTTTTCTTTTTTCAGGATGTTGCACACCCCCTCCCACACCTTCACATCATCTGCAAATTTAATTATTGTTGTTATTTTCTAACCTTCAACCTCTTCCTGCTTGAAGTAGCGTCATCCATGCAGACTATCGGGTTATAAGTCGTCAACCACTCCATAGCCATCTAGGACCACCCCATATTTTTTCTGTGTGCATTGCCAGCCACACTACTTTCACACAATTGTGTAGTCAACTGGTCCCTCTGTTGCAAAAGAGGATGTTGGATTGATGTGACTTGATAAAACGGCCATCCAGCTGGCCCTGTGCACCAAGCAGGATCCATTTCTGACACTGACACTGTGGCCGTCCTGAGTTCCCATCTGTCACTCTGCAGCCCAGATTTGCCTTCCAGGCCCAGCAGGTTGCCGTTTCTTTTTTTTCTTTTTTTTGAAAAATAATCTTTATTAATATAAATATAAAATATAACATTTAACAAATATAAAAGGAAATCGACGTACATTTTTAGGGCGGAAAGGAAGGTAGGGGGAGAGAAGAGGGGGAAGATAGAAAAGAGAGAAGAAGAGGATGGACATACCGGGGATATAGCTATTCCCCTAATTCAAACGTTTTTGTTTGTCCCAGTCTGTTCTATTCATTATTATATACATTTTAACTTAATTATCTGCATATATATCTCTACAATTATCTTAAGTTCTATATCATCTCACTTGTTCCTTGTATTTATTTCACATTTATATTATTTGGTTGTTTACTTTGGTATCCTTTTGTTCTCTTGTCGTACCATATGTACCATTTTTCCCATGTTTGAGCATAAATTGACTCTGATTTGTCTTTTAAGGCATATGTTAACCTATCGGATTCAGCACAGTTAAAATTTTTAGATATGATTAGGTGGTCTGTTGGTATATTACCATCTTTCCATTGTTGGGCAATGGCCATCCTTGTTGCAGTTGTAATATGTATAAAAAGGTACCAGTCTTGGTTCTGAGTTTGGTTTGGTTTAATACCGATTAGGTAATATTCAGGCTTAAGAGGGAAGTTGATGCCTACTATTTCCAACAGCCAGGTCTGTATTTTCTTCCAGAGTTGATTAATTCTTGGACAAGTCCACCATTGGTGGAAAAACGTACCCCTGGCCGTTTTACATTTCCAACATCTATCGGAGGTATTCGGAAACATATGCGCTATTCGGGATGGTGGTAAATACCACCTGTACAGCATTTTGTATAGATTCTCCTTAAATGAGGAGGCCAGGGTCATTTTGATAGATTTGCCCCAAATTGTTTGCCATTCATCGAGTGTAATGTTCCTTCCTATGTTTCTCCCCCAGGCGATCATAGCACCTTTGATTATTTCCTCACCAATGTAACCTTGTAAAAGCAATTTGTATGCTTTAGAGATGAATTTAATCGGTGAATCCCATAGGATCTTATCAATATCCTGTTTTGATGGGTAAATTCCAAATTGTTTTTTATCTTTACTGAATTTAGATACTGCTTGCGTGTAGGACCACCAGTCAATTTTCCAACCCCTTAACTCTAAGTCTGCCCTTGTTCTAATATTGCCAATTTCGTCTATCAAATCTTCATAGGTTAAATTTCTTTTTGAGTTATGAAGCGTTGGATAAGTCACTGCTTCGATTGGTGCTAACCATCTTGGGATTTGGTTATATAGTTGTTTAATTTTAAACCATGACATAAAAAGGGTCGCTCTAATATGATGGTTTGTGAAACTTTTGGGTTGTTTGTTGTCTTTGGACCAAAGGTATGAATGCCAACCCTGGGGCAGATCATGGCCTTCAATTGCTAGTATTCGACTTCTTGTGATGACTTAATGATGACGCGTGATAATAAAGCTCCCAATTTGGTAGTCCCAAGCCTCCTTTCAATTTGTGTTCTTGGAGCATTTTCTTTTTAATACGTGCTTTTTTTCCCTGCCAGACAAATTTAAGAGAAATCTGATCTAATTTTTGGAAAAAATCTTTGTTTAGTTTTACAGGTGCTGTTTGGAATAAGTATGTCCATTTTGGTAAAATATATGCCTTAATAGCAGCTATCCTTCCTAGTAAAGATATTGGGATTTTGCTCCAATTTTCGAGTTCCCCAGCCATTTCTCCTATTAATTTATTGTAATTTAACTCTTTAATTGCGGAACATCTATTGGTTAGCCAGATTCCCAGATATTTCACCTTTTTAACAATTTCAATTCCCATTAATTCTTGTATTTGCTCCTTTTGTTTCCCTGTAATATTTTTGGTTAACATTTTAGTTTTTTGTTTGTTAATTTTTAAACCGGCTACCTCACCATATTCTTCTATTGCTGTGATTAGTTTGGGTCCTGAAGTCAGAGGTTCCTCTATTATGAAGACCAAGTCATCCGCAAATGCTTGTATTTTATATTCTTCTCCTCTGACTTGCAGGCCTCTAATATTTTTTTCTTGTCTAATTATATTTAGTAGAGGTTCCAATATCAAGATAAACCAAAGGGGTGATAGCGGGCAGTCTTGTCTAGTACCCCTAAATATTGGAATCCGATCTGATAGCGCTTTGTTAAATAATACTCTTGCCGATTGTGTTTTGTATATAGCCTGGACTTCTTTAGTAAATTTAGGGCCGAAATCCATATTTTGCAATTGTTGAGTAATAAATGTCCAATTAACCCTATCGAATGCTTTTTGTGCGTCCAGGTTGCCGTTTCTAATGACATTCAATTCAATTCAATTTATATACCGCTCTTCTCCCTTCCGGGACTCAGGGCGGTGCACAGCCATAGTAAAAATTGGTAGTACATAAGCTAAAATTATATATTAAAATGTATTAAATGTGTTGGCCTGCAGTTAAAACCCCGTACTAAGGCTTCCGGTTCCGGCTCCAGCAGCGACGGGCGAGCCTGGGGCTCGCTCGCCGCTTTGTTGCCTTTTCTGCCCCCCCACGGGGGCGAGACATCCGGTTACCGGAGGTCTCCCGTAGGGTCGGCTCGGAGGAGACGTTTCTCCTCACCGCGGTGGGGAGAGCGATCCCCTCCGCGACCTAGGTGAGGAGGAACATGCTGCGGGGGGTTCTCCCTTCGCCAACGGCTGTCGGCGCCATTCACTTCAATGTAGAGGGCTGAGTGGAAGAGATCGGAAGGCTTGCCGAGGCTTCAGCTGCGAGGGAGAGTGAGTTTAAAAAGACTTTTTTTCCTTGCTGCCAGCCAGGCTGAACGGACTGGGAGGGGGGTGTTTGTTTTCAAAAAAAACCCCTCGGACTTAAGCGGCACTTAAAAATGGCTTCTCTGGAAGAGAAAGCGGAAATCTTAAATCCGGACTGTCTCTAACAAGGGAAAGTGGTATGCGGCTACTTGCAACATTGTTTCTAGGTCTGGCTGGTTAAAATTTTTTTATTTTATTTTTCTACTCTCTCCTCTGGGCTCTGAGATGGGCGGTGGAAAGTGGCTTTTCTTTGTCCCTGCCTGACTATTTTAACTATGGAAAATTCCCAGCGTCTCTTTACAAGTGGGACTCTCTCTGGATATTAATGAAGAATTTTTTTCTTGTTGGATTTGTGATTCCTTTCTGGATTACCTTCGTTATTATAACTATTGAGCTGGAAAATTGTCTCTCTCTTGGTTTCTGAATTTTACAACGTTTCAACCTTGATCTGAACTTTTGGCTCCCGGTTAGTCTCACCAACCCCACCCTGAAAACGCCATTTTGGCTGGCACTGACTTTAACAGTTAACCATGGCTCAAGAAACAGCACTGGCAAGTTTAGAACAACGGATGGCTTCTCTTGAAACTGTTATACAAACTTTGGTAAACGAAATTCAGGCCCAGAGGGCTGAAAACATCAATTTCAAGAAGGAGCTATTGGACACAAGGAAGCAGGTGCTGGAAAACACACAGAAGACTGAAGAATTGGAAGGGGGGTTGGTGGGGGTTAAGGGAGAGATTAAAAATGTTACTAAAGAGGTTGGGGAAATAGATGGGCATGTGTCTAGGATTGATATGGAAAGAATGACATATTTTTTGAGATTTCAGAACGTTCTTGAGGAATCTGGTGAATGCCTCCCTGATCTTATGAGCACAATTTTAGCAGACTATTTACAAAAACCTAAAGATGAGATCAGGGGGGACATTGACCTAGCCTATAGAATTAACTCAGCATATGCCAGGATAAATGAAGTGCCTAGAGAGATACATGTGAAATTTGTTAGAAGGTCAACCAGAGAGGAAATCCTGAGGGCGCAGAGAGAGAACCCTTTAATTTACCAACAAAAAACGGTCACTATCTTGAAGCAGATTCCTAGAAAGATTCGAGAAGCAAGGAGGAAATTTTTCTTCTTGTCTAAAACATTGTTTGATCATGGGATTTGGTTCAAGTGGGTGACACCCGAAGGGATGCTGGTGTTCTGGGAAGGAGGAAGAGTGAGGATTAAAACAGTTGCTGAGGCGGAAGCCTTTCTTAAAAAATATTCCTCTGCCCTGGGGGAAGATCCAGGGGGGACGGAGGGGGCCACGGCCCTGCCCGCTCGGGGCCAGGGAGGAGAAAAAGAAGATACAATAGCCAAGAGACTTAGATCGAAAAAATAACTTTGCCTTGATTTTTCTGAACAATTTTGCATAATATCTGTATCTGGATTTTTTGTAAATGTCTGACAGCATGGAATTGAGAATTTAGGTATATGTACTTGCTTTTACCTTGTAGTGTTATGAAAAATGTTTTTTTTTTTTTGTTATCTTTTTATTGTGTATTTTGAGGTCTCGGAAGGGCCGACGACTCTGACGTGAATGCTCTCAAAATTTCTTTGTATCCCTTACCCTACCCTATAGAAAAATGTAAAACCAATAAAACTTTTTCAATAAAAAAAAAACAAAAAAAACCCCCCGTACTAAAATCAATTAAAAACTATGAGAGGCCGGCAGCACGAAATAAATGTGTCTTCAAGGCCCGGCGGAAGAGACGTAGGTCTGTGATGGTACGTAGTTCAGGGGGCAGGTCATTCCAAAGGGCAGGAGCTGCCACAGAGAAGGCTCTCCCCCTGGGGGTCGCCAGCCGACATTGTCTGGACTCCATCTTGGTTGAATTGCCTGCTGCCCAGCAGCTTCCTAAGACATCACCTGTGCAGGTAGGCAAGTCAGCCAGGGGGATCCATGCTTTCCTGCTCCTGGCTGTTTGAACCATTGGCTAAAAGTCTCCACCCTTGAAGGGCCGTCCTGGCTAAGAGAGGTTGAAGGTCGCACCTTTAAGAAACCTTCCTCCTCTTCTCCAAGACTTCCATTTTGTCCGATAGCCCAGAAATGGTCATGGTGGATGCCAATGGATTCCCAAACCTCCCGGCTGCATTAGGATCCCTGGTTCAGCCCTCTTTGTTTCAAGGGGGCGGCCAGGAGCTCAAGGGGGCACCGAGCACAAACCCACTATCGTCCAGCCGCAATCCATTGGATGATGCTCTGTGGTCAACCTGCCATCCATCCTTGAGACGTGGTGGGCAAAGGCAGGGCCCTTGTCCTCTGCAAGGCCTTAAGGCTTTCGGCAGCCAATGTGGAGGATGGGGGAGACAAGCAGCCCGCCTGCCAGTGATCCCAGTCGCAACCAGATGCCCTGCACCACAGCTGAGAGCTCGGTTGGTTAGGGCTGCTGCTGTTGAGAAGACCACCCTAAGGCCCAACAAAAGCCCTGGGTCTCCCCCTGGTTGGTCTTCCTCTGGCTGGGGAGGAGCCCATTCCTGCCCTGCCTGGGTGGGTCTGGCCGAGATTCCACGGGAACTGTGGCCTCCTCTCCTTGGACCTCAGGCCCAGGTCATCCCTCAGAGCAACCAGCCTGTAAGATTGGAAGGCAGGCTCTCTCCTTTGCTGTGGTCCGCATGGAAATCGTTGGAGCTGGTGAATTGGCTGGGATGTAACATTTGAACACAGGGGGGGGGGGCTGGGTTGCACAGAGGTTCCTCAAATTCCATTCTTGAGGTGCAAGATCCGAAGGAAACCCCCTCCCCATGAGCACCAGGTCCCGGGGAGCCCCTCAGCACAGCCTGTCGAGTACAGCGCAGGCTGAGCAGAAGGAACAGCATGTTCACCATGAGGAGTAAATATTCTGTTCTGGGAGCTGTTTGGCACCCACTGTGTGTATTTGACAAGCAGATTCCACTGTTTTGTCATTTTGCCTTTGAAAGAAGGAAAGCACAACTCGAAAACGGGGGGGGGGGGAGGATGATGAACTCCCAAATGTCCCTAAAATATAGTTAATGCAGATAACATAAAATGGGAGGGGATGCCTAACAGCCTACAAGACAGAAAGGAGGATCCAAGCCGTGGGGGGGGGGGGAGAGTGCCTGGCCCGGTCAGCTTGGAAGGATCTTTCCCTGCCCAGTGAAGGTTGAAGGGGCTGCAGGAAGGGCTGAGGTGAAGGGAAGGGGAGCCCAGCCTTTGTCCCATCCTGAGAAAGCCCCCTGCGCTCTTCCCCCTCCCGCTCCGGGAAATGGATCCAGGAAAGGGCCACGAGGACCACTGGAGGTTGGGAGAGGGGGGAAGCGCCGGACAAGCCTCTAGGCAGGGGCTGCAGTCCGCCGCCTTCCCTTCTCCCCACTCCTCAGTAGGTGGCCACTCTAAGTTCCCGAGTCCGGGCCGAGTCTTTCGCGCGCTTCTTCAGGGATCTGAGCCAGAGGTTCTCAAAAACCCGGAGGAAGCCCGGCTCGGGCTGCTTCTAGGCTCCTCTCCGCCAGGGAAGGGAGCACTGGTGATGGGCAGGCGGCTGGGTAGTCTTGGAGAGCGAAGGGGAGGGCCTACCTTCTCTTCCGCCACCCGCAGCGAGAGAGGTCACCCCCCACCCCAGGCCACTTCCCTCCCTTTGTTCCGGTGGGGGCGTTGGAAGGGGCGGGTTGGGCTGAACCGGGCGGCGGACGACACTCCTTTCTCGGCCGCGCAGGGCTCCTGGCGGTCCCTGGTCCCGCGGGACTGCAGTACCTTTGGACGTTTGAGAACGAGAGGGGCGCTTTGGCCCTGGCGGTGGTCCTTCGTTTTTTCCCCGGGAGCCGTCGACTAGGCTGGGCATCTTCGGCTTGATGCCAGCGAGAGGGAGCCGTGTGCCCCAGCGGAGGGCGGCCCAGCTGTGGGCTCCCGGTCCCCGCATCAGTTGGCCTCAGTCGGCGCTGCTCCAGGCCCGTTGCCTGTCAAGCGGGACGTCGGGTCGCGCGCCGCGCGCCGCCCCTTTTGCTCCAAGTCGGGGCGCCCTGTTCCGTCGAGGCTCGTTTGGCGAGGCAGCGCTCGAAACCTGCCACAGGCTCCGAACGGAGCGCGCCGCGCGAAACGTCTCCCCCGCAGCCCCGGCTGTCCAGGAGGGCGCCCTGTCGGACGCAGCGCGGGCCCACGCACGGCGCGGCAGCGGGAGCGAGCAGGCGGGCGGCGGGGTCTCTAGCCCCAGAGGCGCTCGCGGGGCAGAGCGGCATCCCAGGCGCGCCGCACGCCCAGCCCGAGCCACACGGGAGTTGGCCGGCGTGGAGGAGAGAGCCAGCGGGGCCAGCAGGCAGGGGTCGCCGCTCCCGACGCGCCACGGAACCCCGCCGACGAAGAGGGCAGCTGGCACGGCTCATCCTGCCGCTCATCCAGCCGAGAGTTGCCGGCGTCTGCTCCCTCTCCCCGCCGAAGCCTGGTTGCTCGCCCTGCCCGGTAGGTGCCCGGCGCCTCCCGCTTGGCTTCGGAGCGGAGACTGGCGAGAAAGAGGGACTGGGGGGCGGGGGCAGGAACCGCGGCGTTCTGCGGGAGACGGCGCCAACGAGCCGACACGCCGAGCACCGTAACCGGCCGGAGATGGGCGAGCAAGCGGCCGGCCCGCAGCCAGCTTGTCTCCTGCCGCAGCTGCCCGGAACTTTGGGCTCGGAGGGGCGGCCTCTCTCGGCGCGGCGCGGGGGCGTTTCTGCTCGGCCTCCTTCTGCGACTCCGCGGGCGAGGAAGAGATCGGCGGCTGCTCCCCGATGAGGCGCTTTCGGGGCCAGCCAGTCAGACCCCCCCTCCCCCGCCCGCCTGGCCCGCTTCAGATCCTGAGCCCTCAGGCACCGGTGCGCGTTACCTGTCGTCGTTCCCCGCCCCGCCCAGCGCACCTTGTTGCTTCTCAGGCCAGGGGCAGCGTGTGGGGCAAGTGCCCCGTTTGTCCCCGGCTGCCCCGAGAAAAGGCTTCTGAGCCGGCGTTTTTCAGAAATCTGAGCTCTTCTTCCCTCGCGGGTCCCTTTCTGGATAATAATAATAATAATAATAATAATTTTTAATTTTATATCCCGCTCTCTCTCCCCAAGGGGACTCGAGGCGGGGCACAGGCACTTAAAAATACAATTAAAACCACAGACAAAATACAAAATTAAAAATGAATTAAATTAATCCTGCGCTAAAAACCCATAAACTAAAATTCCCCCTTTAAAACCCCTAACCTTAAAAGAGACTACCCAAGGCCGGCCAGGCGAAAAAGATGTGTCTTTAATTTTAAACGGAAGGAGCGGAGGTCCGTAGTCGTCCTAATGTGGGGGGGGGGGGAGGTCGTTCCAGAGGGCTGGGCCCGCCACAGAGAAGGCCCTTCCCCTGGGCGTCGCCCGCTGACAAAGTCTAGTGGACGGCACCCGGAGAAGCCCCTCTCTGTGGGAGCGAATCGGCCGTGAGGATGTATGGGGCAGGATCTGATCCCGCAGATAGCTAGGTCCCGAGCCATGGAGCGCTTTAAAGATGATAACTAACACCTTGAAGCGCACCCGAAAGACGACAGGCAGCTAGTGCAGCTCGCGCAAGAGCGGTGTTACGTGGGTAAACCTGGAGGTTCCCATTATTATGCTCTGCGGTGTTGGGTCCGTTGCCTTCCCGGTGTTTTGCGGCTCTTTTCTCTTCCGAAATGTCCCCAGGCAGTGAGGCTTGTTTCCCTGTAAACCCCTGGGTGCTCTTCGCTGTGCAACGTCCCTCCCATTCTCCCTTCCCCTTTAAACCTCTCCCCCCCCCCCCCATTCCTCCCTGAGCCCTTTCCGTGCGTGGCTCCTCTGAGCTCCAGCGCCCAGAGAGGGACGCAATGCCAGAGTGGATTCCAGGCCTCGGAAGGCCTTCTGCCCCCCTCCCCCCACCCCCCCGCAACCACCAGCCCTGCCACTCCTCCCCATTGGGCCAGTCCCAAGCTCACACACACACACACACACACACACACACACACACACACACAGAGCAGGGGTTGGGGTGGGGGTTGGAACTGGGGTGAATGTGAAGGGTCCAGGACTGCAGCCTCCCGTTTTGACCGTTTTTAGATAGTTTTAATTCGGGGGATTTTATACTATTTTAGCACCGCCCCGAGTCCCTTCGGGGAGAGGGGGCGGTCTAGAAATCAAATTAAATAAATAAATAGCACAGGGTATATTTAATAGCTTTTTAAAATTTTGTATTTTGTTATATTTGTTATGTTTTTAAATTTCCTGTGCGCCGCCCTGGGTCCTTTGTGGAGAAGGTGCGGGGTATAAATCTGAATAAACTAAACTAAACTAAACTGACAGCCCACCCCCCCACCCCCATCACAAGGAAAGCAGGCACAGCACAGAATCCCCTGCTGACAGGTGCTGGCGGTAGAAGGTTTGCCCCGACTGCCTGTCTGGGGGAGGGGGGGGGGTCTCCAATCCTGGGTGCAAATCATTCCAGGGGACTTTCCTGGTGGATTCTCTCTCTCTTCTGGCAAGGTGCCATCTTTAATAATAATAATCATCTTTATTGTCCTTGTACTAAAATTACAATGAAAGTGGTTTGCAGGTTGATTGCAGGTGGTGAGGTTTGACACACAATTGTCTCTGCCCCCTTTGTTCCACCTGTGACCCTAGGGCCAGCTGCACCCTTCTGGTGGATGCCCAGAGCTGTCCAGTCCTGGAAAGGGCGCATCCGTGTCCAGCTCCCTCCGGCTCTACTCCTGCCAGGGCAGCGGGCCAGAAAGAAGCGCTTAGTTCCCCCTCACACACACACACACACACACGCACACACACACACACACACACACACACACACGCTTCCCTCAGGTTGAGAGCCTGGCTAAGCGTTGCTGGGGGGCAGGGGGGGGGGAGGGGGTTGCTGTCTTCCAGGTGGAAATTGTCCGAAATGGCTCCGAAGGGGCAGTGAGTGGGCCGAGGTGATCTGAATGCTGTCCCAGGGCATCTCCTTCCGCTTAACCAGGGCGGAGGACCGGGCGCCTTGAGGAACCCTCCTGGGCCCTTTTCCTCTCCTGGGGTCTCTCCACTCCCCCCCTCGCCATGACAGGCCTCTTTAATGGGGAAGCTGATGGGCACAGCAACCCTCTGCCGAGATGAAGGGGTGTTCCAAGCAAGGGGGGGGGTAAAGACCAGGGCCTGTGGACATCTGGTTTGCATCCCTTAAGAGAACATCTGGGGTGCCATTTTTAGGGTGCGCATCCCCCAGACTTGCTTCCATATCCTTTCCCCCTCTTTCCACCCGACAGGGTCTCCTCTCTGGTGGGTCATGCAGGTCCTTTGGGCTGTCCCTCCTTATCTAAGGTGGGGGGAAGGTCGCCATGTGTTCCTACTGTGGCCGGGCCCATGGAGGCAGGTCCCATACGCATTGCCTTTGTGCCCCCCCACCCACCCCAGATTCCTGGAGGGGAGCTAAGGGATGGAGGGGAGGCTGGGCTCACCCGCCTGCCTCAGTCAGGCTCAGCTTCCCAGTCAACCAGGGGCGGCTTTGCGTGTGGGGGGGCTCTTCTTCCATGGATGCTGAGGATGGGCAACTGCCTCGTGTCTGAGAACTGGAAGGAGCCCTCCGAGAGGATCCAGCGGTGTGTGGGTGGGAGGGTGGGTGGGGGGACTGTTCCTTGAGCCAGGATGCAGGGGGGAGAGAGCCACGCTGGCATTTTTACATGGCTCCAAGGAATGCCAGCCTTAAAGATGGCAGTGGTCCCACGAGACAATTACTCCCTGGGCGCCCCTCCCCATTGCTTTTCCAAATCAGCCAAGCTGCAGCCCTCAAACTGTAGCTGCGCCTGGTGTAATGCGCTTGTCTCTTGACGGCACTGCCACGAAGGAAGAGTGCGGGGGAGGAGATCCCACACGGCCAGGGAACATTTCTCAAGTGGGTCAGAATACTTGTGATTCGTTCAGCTTGCTACCTGCCTGCTCCTGGTCAGGGATCGATGGGAGGACACAGAGATCAAGCAGGGCTGCCCTGCTACCTTTTGGCCTAAAACTGGACCAAGGAGAGACGGCCCTGAGTGGATCCATTACCTGGGTGGGCATCCCCCCCCGAGCTTTGCAAGAGGCTACCCTCCCCGTGTTACCTGCAGGAAAACACATCTCGGGGGAGAGAATTTCCCAACAAAACTCCTTGGTCTGTAGGTGGTCCGGCCAGGGGGCGGGTGGGAGGGCTGCAGATGGAATTGAAGGGCTGGTTGGGCAGAACAGGACCCAGCCACCTCTCAGGACATCCGTTTCTCCACTGACCTCCCTGGGTGGGCCTCTCCCTGCCCAAGGACCCCCAAGCATTTACTCTGCTGCCTCTTTCAGCAGCAGGTCTAAGACTGCTTAAGGGCCGGAAGGCACTGAGGGGTGAATGAAGAAGATCAGGGCCTCTTCCCCCAATCCCAGTCAGCCCTGAGGAGCGGGTGGAGGGTGCCAGCGGCTCCCTTCCCAAACACACGGGCAGCTTTTAAGGCCAGAAAGGCAAATTCAGGGCACAGGAAGAGAACATAGCATAACGAACCTCCAGTATCCGAGCCAGTCTACCTGTGGATGTGTGTGCTTTCAACTTCCAGGGGGGGGGGGGCTCATTTCTATTGCAGGAGCCTTGCTCCTCACAGCTCTGTCCCAGCCTCCCATTGCCTAAGGGAGTGTGTGTGTGTGTGTGTGTCTCCTCTCCCACCTGCCATGGCCTTCCCCACAATGAGGGCTTTCCTGTTCCCTCCCCCCATAGGCACCTATTCCAGGCCTTGCTGGGTGCTGTTCAATGGCCTGGAGGTGGGGGGGTCCTCCCTCTGCAGGTCTCCCTTCCTCCTGTCCGGCTGGAGGGGCCCCTTTTGTTACGTGCCCTCCATGGAAAGAGTTTGGGAGCAGGGGGTCAATTCTGCAGGTTCTGGGAGTCAGGGGGAGGTTAGGTGGGACCACAGATGGGTCTCAGGAATGGGGTGGGGGCTGGGCCCTCCGCTTACAGCTCCCCAGTTTCAGAAAGGCCCCCGAGGCTCCCATGCCTTCTCCCTCCCTCCTCTACCTGAGGCTTCCCAGGAACCTTTTGGGCGGGAGACCTATTGGGAAGCCTGTCTTCACCGGATGGACAGAGAGTTCTGGATCTGTCAGATAACAACCAAGTTCAGGGAGCACCAAGTTCTTCCCAACCACGATCACAATATTCTCCTCTGTGGGAATCTTAGGAGCCTCTTGGATCCAGCTGCCCCACAGAAAGGGCTGCCGACCTCTGCTTGGGAGTCTCCAGTCACGGAGCCCCCCCCCCCCCCAAACCTCCGCAGGCAGGTTGATCCACGTAGCTCTCAATGACGGGAGCTCTTGTCCCTCGTGGCCCAAACGGGAGTCTCCTGATGGACACCTCTTTGGGCCTCACTCTTGCAACCACCTTCTGCCAGCATTCCCTCCTACGCCACCCTGGCTGCCCTTTTGTTGACCGGTCACGGCCTCTAGCTGCTTCCTCAGCCTCCGGCCTTGTTTCAGAGCTGACTTTGCTACCCACTTCAGCTGTTTAGCCCCTGCGTGTTTCCTGGGTTGACTCCAGGTCCTCTGTAACAGGCACCTAAGTCTCCCTGGGAACCTCAGGCATTGGGAGGAGAGAGGGAGGGAGGCTGCCTGTGCAGTGGCTCTCATCCTCATCACCTGGTGAGGAAGTGTGTCCTCCCCCAGTCACAGAGAGGGAGACTAGCCAAAGTGGGTGCCCCCAAATCCTGAACGGGGGCCCCAGATTCCATTCGCTTTCCCCACCATGGTTGCCCTCCTGGCTGTGAGCCCTTTCATCCCCAGACAAGGGGGGGGGGGGGAGCTGCGAGTGAAGGTGGGGGCCATCGCTTGAGGGGAGGAGGCTGCGGTGAACCCATGCGAGATTGGGGATGGGGGGAGGACAAAGCAGAGGCTGGGCCGCTGAGGGAGACCCTGCAGATGATTGTGGCTCCCCCCACATTCCGCCTTGAACGTGGGAGGCTTTGCAGCCGGCAGAGGAGGCCCAGCCTAGCTGTGGTCAGCCATGGGTACGCGGCCTCAGGCAAGTCCCCAGCCCAGTTCAGGTAGGAGATGGTGGTGAGGCCTCCTCCCCCACAGATCTATGGGTGCCAGCAGTGTGGAGAATCCCTCTGCGCAGACGGCCCCAAAGCTGGGAGGGAGCCCCAGACCTCAGCATTCGCTAATCGAAGGCCAGACTCCCCTCCTGTTCCCAGCCTCTCCATGCAATGCCCAGCTGCCCCTTCTGCTCCTTCACACACACACACACACACACACGCCCTGCTGAGCGTCCCCCACCCCCAGCAGGCAGGCAGATGGCTGTTGAGCCTCCAAGGCATCAAGACCCAGGGGTCCTTGCAGGGCTCAGAGACCACCACCCCCACTCCTCCCCCAGCACCTGTTCCTGGGCAGGACGGAGCCAAGAATGACAGGGGGGAAATCCCTCATCCCAGCCACCTCCCAAGAGCCTCCCTTACAGCCTGGCAGGAGTAGGGAAGCCTCCCCCCCCCCCCCCGCTGCTCCCTCCCTCCCTCCCTCCCTCGCCCTGTTCCCCTTTTGGGAGCTGCCTGGACATCCCTCCTTGCTCCCGGCTGGCCGGCCGGGGAGGGCTTCACTGCAACTAGGATCTTTTAAAAATAGCTCTGGCCTTGGTGACACAAACAAAGCAGCTCCCCTCCGAGGCTGGCAGCTGTTTTATCCACTGGAAGGGTTTCAGGGAGAGTGGAGCCACGCTCCAGGAGCTCCTGCGCATCCCAGAGGCCTCCAGAGGGAGACTTTCCAGGTAGGGAGGAGAGAGGAGGTTGGCAGCTCAGGGTTGAGCGGAGGGGGTCCTTGGTGCCGTCTCAGCCGGGTTGTTCTCTTGCAGAGGCTTCACGACCCAAACGAGGTAACCCCATCAGAGTTAGAGGGGAGGGGGCTTTGCTCTCCGTGGAGCTTCTCGTGCCTCGCCCTGTCCCTGTGGGTGGGGGTGGCCGCAAGAGATTCTTTGGTTGGGCTGTTTACTGTTGGCTGGTTTGGCAGCTTCTTGATAAGGGCATCGTTTACTATTGCTGCCCTGATGTTCCCCCTGGGGTTCCTCTCTGCCCCTCTGGGTCTCCGTGGTTGGGGGGGAGGGGAGTTTTGGGGGCTTTTTGTTCCCTCCTTGGTTTGTTGAGCGTCTCTTTTGCCCAGGATGGAGGCCTCGCTTATGTGGCCACTTGGTCAGAGGGCCAGGAAATCCCCTGGTGGTTTTGGGCTTGTCTTGGTCTAGGATGGTCCCAGTTTCCCAGTTGAAACGCTGGTTGCCTCTGTCCATCTGTTGTGAAAGGGAAGCGTTTTCCCTGGGTCTCCCGACTGCTTGTTGCCGTTCATGGAGGACCTTCTGCCAGCCTTCTGTCTGTCTGTGGTAGATGACTCCTGTTTTTCTCCTCTGGGGCTGCTGGGCCCTTTGCCTCACTTAGGACATTTGGGGGGAGGGGGGCTGTAGTTGGCTTGTGTGCTGTGCTGATTCCATGTGGTTGTAATAATTTGGTGGTGCTTGCTGAGATGTGCTTGATGTATGGCAGTATGGGTTTTTTTACCGCCTGTGTTGGTTATGCTATATACCACACAACCCAATATAGCAGAATCAACACAAGCTATAAATCCCGTACTAGATGAACTCCAAGATTAATATTAAACCGCTATGTAGCAGCAGCCCTGCCCGAGCTCCTCGAGGTGATCGCTACGGTGGCAGTGGAGACCCCCAGACTTTTAGTCATGGGGGACTTTAATCTGCCATCGTTGGGCGAATCATCCGAGGTAGCTCGGGAGTTCATGGCTTCCATGACGGCCATGGACCTGACCCAACTAATTCAAGGCCCCACTCACGAGGGTGGACATACACCGGATCTCATCTTTGTCTCAGGCCAATGGACGAGTGATCTGGGTATAGGGGACATAGTCATCACACCCTTGTCATGGACAGACCACTCACTTCTCCGGCTCGACTTTCCGACCGCTGCTCCCCTCCGCGGGGAGGCGGGACCTGAATTACCAATCTGGTTCCGCCCCAGGCGCCTAATGGACCCGGATGGGTTCCAAACGGCGCTTGGGCCAGTTCCTGTACCCCTGACCCGCGCCCCGATGGAGGACCTCGTGGCCGCATGGAATAGTGCGACCACGGGAGCCTTGGATCGGGTCGCGCCCTTGCGGCCTCTCTTGCGGCGGCGGAACACCCTGGCTCCTTGGTTTACCGAGGAGCTGGGGGTGATGAAACGCCGCAAGAGATGCCTAGAGAGTAGATGGAGGTCTTCTCGTTCTGAATCTGACCGGACACAGGTAAGAGCCCATTTACGGACTTACATTGTGGCGCTGAGAGTAGCCAAACGTCATCATTGCGCTACTCTCATAGCATCCGCAGAAAACCGCCCTGCCGCCCTGTTTAGGGTGACCCGCTCCCTCCTTCAACAGAGGGTGCGGGAAGCCCCGCTACAGGGTAGAGCAGAGGAATTTGTGACTTTTCTGCAGGAGAAAATCGCTCAGATACAGAACGAGTTAGCCCCCATTCATGGCCCAGTGGGATGCCACGAGAGAGATCTTGTTTGGGAGGAGTTTGACTCCGTTACTTCCGAGGATATGGACAGGTTACGTGGGCGACTGCGAGCCACCACATGTTTATTGGACCCGTGTCCCTCCTGGCTTGTACTGGCATCCTGGGAGGTGACACGAGGCTGGCTCCAGGAGGTGGTCAACGCTTCCTTGAGTGAGGGTGCCTTGCCTGCTTCCCTTAAAGAAGCGATGGTGAGGCCCCTCCTTAAGAAGCCCTCCTTGGATCCAGCTTCTTTGAACAACTACCGTCCCGTCTCCAACCTTCCCTTTTTGGCGAAGGTTGTCGAGAGTGTGGTGGCACAACAGTTTCCCCGTCACCTGGAGGAAGTAGACTATCTAGATCCGCGCCAGTCCGGCTTCCGGCCCGGGCATAGCACCGAGACGGCATTGGTCGCGTTGGTTGATGATCTCTGGAGGGCCAGAGATGGGGGTTGTTCCTCCATCCTGGTCCTATTAGACCTCTCGGCGGCTTTCGATACCATCGACCATGGTATCCTATTGCATCGGCTGGGGGGGTTGGGGGTGGGAGGCACCGTTTTACGGTGGTTCTCCTCCTACCTCTCTGGCCGATCGCAATTTGTGTTGACAGGGGGGCAGAGGTCGACCGCGAGACCCCTCACATGTGGGGTGCCTCAGGGGTCGGTCCTCTCGCCCCTCCTGTTCAACACATACATGAAGCTGCTGGGTGAGATCATCCGTGGTTTTGGGGTAGAATACCATCTGTACGCTGATGACACCCAGCTGTACATTTCTACCCCAAACCACCCCAACGATGCCGTAGCGGTGATGTGCCAGTGCCTGGAAGCTGTACGGATCTGGATGGGAAGTAACGGACTCAAGCTCAACCCGACCAAGACCGAGTGGCTGTGGTTTCCGGCTGCCCGATTCAACCAGCTTACTCCATCGCTGGCCATAGGGGGCGAACATCTTGCCCCTGTGGATGGGGCGCGCAATTTGGGTGTCCTCCTGGATGCCCGGCTGTCCATGGAAGGTCAGGTGACAGCCGTGGCCAGGAGGGCGTTTTACCAGGTTCGCCTGGTTCGCCAATTGCGCCCCCTATTGGATCGGGACGCCCTTCGCACAGTCACTCATGCTCTCGTGACATCCCGACTGGACTATTGCAACTCTCTCTACATGGGGCTGCCCCTGAGGTGCACCCGGAGGCTTCAGCTAGTCCAGAATGCAGCCGCGCGAGCAATTATGGGGACCGCAAGGTCTACCCATGTAACACCGCTCCTGCGCGAGCTGCACTGGCTGCCTGTCGTCTTCCGGGTGCGCTTCAAGGTGCTAGTCATCATCTTCAAAGCGCTCCATGGCTCGGGACCTAGCTATCTGCAGGATCGGATCCTGCCTCATACGTCCTCACGGCCGATTCGCTCCCACAGAGAGGGACTTCTCCGGGTGCCGTCCACTAGACTGTGTCAGCGGGCGACACCCAGGGGAAGGGCGCTCTCTGTGGCGGGCCCGGCCCTCTGGAACGACCTTCCCCCCGACATTAGGACAACTACGGACCTCCGCTCCTTCCGTCTTAAATTGAAAACTTACTTTTTCCGTCTGGCCGGCCTGGGATAGCCTCCTTGCCTTGGGATTTTATAGAATAGGTTTTAGTTTAATTGGGATTTTAGCACAGGGTTTATTTAATTGGTTTTTAAATTTTGTTGTTTATTTATTGTTGTTGTTATTTATTGCTTTTATGCTACCTGTGCACCGCCCCGAGTCCCCGTGGGGAGAGGGGGCGGTATAGAAATAATAAATTATTATTATTATTATTATTAAACCAACAATCCAAAAGTAAACAACACTCCGATCCAGGAACGGTCAAATGACCCAATCAAAGAACCTCAAAGAGCAGCCCTACCAACACTGACAGGGTGAGACAGCAGAATGTAAACTGAGAACAAAGCCCCACTACCTTCTAACACTGTTGATATTACCTAGTTGGGTAATGAAACGTCTGTAAAGAAACGGGTCAGCTCTGAGTGCCCCGAGGACCCCTCAGATTCTCCAGGGTCTCGTCCCCTCTGCACTGCCTGCTGCAAACTTGTTGAGAAGGGGGCAGCAATAGGAAGAGGGGCGCATCTTAATTAATTAATAATAATAATAATAATAATAATAATAATAATAATAATAATAATAATAATAATAATAATAATAATTTATTATATTTATAAACCGCCCCCTCTCCCCAAAGGGACTCGGGGCGGTGTACAGGAAAATTAAAAAACCATCTAAAAACATACAATACATACAAATTAAAAGCGAATTAAACTACCCTGTACTAAAATTTAAAAACCATTAAAATTACCACCCATTAAAACCCAATAAACTTGCTTTCCACAGTGAATTTCTATTTGCTAGAATAACCGTTTAGATCAGCATTTTTCAACCACTGTGCCGTGGCACACTAGTGTGCCGTGAGATATTGTCTGGTGTGCCGTGGGAAAAATTCCAATTCCAATATCAGCTTTGTGTTCAGCCAAAAAGGCCCAGGTTTCGCACTGAGTAAGTAAACAGAAATATGAGCAATTATAAAATACTTTATTATTTCATAATAAAGTAATTATAAAATAATTTCTTTGTGTTTATGTGATTCCTATTCAAGAGAATTACTTTATATATAGTCAATATAGGCACAGAGTTAAAAAATTTTTACATTTTCTAATGGTGGTGGTGTGCCTCGTGATTTTTTTCATGAAAAAAGTGTGCCTTTGCACAAAAAAGGTTGAAAAACACTGGTTTAGATGACAACCCTTGAAAGCTTTTCTCCCAATGGGCAGACAGGAAGCCAAATTTATGCTGACGCTGTAGAGGGCCAGGAGGCTGCTGTGGGTTCCAGGCAAGGGCCCCTCCCTCCCTGCCAACCCTTGAAAACCCTGGAGCATCGATGTAGCAGCCATTCATCGGCCGCCGTGTTTGTGCCACTCAGCCCAGCCAACCTGCGAGTGGCTTAAAGGCTGGCAGAGCATCTGGCCTCGGCACGAAGCCCTCCGGAGAGCAGCCGATCTTTAGACTGGAGAGGGGGGGAAAGGCTGCGCAGAGGAAGCAGCTCCCAGGCGAGAAGCTCGTCAGCCTGAGTGAATAAATCCGGCGGCTTCCGGCTGGACAGGCAGGGGCTGCCAGCCCAGAGCCATTCCTGCTCAGGTGGAAAACACTCCCCAGGCCCCTCCGGCACCCCTGCGGTGTTGGCGGCCTTCCCCAGGCGGTCAGGCTATGCCGCCATGGATGCAACTGGAGCCGAAAATCCCTGCTGTGGCCGAGCTCCGGGTGGCAGGTCAGCAGCCACCGTCTGCCAGCCGGGCAGCTTGCCTTTCTCCTCCCAAGAGGCCTCTGCCTGTGATTTCCCTTTGCAGGGAGCGCCTTTCCTCCGAGCCCAGCAGAAGGAAAGGAGGCGCCAGGCAGCCATGCCTGCACAGGGCCCCTCCTGCCTGCTGGCTCTCTGAAGCAGGAGAGTCCGTGGGGGGGGGGAGGATGCGGCTTCTCAGATGCTCATCCTGGCAGCTGCATAGAAACCAGCTCCGAAATGGGCCTTGCCCTTCAGCACTCCTCCATGGGGCAGGGAAGGGAGGAGAGCCCGGCCCATCTAGTCCAGCTGCCTCTTCTCCTCATGGCCCACCAACTCCCCAAGGAAGTGCCTTCCAAGGGACGGCCTCCAAGGGCAGCCCTGGGGCCTCCAAGCCCGCGATCCTCACACCCCGCCTGTCCATGAATCTGAAGCCGGTCAAGCCAGGATCCTGGCCGCCTCTCGCCATAGGTTGAGAGAGAACCAAGCAAGGACCAGCTGCCCCTCTATAATTAGGGGACCGGCGGCCTCAGAAACAATCCTTCCAAACTTCCCTCCACCGAATCTGCTGTTTCTAGTGACCTTTTAGTTGTTGTGTGTCTTGTGTCTCCCTCCCCCCTCCCAGCAGTTGTGTGTTTGGATCTCTGCCAGCAAGAGTGGGGATCCCTTGCTTGGGGGTCTCTGCTGTGGAAGCACTGGGCTGACCCACATCTTGTTCTGATCTGACCCGGAGGGAGCAGGACCTCCTCGGAGGCGAGGCTGAAACCTTGGCGGTGGGGGAAGCAGGAGCACAAGGGGTGTGTCTGGGCTGAAAGGGTGCCTCTACATCTGGCCACAGCAGCGCAATGCAGCACTGGGCCTAAGCCAGCCCCAGCCCCCCCTTCCTTCTCCCCTCAAGCTGACAACAACTGAGCACTGAGATCCTGATGGGATCCTGGCCTGTTTCCACCTGCGGAGCCAGCCGCTGCCTTTTCCCAAACAGAAAATCCTCACCTGCAAGGTGCTGGCCCGTTGCTAGGCAACCATGACCAAGGTAATTTGACGATGCTTCTCCTCATTGAAAGGCAGGTGGGGAGGGGATGTGCCTCTGCATCACTGCAACCACTCCGGTCCCTTTGATCTGGAGACCCCTCTGGCAAGAGCCTGCCCAGCCCCTCCCCACCAGGCAGCCACCGCTGGAGGCCTACATTAGGGGCGAAGGGAAGCCCTCCGGGGAGCCCTGCTCTCCAGCCCTTTCAGTTCAGTGCAGGGGTTGCAGGGGGGGGGGCGAGGCTCTCGGTCCCAGGCAGGGGGTCTTGGGTCGTACCTGGAGGCATCTGAAAGGGGGGAGGTTTCGTTTTGGGCAGTTCGGGGCTGCGCTTAGTTGCTGCCTGTCACAGAACAGCCAGAGCGGGATGGGGAAAGGGGGCGGTCCTTGCGTGAAGCCCCCTCAGGCTGGGGTGCTCCGGGGTGGAGGGCAAAGAGCGAAGAGAAGGCACACTTTCATAGGCAGAGACGCGAGCCCCGGGGGAGCGCCTGTGCCAGATCTCTATCCGGAGCAAAAGGCTCCCGGGGCCTCACCTCAATTGCGGAAGGCAGGCCAGGACAGAGAGACCCATTTAGCGGCGCCCCCGCCGTTGTCCTTGGCCCGGGAATCTAGGCCACGTCTCCGCGAGGGAAGGACCGGTTGCAGCCAAGGACGAGCAGGTTTTCGGGCGGCGAGGAAGACTGGAGCTGCTTCCTTCCAGCCCGCACTGGGCAGCCCACACGGGACCCAGCCGCGGGCCTTCCGCGGCAGAAGGCGGCTGCAGTGGCCAGGGTTCCGATGGAAACGCGAAAAGGCTCGGAGGGGCTTTTCCTCGCTGGCCAAGAGCCCTTCTGAGCTGGGCCCCTTGGATGGCGAGCCCACCTTCTCCAAGGAAGTCCTACCCCCCCTCCTGCTCCCAAAGAGCGTGCAATGGGGGGGGGGGTTGAACTACTGCTCCCCCTCCTGGCATCGACTGAGTTCTGCAACCTGCATAATGGATGAAGAGCCGTAATCCTAGGCCCGTATCTGCCAGGTGCCTGTTGGCCATTGCCAAAGAGGCAGGTTCTGGATGTCTAGGCTGGCTCCCACCCAGCTCTCCCAATCTCCCTGCTGCCTGGAAGCCCTCTGACACCCCCCCCCCACCTACCCAGCAGTTAAAGAGCTCACAGCCCCCCTACTGCCCCACCTTCTCTTCTTGGTTCTTGGCCTATAAAAATTAAGGACTGAATCCACATTATCCCCCCCCCCCCCAGGAAATTGGGATGTGTGTATGTAATTCCAGGACTTGTCCTCATGCAAAGCTATATGGAGCCCATAGTGGCCTAGTGGTGAGCATGCAGTATTGCAGACTTATTCTGGCCATAGCCTGGAGTTTCATACTGATCAAAGCTGACTTGGCCTTCCATCATTCCAAGGCCAATGAAATGGTTGGGGGCAATGGGCTGTAAACCTCTATGAAGGTGTAGAAGTCTGTGCTATTGCTGTACCTGGTCACAGTCCAGACGGGACAGGGCAAAGGATTGGGGGGGGGGGGTGCTAGAATTCCCAACATTCCAGAGTTGATAGGGTCAACCGAGGGGGAGGCCTTTCTGTGACCGAATCAGTCTTTGGCCCTCTCAATTACCCAGCATGCATCAGCTGTCTCTTGCCCCTCGGCCTTTCCTAAAACGTGCCTGAGCCTCTGCCACCCACCTGCTTTTCCATATCAGGACCCTAATAATAATAATAATAATAATAATAATAATAATAATAATAATAATAATAATAATAATAATTATTATTATTATTATTATTATTATTATTATTATTATTATTATTATTATTTAATTTAATTTATAACCCGCTCTCTCTCCCCAAAGGGACTCGAGGCGGGGCACAGGGAAATTAAAAATACATATAAAAACCACAAACAATACAGTATTAAAAAGAATTAAACTAAAACCCTGCGCTAAAATCCCATGTTAAAACTAAGACAAACCCCTAAAAAACCCTAAGAACAGTTAAGCTATCCAAGGCCGGCCCTCCCTAAGCGCTATTTTGCTGGCCTCTGAAATTAAAGGTATTGCCCTAATGGTTCTCTGTGCTGAAGGTGGTTAAGGTCTATGGGGCAGGGTCTCAATGCGCTTCCTCCATCTGCTTTGCTGGTCCATGACGTAGAATGAGCCCCTAGATGAGGGCTGCAAGTCATGAAAGCTTTAAAAGGGGTCACCCACATGGCTGACCTGACTTTCCCGCCCTTTTTGTGGTGGCTATTAAACAAACCCTTGGTTCACCTGGAGCCAATTTTTGTCTGAAATGAGAACCAGGTGCCAGTTTCTGGCTAACACATTATAAATTGTCATCATGTGACCACGTGACTCTGCAAACCGTTGTGTATGCTGAGCACCCAAAATGAGGTCATGTGACTATGGGCTCGGCCATCTGTCAGAACTTTGGAACCAGGGAGGGTTGGTTGTAACTTTGAATGGTCACTAGGTGACCAGTCTTAACTTGAGGAATGCCTGAAATGGACAGATTCTTTCCCATCTGCCCCAATAGGCCTCTTCTTAATACAATACAATAGCAGAGTTGGAAGGGACCTCGGAGGTCATCTAGTCCAAATCCCTGCCTAGGCAGGAAGCCCTATACCGTTTTAGACAAATGGCTACCCAACATCTTCTTGAAGACTTGCAGTGTTGGGGCATTCACAACTTCTGGAGGCAACTTCTGTTCCCCTGATTAATTGTTCTCACTGTCAGGAAATTCCTCCTCAGTTCTAAGTTGCTTCTCTCCTTGATTAGTTTCCACCCATTGCTTCTTGTTCTGCCCTCAGGTGCTTTGGAGAATAGTTTGACTTCCTCTTCTTTGTGGCAACCCCTGAGATATGGCTATTTCATTTGAACTTCCTGTGGCTGGAGCTGATTGGAAGTGCTGCTGAAGGGGGGATTTAAAGACACAAAGAGGTGAAAAAAGCAAACTCATTGCTAGGGATCCTTAGGAAGGGTATAGAAAATAAGTCAACAAGTGTCATTCTGCCCCTTTATAAATCTATGGTGAGGTCCCATCTGGAGTATTGTGTACAGTTCTGGTCCCCAGACCTTCAGAAGCATATTATGGAAATGGAAAAGGTGCAGAGGAGGGCAACCAAAATGATTCGGGGGCTGGAACCCCTTCCTTACCATCTGAGGCTGCAACGGCTGGGCCTCTTCCCTCTAGAACGACGGCGCCTGAGAGGTGAACTGATTGAAGCCTATCAAATCATGCACCGTGTGGACAAAGTAGAAAAGGAAAAACTGTTCTCCCTATCGCACAACACTAGAACTAGGGGGCACTCCATGAAACTTTTGGAAGCTAGACCTCAAACAAATAAGTGGAAGGACTTTTTCACCCAGAGGATCCCTGGTCTATGGAACTCCCCGCCAGAAGAAGTGGTGACAGCTGTCAGCCTCGACACCTTTAAGAAAGGATGAGAGGAGTTCATGGAGAACAAGGGTATCCATGGCTATCATGATGGATGCCTAAGGACACCGATTAGCAGCTGGGCTTAGGCCATAGAGGACCATAGGCCGGGACTGGAATACAGTTGGAAGGCCAGGCCTGCCCTCCAGCCCTGCCTTTCCCCACATGGACGAACTATCTCCACCTCCCATGACTTTTTCGAACATTCTAGAGCCGGACTATATTGTCTCCTGGGACTACGTGGAATTTTATATTTTTTAACAACTATTTATAACATCTATGTAACTAATGATGCCCTTATTAGCAAGTCCTGTGACCCTTTTATATTTATATTTATATATATTTTATGTATTCTAGAGCAGACCTTATCCTCCCCGAGTCCCTTCGGGGAGAGAGAGCGGGTTATAAATAAAATTTATTATTATTATTATTATTACTGCGAGAGTCCCCCTACTCACAGGTTTGGCCCTCCGCGTTAACAAGGGCCCACCTTGATGAGGGATTATGCAATCAAGAGAGGTGGGCGAAACGCAGTCTTAGGGTTTTTTTAGCTAAATGTATTATTCGGATTTTAGGGGGTCCCGGTGAGGGGGGTGGGTTTAGTCAGGTTGAGGGCGGGATCAATGCCAAACGGGCGGGCAGAATTAACAAGGAAGCAAGAGGGGCCGTTAAGGGGAGGGGGACAAGGGACGTTCCGGAAGAGGGTCATTCCATTCAAACGGTCGTGGGGAGGGGCAGGTGCGATGGTAGACAGAGATCTCATCACCGGTTGGGAGAACGTGGCCGATGGGTGCGAGAGGTCACATGCCCCAACCCCCGCAATATAGGTGGTCAGGGTTCACAGAACCAGGGCCTGAGACTGATGTTATGCAATGCCAGGTCCGTTGTCAACAAAGCCCCCCTCATTAACGACCTTGTGTCGGAGGGGGAGCCGGACCTGGCAGGAATTACGGAGACCTGGTTGGGCCACGAGGGAGGACTTCCTCTCGTGGAAATGTGCCCGCCAGGTTACTGCGCGTTCCATCAGTCATGGGCCCTAGGCAGGGGTGGGGGGGTGGCGGTCATTGTGAGGTAAGGTCTTGAGCCGAGAGAGACCACTGTGCCACAGATAACTGGTTGTGAGTCCCTTTGCGTGAAGTGGGGCCCAGGGAGGCAGCTGGGCGTGCTGATTGTGTACCTGGCTCCCCGCTATGTATCAGCAGCCCTGCCCGAGCTCCTCGAGGTGATCGCCGAGATGGCGGTTGAGACCCCCAGACTGTTAGTCATGGGGGACTTTAACCTGCCATCGGTAGGCGAGACATCCAAGGCAGCTCGGGAGTTCATGGCCTCCATGACGGCCATGGACCTGACCCAAGTAATTCAGGGCCCCACACACGAGGGAGGACACACACTGGATCTCATTTTTGTCTCTGGCCAGTGGATGAGTGATCTTGGAGTAGGGGATTTAGCCATCGTGCCCCTGTCATGGTCAGATCACTCACTTCTCCGGCTCAACTTTCCCACCGCTACACCCCACTGCGGGGAGGTGGAACCCGAATTTCCAAGATGGTTTTACCCCAGGCGCCTGATGGAACTTGAAAGGTTCCAGACGGAGCTTGGGCCACTACCTGTGGCCCTGACCCATGCCCGGATGGAGGACCTAGTGGCTGCATGGAATAGTGCGGCCACTGGGGCCTTGGACCGGGTCGCGCCTTTGCGGCCTCTCTTGCGGCAGCGAACCACCCAGGCTCCTTGGTTCTCCGAGGAGTTGAGGGTGATGAAGCGCCGCAAGAGACGCCTAGTATGAGTTATTTTAGTATGATAAAATTACCTCTAGAAAACAATGGTATAACATGCGAAGATTTTCTGTTCTTATTCTGTTGGATTTTTTTCTATTTAATATCTTGTTATATTATATTCTTCTCCTCAAGAAGCCGTCCCTGGACCCAGCTTTACTAGAGAACTATCGTCCGGTCTCCAACCTTCACTTTTTAGTGAAGGTTGTCGAGAGTGTGGTGGCCCAACAGTTTCCGCGACACCTGGAGGAAGTTGATTATCTAGACCCGCGCCAGCCCGGCTTCCGGCCCGGTCACAGTACTGAGACGGCATTGGTCGCGTTGGTTGATGATCTCTGGAGGGCGCGGGATAGAGGGTATTCCTCTATCCTAGTCCTATTAGACCTCTCGGCGGCTTTTGATACCATCGACCATGGTATCCTATTGCACCGACTGGGGGGGTTGGGGCTGGGAGGCACCGTTCTGCGGTGGTTCTCATCCTACCTCTCTGGTCGGTCGCAATATGTGTTGACGGGAGGGCAGAGGTCGACCTCGAGGCCTCTCCTATGTGGGGTTCCTCAGGGGTCGGTCCTCTCGCCCCTCCTTTTCAACACATATATGAAGCCGCTGGGTGAGATCATCCGTGGTTTTGGGGTGGAATACCATCTGTACGCTGATGACACTCAGTTGTACATATCCACCCCAAACCACCCCAACGATGCCGCCGAAGTGCTGTCCCGGTGTCTGGAAGCCGTACGGATCTGGATGGGTGGTAACAAACTCAAACTCAACCCTGCCAAGACTGAGTGGCTGTGGTTTCCGGCACCCCGGTTCAGCCAGATCACTCCAACTCTGGCCATTGGGGGCGAAACACTGGCCCCCGTGGAGAGGGCGCGCAATTTGGGTGTCCTCCTGGATTCCCGGCTGTCCATGGAGGACCATGTGGCAGCCGTGGCCAGGGGGGCCTTCCATCAGGTTCGCCTGATGCGCCAACTGCGCCCCTTACTGGACCGGGCTGCCCTACGCACAGTCACTCAAGCACTCGTGACGTCCCGACTCGACTACTGTAATACTCTCTACATGGGGCTTCCCTTGAGGTGCACTCGAAAGCTACAGCTAGTCCAAAACGCAGCCGCGCGGGTGATTATGGGAGCCACTAGATGCTCCCACATAACACCGATCCTGCGCGAGCTGCATTGGCTTCCTGTGGCCTTTCGAGTGCGCTTCAAGGTTTTGACTACCATCTTTAAAGCGCTCCATGGCTCGGGACCTAGTTATATGCGAGACCGCCTCCTGCCCCATACATCCCTCAGACCAATCCGCTCCCACAGAGAGGGCCTCCTCAGGGTACCGTCGGCCGGACAATGCCGACTGGCGACGCCCAGGGGAAGAGCCTTCTCTGTGGCGGGGCCAGCCCTTTGGAATGACCTACCCCCTGAATTACGTACCATCACCGACCTCCGCCTCTTCCGCCAATGTCTTAAGACATATCTGTTTCAACAAGCCGGCCTAGCCTAACCTCCCTTGGGGACTTAAGATAGTTTTAAATTGGGTTTTAAAATTTGGTTTTAGCGCAGGATGGGGTTATTTAATAGTTTTTTAAAATTATATTTATTGTATTTTTGTATGTTTTTTAAATTTCCTGTGCGCCGCCCTGGGTCCTCTGTGGAGAAGGGCGGGGTATAAATTTAAATAAAATAAATAAATAAAATAAAATAAATATATATTGAAGAGTTATTTTATTTATTTAAATTTATACCCCGCCCTTCTCCACAGAGGACCCAGGGCGGCGGGTCCTCTGTGGAGGATCCTCCAACCTTTATCGGCGGGTCCTCTGTGGAGGATCCTCCAACCTTTATCCCCCAGTTAGGGGATAAAGATTGATTTCATAAATGGAAATGTTACTGTATGATACAAAAGTGATATATATATATAGATTAATATCTTTGCGAGATTAAGCACTGGCGCACAGAGCGTTTGTCTGAACGACATGTTGTACAAAGCACGAAATGAATGATGTTTCTTTTTATTTATTTTCAATAATAAAAAATAAAAAACTTTAATAAAAAAAAAGAGACGCCTAGAGAGGAGATGGAGATCCACACGCTCTGAATCGGACCGAACACAGGTAAGAGCCCATTTGAGGACCTACCTTGTGGCGATAAGAGTGGCCAAGCGTCGGTATTGTGCCACTCTTATTGCGTCCACAGATAACCGCCCTGCTGCCCTGTTTGGGGTGACCTACTCCCTCCTTCAACAGAGGTCGCGGGAAGCCCCTCTACAGGGCAGAGCAGAGGAATTTGGTATTTATCTGCAGGACAAAATCGCTCAGATTCGGAGCGAGTTGGTCTCCACCGAAAGTGGTCTGGAGGGGATGTCAGAGACGGGTCTTGAGACACCATTCTGGGAGGAGTTTGACTCTGTTACTTCCGAAGATATGGACAGGTTGGGTAGGCGACTGAGAGCCACCACATGTTTATTGGACCCGTGTCCCTCCTGGCTTGTACTGTCATCCTGGGAGGTTTCACAAGGCTCCAGGAAATAGTGAACGCTTCTTTGAGTGAGGGGTTCTTTCCAACCGTCTTGAAAGAGGCGGTGGTGAGGCCTCTCCTCAAGAAGCCTTCCCTGGACCCAGCATTGTTAGTAAATTATCGTCCGGTCTCCAACCTTCACTTTCTGGCGAAGGTTGTAGACAGTGTGGTGGCACAACAGTTTCCACGTCACCTGGAGGAAATTGATTATCTAGATCCGCGCCAGTCCGGCTTCCGGCCCGGTCACAGCACAGAGACAGCATTGGTCGCGTTGGTGGATGATCTCTGGAGGGCCAGAGATGGGGGTTGTTCCTCCATCCTGGTCCTATTAGACCTCTCGACGGCTTTTGATACCATCGACCATGGTATCCTATTGCATCGACTGGAGGGGTTGGGGGTGAGGGGCACCGTTTTTACGGTGGTTCTCCTCCTACCTCTCCGGTCGATCGCAATTTGTATTGGCAGGGGGGCAGAGGTCGACCTCGAGGCCTCTCACTTGTGGGATTCCTCGGGTCGGTCCTCTCGCCTCTCCTGTTCAATACATATATGAAGCCGCTGGGCGAGATCATCCGTGGTTTTGGGGTAGATTACCACCTGTACGCTGATGATACTCAGATGTATATCTTTACCCCAAACCACCCCAATAATGCCATCGAAGTGATGTCCCAGTGTCTGGAAGCCGTATGGATCTGGATGGGAAGGAACAGACTCAAGCTCAACCTGTCCAAGACTGAGTGGCTGTGGTTACCGGCGCCCAGGTTCAACCAGTTGACTCCATCACTGGCCATAGGGGGCGAACATCTTGCCCCCGTGGATCGGGCACTCAACTTAGGCGTCCTCCTAGATGCCCGGCTGTCGATGGAGGACCATGTGACAGCCATGGCTAGGGGGGCATTTTACTAGGTTCGCCTGATGCGCCAGTTGCGTCCCCTATTGGACCGGGACGCCCTTCGCACAGTCACTCATGCGCTTGTGACGTCCCGTCTAGACTACTGTAATGCTCTCTACATGGGGCTCCCCTTGAGGTGCACCCGAAGGCTACAGCTGGTCCAGAACACGGCTGCGCGGGCAGTTTTGGGAGCTACCAGGTACTCCCACGTAACACCGCTCCTGTGCGAGCTGCACTGGCTGCCTGTGGCCTTTCGGGTGCGTTTCAAGGTGTTGGTCACCATCTTTAAAGCGCTCCATGGCACAGGACCTAGTTATTTGCGGGATCATATCCTGCCCCATACATCCCTTCGGCCGATTCGCTCTCACAGAGAGGGACTTCTCCAGATGCCGTCCACTAGGCAATGCCAGCGGGCGGCGCCCAGGGGAAGGGTCTTCTCTGTGATGGGCCCGACCTTTGGAACGACCTACCCCCCCGATATTAGAACTACTACGGACCTCCGCTCCTTCCGCCAAAAAGTAAAGACCCATCTTTTCTATCAGGCCGGCCTGGGCTAATTTATGCTTCTCGCCCCAGTCTGTAATTTAAATTGTTGTATTTGGTTTTAATGGGATATAGTTTTTAACGTTTTATAAATTTGTACAGGGTTATTTAATTCAATTTTAATTATGTATGTATTGTCATGTTTTTTAGATGTTTTAATTTTTCCTGTACACCACCCCGAGTCCCTTCGGGGAGAGGGGGCGGTCTAGAAATTTAATAAAATAAATAAATAAATAAATAAATAAATAAATAAATACCCTCCGGGTTGGAGAGATAGGCAGGATATTTCTCAATGCCATTTGCAGGGAATCCTAAGCAGGTGAAGACATCTGCTTGGGAATACCCTGAAGCCAATGGGGAGCCACTGTGGGAGACAGAAGGCTGGACTGGATGGGCTGTGGCCTCTTCCAGCAAGGCTCTTCTTATGCTCTTATGTTCTTATATTGGAACACTGCTCTCCTGTCTCCCCTAGTCCTTTTTATTAAACTAGACATACCCAGTTCCTGCAACCGTTCCTCATGTTTTAGCCTCCAGTCCCCTAATCATCTTGGTTGCTCTTCTCTGCACTCTTTCCAGAGTCTCCACGTCTTTTCTACATCGTGGTGACCAAAACTGGATGCCGTATTCCAAGTGTGGCCTTACCAAGGCCTTGTAAAGTAGCATTAACCATTCAGGTGATCTTGATCCTCTCCCTCTGTTGATGCAGCCTAGAACTGTGTTGGCTTTTTTGGCAGCTGCTGCCCACGGCTGCCTCCTATTTCAATGGTTGTCCACTAAGGGAAACAACTACTGGTTGTCTTCTGAGAGACTCTGGGGTGTGGCTGCCCTAAACCTTTCTCTCACCCCCCCCTCTCTCTCTCTCACAGACACACACACACTTCAGCTAAGCTCTGTGCCGTCAAGGCTCCCCCCCCCCCTCCCTGCAGCTTCTTCCCCAGCTGCACCATCCATCACACCTGCTCACTATGGAAGATTTTCCTTGGGCTTCTGTTTCCATTCTCATTGTTTACAGATTTGGTTGCTACATGTCTCCTCTCTGGAATGCTTCATTAAGATCCTTTCTGAGTTTTATGTCTGTCACATCTTTTATTGGCATTTTGTACGGTTTGTTCTGGCATCTTCTGTCCCTGGTGGATTTCATTTAGTAGTTCCTGATTCCTAATCAATGAGATTCAGAACTTCAGTGATTCCCGAGATCTTCCTTGAAGATTGGCAGAAATTGCCCTTCGTTTTGGCTTTGTAGTCCTACTACATTTTGTTTCCCTTTCCTTCCTAGGCAGGCAATTCCGTTCCTCTCTGCTTTTTGTGTCCTGAGTAGTAAATGGGGGGGGGAGGGGTCTTCTGACTGAAGGTTCCCCGATCCATCTCAATTTGCTTATGCGGTTTCATTTCATCTTTTGCTGGATTGAGCTTTCTCTGTCCCTGCTGCTTACACCCCACGTTCCTCCTGCAATTCGGCCTTTGCAACTTTGAGTTTCTTTCCTTGAGTGGCAACATCAGCAACTAAACGTCCTGAATGCTTTAACCTACCCATGTCGTAAATCCTACGGCGATCCAGGAAGCTCCTTGAGGATTCCGATCTGGGGGCTCCATCGCCCAGCACTCTCTCCACCATCGGCCCCTGTTCTCTGTGCAGGGAGGTTTCCTTGGTTAAAAACACCGAGAGGCTTCCCACGGCCTCCTCCCTTGGCCATTGTCTCTAAAGTGAGTTCAGCTCCCAGCCTCTCCCTGCACTCAGTTGGCCGCCGAGAGGACCGTCACGTCTTGGGTGACCCCGCTAGGATCAGCCACTTCGTTTGGCAAAGGCTTGAGTTGGCTCCTAGTAATCCACCCCAGGCTTTCCAAATTCTCACAGGCTGATTTCACTGCCATCTGCCCAGAGACAACCTGCCTTTTTGGTAGTTTGTAGTACCCCCACTTTTTTGAAGAAAGGGACAACCGGGGCCCCATCATCCTTCTGGCAGGGCAAAGGGCGTCACAGGCCACCGGCTCCATCACTCGGTGCCGTGCGCTGTGATTCACCCACTCCTGTAGAGGGGCCGCCCTCTCTCTTGGCAGGGTCCTCGGGGCTGCGTCATCCATCCCCACACGGATTGGGAGAAAGGGTTGGTCAGTGGGGGCCCATCTCTCACCACAGACCGTCTCCAGTCCACGCAGCCTGCCTGCTTGTCCTTCTCTTCAGGGCAGGGATGGGAAGGCTCCCTTCTGTCCATCATTCAGATTCAGGGCAGCTGCTCTTCACCACGGAGCTCAGAAACACCCGGCAGGTGGGTGGTGCAGGTGGTGCCCTGGACCTGTTCAGAGAAGAGTTGGGCTGTTGCCTTTTTCCTTCCCCATCCCTCCCGGGAGGACTTCTTGGCATTTCTGGCCCTTTGAGGACATTTCTTAAAGCTGTTCAGGGAATCTTTTCTGTGTCTCTGCCCAGAGGGCCACAGCTTGCATTGACAGCTCATGTACCGTATTTATTCGAGTATAACGCGCAAAATTTCCTACCAAAAAAAGAAATCAAAGTTTGGGTGCGCGTTATAAACGAGGGCTGGGGTACGCGAGGGCGGGAAAAAAACAAACGTCCCCTCGTCGCGTACAGTGGCCGGCCCGAACTGGGGGTGAGAATTCCAACAATGCTTGGTCTGAGCCGAGAAACAAAATTTTATACCGATTTTTAATCGAAAATTAGGGGTGCGCGTTATACACGTGTGTGCGTTATACTCGAATAACTACGGTAATTCTTCTTGTCTCCAGGAATAATAATTAAAAAATGAAAATAGACTTTAAAAAGTAGTTGAAAATGAGCAGGTTAATTGTGTAGGATTTCCAAATATAAAATGATATGAGTCTGGGCTCATAGCACACCAAATTTAATTGCGATTAAAAGGCAGCATGGATAACTGAGGCGTGGGTGGTAGGAGACAAATAATTGGAGATCATAGATATCAACATCCGGAAATGAAAACTGAAAGATGATGGCATAAATCAGCTTTGGTGGTCCCAGTAGTTATTAGCCCAACGGGTGCCATACCAAAAAGCCTCGGACTCACAATCTCTGTATCTCTACAAAATCTCCATCTGCCAGTTGCAGAAAGCGCCCCCCCCCCCCGCATCTCATTTTGCACGCATACAACACCATCTTTGGCTCTTGGGAAGAACTCTGTGCACACGGAGGCCAAATCTCAGGAACCGGCAGCTGCGATCTCACAGTTGTGCCCATTAGAATAATAATCAGCTTTACTCGGAGCTGCTTATGTCCTGCCATGATACTGTTAATATTGAAAAATAACGTCATCTGCTTATCCCTTTCTAGAAGGAAATCACACAATATGAATGCCTGCAAATAGAACCACTGTGGCAAAAGGCAAACCATAACAGCAGACCAACATTAATGGGAGCCTTAGGTGCAGGCATCTGGACACCGGAACGCCTTCAGTCGATTGCAAGAGAGGGATGGGGTGGGTGAGGGGCTTTGGGGAAGGAGGGGAAGTGATGCTGCCCAGGAAACACCAGATGAGGGCCAGGAGCCCCTAGTCACTGATCAACCATGGAAAGAGACCGAGGGAGGACCTGCCCTAATGGGTCAAGCAGTTAAAAGTGGCCAGGGAAAACTCAGCCCCTCCAGATCTGCAAGATTCTGTTCATGCAGCTTTACAATAAAAGGAAGATTTAGATGAACCGCTTCCGTTTCCCTCGCCTGGTTTATCTGGGCCCCACCTCCACTCTGAAGTGCTTGGTCCCTTGAGGGAGGGTCTCTCTGTCTCTCCCCCCCCCAATTGCATGGCTGAAGAGCCAGCTCTTCACAGCTGAGGGGGGGGGCATCCAGATCTCGGGGGGGGGGAGCCTCATTCCAGAGAGAGAGCAGGCCCTGCACCCAGGAGAGGCGCTTGCCAGGGCCCTGAGAGGTGGCATCATTTCATCAAAGAAAAGCGGAGGGTGCCAACCCTGCAGGGGGCTCTTCCGTCTTCAGGACAGATACTGAGGGAGAAGCGTGGTCTTCTTGCCAGCAGTCAGGCTCAGTGCCGGGTGGGGCTTTATGGATAGCGAGTGGCACATGTGGCACCTAACCCCGACCTTGATCTTGACCCCAACCCTTGGAAGTTCCCAAGAGCACTTCCGCCACCCCCATTCTCTGCAGGTGACCCACAGATTGCTGGCTCAGTGAGCTGAGGGGGGGGGGGCTTTCTCTGCCTTAGATTTCCCCTGAGGCTGCCTCAACTAGGTCAGCAGCCAGGCTGGGCCTGATTGGGGCAGGCAGCGGTTTCTCCAAGGCTTCTGACGAGCTCCAGCTTTGCCTTCCCGGGGGGGGGGGGGGGGGGGGGGGGGGGGGGGGGGGAGGACTGATGGAACTAGCACCGGAACACAAAGCAGGGCCCTGGGACGGTCCTTCCTCGGGGTGGGGTGGGGTGGGCTCTTTCTTTTTTCCAAGCCACACGGTTGAGAGCTGCAGAGTTAGGAAGGTGACCTTGATGGGGGTCCTCAGGAGCTCCTCCCTAGGCAAAAGCCTCTTTCAGCCCAGAGCAGGGAGATAACGCTCGGCAGAGGCTCAGGCAGGCACCTCCCTCCTTCACTGCAGCAGCAGCAGCAGGAGGAGGTTTGGCACAAGCAGATTTGCAAGATTCTGTCCTTAAAGCCGAGAGCCCAGCGAGGGAGGGAGGGAGGGAGGGAGGGGGAGGCGTTGGCTCATGGTGTTGCAAGGGGCAAAGAGAAGAAAGGGCCCAAAACGGCTCTTGGTGGTCTCTGGGGCTGCAGGGGGAAGAGTCCCCTGCAAGCAAGGAGGCCCTCTTTGCCCAGCCAAAAGAAGCGGCTGAAGAACGCCTTCTGCCTCCTCACCTAGCCCCTCCCATGAGGGCCCCCCCCCCATGCTCTGCCTGGGTCAGTTTCACTGAGGAAGAGCTGGCAGCCGAAAGACCCGGGTGGGGGGTGGGGGGAGCGCAACTCTGGAGGTCTTCCCACCTTCTGGAAAACCTACCAGCAACCAGGGGTTTTCCCAGGCTCCATTTAGTGAAGTTGCCCTCTGGAGATAACAAGGGGTCCACCTCCCCCTCAGCTACAAAGACACCCCCCCCCACCACCTCCGAGTCATTCTGCAGGAGTAAAAACAGAAGGCGGGATCTTCACAAAGAAGAAAGCTACGTTAGGGCGATTTCTGTGGGCTTGCTGCTATTTATGGATCGGGTGACAAAGGATGATGGATCCTGGAACAAGGCCTCCGATGTCTGCGATCTGCAAGGAAAAGCCAGAAAAGCCACTTGGGGCTGGGCACCAGGACAGGGCCTTGCAGGGGAGGGGGTGGGCAGTAGCAGGAGGGAGGGAGGGAGGGGCTCAAAAAAGGCACACACACACACACACACCCACACAGAGTCCTGTGAGGCTTCAGCTTTGTCCAGGCGCTCTGGAGGGTGGCCCAGAGCAGCTCCTGGGCCAAGCAGAGAGTTGCTCAGAGGCCCATTCAAGGCCCCCGAGAGAGGCCTGAGGGAACAGCACAGGGGCTGCACTGCTAGGGTCTCACGCCCCCCTCCCCTCTCTCTCTTCTCTTTCCCAGGTGCGTGGGAAGATGGTCGGGGCTGTCTAGGGACCATGCTCCACACAATGCGATGTGGCTTTCTCCTCCTGGCCTCCTGCTGCTTCCTCCTGAGTGTTGGCCCCGGGTGGGCCTGCCCGGCGCGCTGCGAATGTGTCCCTCAGCTCAAGTCCGTCACCTGCCATCGGAAGCGCCTGACGTCCGTCCCGGAGGGAATCCCGACCGAGACCCGGATCCTGGAGCTGAACAAGAACCGCATCCGCTGCGTGAGCGCGGGCGAGCTCTCCTCCTTCCCCATGCTGGAAGAGCTGGACTTCAGCGAGAACGCCATCTCCAGCGTGGAGCCCGGGGCCTTTGGCAACCTCTTCAACCTGCAAGTCTTGCGGCTTCGGCGCAACCAGCTCAAGCTGATCCCTGCGGGAGTCTTCCACAAACTGGCCAACCTCAGCCTGCTGGACATCAGCGAGAACAAAATCGTCATCCTCCTGGACTACGCCTTTCAGGATCTGAGGAACCTGAAGCACCTGGAAGTCGGGGACAACGACCTGGTCTACATCTCCCGAAAGGCCTTCTCCGGCCTGCTCAGCCTCCGGGAGCTGACCATCGAGAAGTGCAACCTGACGGACCTCTCGGCCGAGTCCCTCTCTCGCCTGCAAAACCTGGAGGTCCTACGGCTCAGGCACCTCGGCGTCGGCCTGCTGGAAGACCAGAACTTCCGGAGGCTCGGCCGCCTGTGGCTTCTGGAAATCGACAACTGGCCGTTGCTGGAGGACATTTCGCCCAATGCCTTCCAGGGCCTCAACCTCACCTCCCTCTCCGTCACCTTCACCAACATCACGGCCGTGCCGACCGCAGCCCTGAGGAGCCTGGGACACCTGGCGTACCTCAACCTCTCCTACAACCCCATTGGCACCGTGCCAAGGGGCTCCTTCCGGGAGCTCACCCGGCTGAGGGAGCTGCACATGGTGGGCGCCCTGCTGATCTCCGTGGAGCCCCAGGCGCTGTCCGGGCTGAGGCAGATCCGCCTGCTGAATCTCTCCAACAATCTCTTGTCCACGCTGGAAGAGAGCACCTTCCACTCCGTCAACACCCTGGAGACCCTCCGGCTGGACCAGAACCCTCTCGTCTGCGACTGCCGCCTCCTCTGGATCCTCCAGCGCCGGAAGACGCTGAACTTTGACGGGCAGCCACCCATGTGCTCCTCGCCCCTTGAGATCCAGGGTGACGCCCTGCACGATTTCCCAGACTCCGTTCTCTTTGAGTACTTCACCTGCCAAAAGCCCAAAATCCGGAACCGCCACCTCCAGCGTGTGACGGCTCACGAGGGGCAGGCGGTGTCCTTCCAGTGCCAGGCCGAGGGGGAGCCCGTGCCCTCCATCAGCTGGGTCTCTCCTCAGCATCGCATGATCACCTCCAAGAGTTTGGGCCGCGCCACGGTGTCGCCCGGTGGAACGCTGGCGATCCGCTACGCCCAGGTCCAGGATAGCGGCACCTACATTTGCGTCGCCAGCAACACTGCCGGCAACGACACCTACTTTGCCACCCTGACCGTCAAAGGGCCCTCCGCCGACGGCATCCTGGATGCCAACCGGACCTTGTTGCTGGGCGAGTTCAATGACACTTTCCACAACGACAGCCGTGTCTTCGTCAAGTTCACCCTGGACCTCAAGACCATCCTGGTGTCCACGGCCATGGGCTGCATCACCTTCCTAGGGGTGGTGCTCTTCTGCTTCCTGCTCCTCTTTGTCTGGAGTCGGGGCCGGGGGCAGCACAAGAACAACTTTGCCGGGGAGTACTCCTTCCGCAAGGTGGACGGTCCCACCTCGGCTTCCGGGCAGGGCGGAGCCAGGAAGTTCAATATGAAGATGATCTGAGAGCCCGCTGCTCTGTGGGGCCAGGCCCACTCCCTGGGAAGAGCGGCACCGCCATTGCCCTGCCCCACATCAGCCGAGGTGCACAGCCGGGGGGAGGGGAGGCAGCAGGGTCAAGATCAAGGGCTTGTGACCCACTCCCCACTCATGCTCTGCAGCCCCTCCTCACGCCTCTCCCTCGGGGATGGGGCCGAGGGGGCTGGGCTGCTTCTGGTCCAGATGCTCAGCCTGCAGGCTTGCCAGCCCCCTCCCACAGCCTGGAGCAGATGACCGGAGCAGCTCAGTGGGGTGGGAGGGCCTTTGTCCCACTCAGGGCATCAGCTGCACTTCCTCCCCCCCCCCCCACAGAGTCCGCCTCACTGTGCTTCCATCTCTCCCCCCCCCCTCACGTCTCTTGGCCAGGTGGGGAATACAAGCAGGTGGGGTGGGGAGAATCCCCCCCCCCTCTTGGAGCTGAGTTTGCATTTTCTATTTCAACTATGCATTTTTCAACCACCGAGAGCATTCCGTTCGGGCTTGGAGGCCCCTCTTTTTTAGCAACAATTTTGAAAAAAAACCAGGTTTAGTCGATGGGTTCGTTTTTTAAACGGTTTTCTATGCACCTTCACCGTCTTCCTAGGTGGCAGGGCTGCAAGGGGGGGGGGCAGCTACTCCGCCCTGCCTCCCCTCGTCCTATCCCAGCAGAGGACCTGGGGGGAGGGGGGAGGCTGGCCGGGAGCACCTCTCCCCCCTGCCAGGATTCAGGGCTGGCAAAGAGCGAAGCCTCTCGGAGATTGCCCCAAAGCCTCTCGGGCTGCAGCGAGACAAGGACTTCTGCGGTGTCCTGAAGTGTGTCCTGCCTTCATGGGCGAGGGGGAAGACTCAAAGCGGCTTCCGCGTCCCCTCCCTTTGGGGCGCAGCGCCCCGGCTCTCCCTGGGCAGCTAAGGGCAGCTTTCACACATTGCAATTAACTATCCTGGCTCCGGTCTTGGCTGAACACGCCAACGACGGCTTCATGAACGAGCCATAGTTTAACCAGGAATCGCTTAGCATGCCGCGGAGACCAGCTTGCATGCACGGGTTCGCCTGCGTGTCCCCTGCCGTGCCGCGGCCGCTGTCTTTGCGGATTCTGCCCCCAGCATCCCTCCAGCAGCGGGGCGGCAACACCGGCCCTGCTTGCGGCAGCCCAGGGAGCCTCCCACGCCCGGCACAGCCACGGACCTCCGAGCAGGGGAGGCTGGGGGCGGGGGCGGCAAAGGGCCAGAGGGGCTTCCTGGGTGGGTGGGTGGGGGGCTCAGCCTCCTGGGCCACAGGGGAGGGGCGACCCCGCCTGGAAGGAGAAAGCGCAGAGGGAGAAACGGAGACCCCCTTGTGAGGTGGGAAGATTCGCACCCAGGCAAAGGCACAGAAACGGAGGCGAGCCTCCAAAGAGTTTTCAGGCGGGGTGGGGAGGGTGCCCCTCCGTTCCCACTGCCCCCTCCCCAGCCACAACTGCCCCCAAGCTCATCGCACGCCGGGACACAGCAGCATCTGGCTGCTGTCGGGTCTCTTTCGGGACAAGGGCCGCAATGCAGGGGCTAAGCCAGGGCTCTTCGCTTGTGCCGGGGGCAGTGCTGGGCCTGGACAGGCCTGGGTTCAAATCGCCCTTCAGCCACGGGACCTCCTTGGCGACTTTGGGCAGGCCTACCTTGCAGGGCTGTGGTGCAAAAGAGCCACCATAGGAACCCGAGTCTTGGCTGCTATTAGCACTGGCGGCACTGGCGCTCAACAAGATTTCTGCTCTGCCATTCCGCCCCCCCCCCCCGCCGGCCAAAGCAACCCCCTCCTGCCCAGCGGGAGGGGGGGGCAGGGGTGGGGAAAGGGGGTCCTGCGTAGGAGCCCCCCCCCCTTTCCTCCTCTGCCGCTTCCTTCCCGGGAAGGAGGAGAGCCCCACGCGTCCGCCCGAGCACGCCTCCCGTCCTGCTGACTTAATAAAGAAGCCCGATTCACACGAGCTCCGCTCCTCTTTTTATTCGGGCCCCGAAGGACTCCGCCGGCCTTTGGGGCTTCTTTCCCCCCCTTTGCTCGCCCGCCCCCCACCCGGAAGGTTTGCGAAGGGCGCCCGCCGGCTCTTCCCGGCGCTGCGTTCCCAGGCCACGGACGACACGCAGAGGCTTCGCGGGAGCCCGTGATTCCGAGGAAGGCGCGCCGGGGAACCGGCATCCGCCGCTCCAGAGATCATTCAGCCTGACCCACCGGCTCCCCGGACTCCCGTTCGGCCTCCTCCAAGGCCCGGCGCCAAGCGAGAGAGGCGCAGGGCTACGACAGGCGGGAGAACGCGAGAACTCGGCGGACGACGGAGCGCCGCCTCCGGGGGAGCCCCGCCACGTCGGGGGGAGGACGGTGGCCGCTCGCGTCGAGGGCCCAAGATGGCGGACCCGCGCCGAACTACATCTCCCGTGGGGCGCCGCGTCCCTCCCCCCTCCTTCCCTCTGATTGGACGCGGGCAGTTTCCCGAGGTGCCCCGCGAGGGGCGTCTCCTTCGGGCGTCCGTTGGCGCGCGCCGCCATTTTGTGGGATTGAATGACCGGCGCCCGTCCGGTGGCCCCCCGCTCGCGCCATGGCCTCCCCCGCGACGCCCCTCTCGCCCGCGCGGCTCTCGCGGCTGCAGGAGAAGGAGGAGCTGCGGCAGCTCAACGACCGCCTGGCCCACTACATCGAGCGGGTGCGCGCGCTGGAGCTGGACAACGACCGGCTGCTTCTGCGCGTCTCCGAGAAGGAGGAGGTGGTCACGCGCGAGGTGGGTGCGCGTGGGCGAGGGGGGGGGAGAGGGGAGGGAGGGGGCCCGCGGAGGGAGGAAGGGGGGGGGCTGGGGGCGTGACGGAGGCTCTCTCCCCCCCCCCTCTCCCTCCCCGGCAGGTGACGGGCATCAAGGCGCTGTACGAGGCGGAGCTGGGCGACACCCGGCGGGCCCTGGACGAGACGGCCCGGGAGAGGGCCAGGCTCCAGATCGAGGCCGGGAAGCTGCGCGCCGAGTTCGAGGAGCTGCGGCGGAGGTGGGCCCGGGGGGGGGGCGGGGCCCGGGGGGGGGAGCAGAAAGCGCCTGGGGGGGGAGGGAAAAGGGGGGGGGGATTCTTGGCATTCCAGGCCTCGGAGGCCGCCGACCTTTTGGCTACCCCGCCCCCCTTTGTCCCCCGTGCAAAAGCCCCTCTGGGCGCCCTAAGCAAGGGAGGGGGGGGGGGTTGGCAGGCAGTTGTTTGTTTGGACAGCATGTCTCTCCCCCCCTCCCCTCTTATTGTGGTGAGTGTGCTGGTCTGCGGGGCCCCTGGACCGGGGTGCGCTCAGCCATAGGCCAAGCGGGCTCCAAGGAAGAAGGCAACGACACAGATCGGATTAAGCATGAGATCCAAGGCAGAGCAAGCTCTGTGGTCAGCGTGGAACCTTAGAAGCCTCGAACACCGCCCTGCAACCTCTTTTATTAGGCTCAGACGAAGAAGCACTACGTGGTCCAATCATATACATGGTTACCTAAAATATTCACACCCTAATACCTACGTAGCTTTGGATACATAACACGTGCCCTTGGGTGTTGGGGAAAGGGAAAGCTATCTTGGTCTTTTGGGGAAAGGGAAACTTATAGTGGTCTTTGGAGAAACGGAAACTTATTCTTTGGAGAGATGGAAACTTATGTTTGGAGAAACGGAAACTTATAGTGGTCTTTGTTCTGTAGACAGGAGCTTATGAGGGCCATGCTGCAACACTCCCCTTTCTCTTCCTGGCCCCGGGAGCCGTGGAAGAAGGGCGGGTGCTGAGTTGGAGCAGGGCGGCGCCTCTGTCCACGTGCTGCCCACCTGCTAACGGAGGCGCCACTTGAGCCTGGGCAGCCCCCTGCAGACAGCCGGAGCCTTTCACTCCTGCGGAGCCAGAAGTACAAGCTGGTGCGGGCAGAAACGGCGTCCTCCGCGCCAGCCTTTTCCTAAGGAGCAGGGAGCCTTGCTCGGGGCGGAAGGTGGCCGCCCACCCCTCCACCCCTCCCATTTGCAGCCTCTGCCCTCTGCCCTCCCCAGCCCCACTGGGGCTTTTTCAGGGCAAGGGTCCCTTAAGGGATGCGCGTAGGTTCTGGGAGGGGCTGATGACCGCTGAGGTCTGAACCTCCCTCTGCCCTTTGAAACAGTGGTGGTGGCGTGCTCTCTCTGGTGGCATTCGCCCGATTGGATCCCTGCCGGGTTCTTGCCTCATCAAGGGCTTGTGAAGATAATGCTGAAAGTAGCTTTTTGCTCGGTTTGTCTGGAGCTTGTAAATCAGAGACTCCTGCGTAGATCCCAGTTTCATACTTTAATAAAGCTGCTTAATATTTGAAAGTTGGCCCTGACACTCCTAAATTAAACATCGCAGGGAAATGCCTGGTTATCCTCCGCTTAAACCCATCCCTGCACCGCTTCTGCCCCCCAAGGCTTCTCTCGCGTGGGCCTACCTCTTTCTCTGCTCTCGGCCCACGGAACAGGCTGGCCTGAGCTGAGCAGGGCCAGAAGCACCCGGGGTTGCCCCATCTTGGATGCCTGGAGACATTGTGCGAGGACACACGTGGACACGGACACCCCGGAGAGGGGAGGCTCCCTCAGCTGGGCAGCCTTTTTCTTTCCTCAGCTACAAGAAGAAGGACGGGGAGTGGTCCACCTCCCAGGGTCGCATCAAGGAGCTGGAGGTGCTCTTCCATCGGAGCGAGGCGGAGCTCACGGCCACTCTGAGCGAGAAGCAGAGCCTGGAGGCTGAGCTGGCTGATGCCCGGGCCCAGCTGGCAAAGGTACCGCCACAGCAGGCTGGAGGGCAACTGCCAAGTGGGAACGTGGCAGGCTATTGGGTTTGCTCCTCGTAATGGTCCAGCCGGCCGACGGGCGTCCTTCGGAATTGACCGGGGAGAAAGGAAGGGGAGAGCCCCACTGGGAGCCCCCCTGGGTGGGGCTGCAACCCAGAGAGGAGGATGGGAGAGAGTCCACGGGGCCAGCGGAAAGAAGGGGCCCAAGGGGGGGGGGTGGAGGTCTTGGAGTAGTGCCTGGGGTGGGGCCATCTCTCCAGATGCCTCGTGGCTCCTGTGCGGAGCAGGGTGGGACTAGGTGCCTCTGGTGCCCCTTGCTTCTCCGCTTCTGTGACTGGGTGGAGCTGTGTGGACTGCAGGGGCCTTTGGAAGGATTTATAGGCTGGCCTGAAAACCAGCACCCTCGGCTCCAGAGCTTCCCCCCACTTCCCCCCTCTGCTGAGCTGCCGTGGGGTGGGGGTGGGGCTGCACTGAGCTCCCACGGAAGCACAACAAGGAGGCCGTGGGGAGCCCCCCCCCCCCCCCCAAGAGAGGTCACCCAGGAGGAGCCCCCTCGGGGCTAGCTCACCTTCCTCATCGGGGGCTCCTTGGCTACCTCCAGATGCGGCTGCCTATGCGGTTTGTGATGTGGCCGGTTCCTGCTTGTGCCCTCTCCTGCCCCTCAGCCCACAGGACAGCCAGAAGGGCTGGGAGGGGAGAGCCAGTGTTCCCTGGCCGCAGCAGTGGGAGGGGAGAGCCAGTGTTCCCTGGCCTCTCTTCCCACTTGGCTCTAATGGCCGTCCGGGGTTGCTTGGGGAGAGGGCCAGTGAGTCAGGAGCCGCCTGGGGAGGGGAAGCCGGCGAGAGGGGCCAAGGGAAGGCCTCTCCTCCTCCTCCTTGGGCTGCAGTTAAGAGGGTGGGAGATGGGCCCTGCGGATGGTCTCTCCTGCCCGCCCAAGTGAGCTCAGCCTGCCTGGCAAAGGAGCAGCTCTCTCTCCCCCCCCCCCCCCCCCCCCCCCCCCCCCCCCGGGAGACTCCGAAGGCTGAGGGCTCTCGTCTGGCCTCTCCCCAGTCAGAGGACGCCCACGCGGTGGCCAAGAAGCAGCTGGAGAAGGAGACCCTCCTGCGGGTGGACCTGGAGAACCGCTGCCAGAGCTTGCAAGAGGAGCTCGACTTCAGGAAGAGCGTCTTCGAGGAGGTGGGCTGGCGAAGGGGCTGCCCTCGGGCAAGGGGGGGGGGCGCTGCTTCTTGGAGAGCCAGGCAGGCCGATGGCGCTGACCCAGCCCCTCCCTCTCTCTCAGGAAGTGAGGGAGACGCAGAAATGGCACGAGCGCCACCTGGTGGAGGTTGACAGCGGCTGCCAGAAGGAGTACGAGTCGAAGATTGCCCACGCTCTGGAAGACCTGCGCAGGCAGCACGACCACCAGGTGCAGCTCTACAAGCTGGAGTTGGAGCAGACCTACCAGGCCAAGGTGAGGGTCTTCCCCACGGGGGGGTGGGGGGTGGAGGAGAGGCGGTGGTGGGCCAGCCTTGTCCCGGGGAGACGGGGGCCTCTTGAGACCAGCGGGGGCCCCTGGCTTGGAGCCCCATCCTGGCCTCTCCCTGGGGGGGTGGGGGGCTCCCCTCTTGCAGAGAAGCCCACAAACGCTGCCCCTTTTCTCAGCTGGAGAACGCCAAGCTCTGCTCCGACCAGAACGAACGGGCAGCCGGTGCCGCTCGAGAGGAGCTGAACGAGGCCCGCATGCGGATCGAAGCTCTCGGCTACCAGCTCTCTGGGCTGCAGAAGCAGGTGAGGCTCTCGCCGGTTCAAGGCCCGGGCTTGCCTGGGGGAGTGGCCGCGGGTGAGGTGGGGTCCCCTCCGATCCGCCAGGACCTGCTTTGGGCGGGGCCCCCAGAAGGACAGGGTTGCTCGGGTGAGCAGCCTCTGGGCGCCCCGGAGAAGGAAAGCGGGGGTCCCTAATAGCACGCCCCCCCCCCCCCCCCGGGTCAGGTGAGCACAGCGGAAGAGCGGATGCGGGACCTGGAGGAGCTGATGGCCGGCGAGCAGGAGAAGCTGCGGGAAGCTGCTGGACGCCAAAGAGCGGGAGATGATGGACATGCGGGGAGCAGATGCAGCAGCAGCTCATGGAGTACCAGGAGCTTCTGGACGTCAAGCTGGCTCTGGACATGGAGATCAGCGCGTACCGGAAGCTGCTGGAAGGGGAAGAGGAGAGGTAGGCGGCCCTTTGGCGGGTGGGGGCGGGGGAAGAAAAGGGCCCCGGGGCCCCCTCCTTGGCCAGGCGTGGCTCTGCCCCTGGCCCAGCTCTTCCTGCTTCCCTGCCAGGCTCAAGCTGTCCCCCAGCCCTCCGTCCCGCATCACCGTCTCCCGGGCCACCTCCTCCAGCATCTCGGCCACTCGCTCTTTGCGGAGCAAGAGGAAGCGGGCGGAGGCCGAGGAGCTGCCGGGGCAGGCGCCCAGTGGGAGCGCCCGCGGGGGGGCGAGCACGGGCAGCAGCCTCCGGGTCAGCCAGCAGGCCTCCGCCAAGGGCAGCGTCAGCATCGAGGGGGCGGACCCCAAGGGCCTGTTTGTTCAGCTGAAGAACCATTCGGACAAGGTAGGCTCCCCTGACCCCCCACGGGGGGCTCCCTTGTGGGGACGCACACACGGCTCCGCTCCTTGGGCAGGAGCCTGAACCGCTCCCTCCCTCCGCAGGACCAGTCGCTCGGGAGCTGGAGGCTGAAGAGGAAGATCGGGGAGGGAGAGGAGATTGCCTACAAGTTCACTCCCAAGTACGTCCTCCGGGCTGGGCAGACGGTGACGGTAAGTCCTGGAGCGCCCTGCCCGGTGGCTGCGGGTGGTCAGGTCAGCGCCACAACCCTCTTATTTCCTCGGGGCCTTTTACGGCCCTTCAAGTCTTTGGGGGCTGTGCTTCCACTCCTACCCCTCTGCCCGCCCCCTGGCACCCAGAGTCGGGCAGGCGGCCGATGCCAGGCTGGCCAGGATGAGAGGGAGCTGGGCAAGGGCCAAGCGTCTTTGTCTCCCTAGATCTGGGCCGCTGAGGCTGGGGTGGCACACAGCCCCCCCTCGGTGCTGGTCTGGAAGAACCAGGGCAGCTGGGGCACCGGGGACCAGATCCACACGTGCCTGGTGAACTCCGAGGGAGAGGTGCGTTGGGGGGGGGGGGAGAGGAAAGTGGGCCGTGGGGGGGGGGGAGGTGCAGCACGGCCCCAGGGAAAGAAAGCTCTCCCCTCCCCCACGGCCCTCCCAAGCCCCACGCCCAGGCTTGGCTCTAGAAGGGGAGGTCTGGGGTTGTGGGAAGCCGCCCTTCCACTGAGGCCAACCCTGGGGAAGTGGGGGCTGGCAGGCCTCAATTCTCACCCTGCGTTGAGCCCAAGGCTTCCACCTCAGGGGCTCTGCAGACACTGGCCTCTTGATGGGAGGGGGCGCGAGGGGGTGGCCGCTCCTTGCCTGGCATCCCTGAACCCGTGGGTGTGTGTGTGTGTGTGTGTGTGTGCGTGTGTGGGTGCGCTTGCCCTGCTTGTATTGCATCCCTGGCCTTAAGGATCCGCCTGCTGAGGCTTCTCCTTTGCATGGTGCCCTTCTTTTCCCCTCCCTGCCAGGAAGTGGCTGAGCGGAGTCTGACCCAGCTGACAACCGGCCTGCAGGAGAACGGGGAGGAGGAGGAGGAGGAGGAGGAGGCTGAGTTTGGGGAGGAAGATCTCTTCCACCAGCAGGTAGCCTCCCAAAGCGGCTTCTCCCCAGGGCCCCCCCCCCTCCTTCCCCTGGCCTGTGGGGCAGCAAGAAGGGCCAGGCAGAGCCACTCCTGGGAAGAAGGCTCCCCTTCTGGTCCAGGGGGACCTCGGCAAGAGACCCTCAGGGCTGGGCGGAGGGATCTCGGGAGACCCCCCCTCTTCAGGCTGCCTTTCCTCTTCTCCTAGGGGGACCCCAGGACCACCTCCAGAGGATGCGCCCTCATGTGAGAGGAGGGGGCCCTTTGTCTTCCCCCCCCCTCCTTCCCCCCCTCCTTTTTTTTATTTTGCCTTTTTCTAAGTCTTCCGTGGCTTATTTTTACTTTGAGCAGATCTGAGTTTTAAAGAGCAGGGAGTGGGTCTGCCCAGCTTGCCTCTTGTGTTCCTGCGGCTGCTTTTCAGCCGGAGGGGGGAAGGCAGGGTGTCTCCTGCGGCAGCTGCAGGGAAGAAGAGCTGGAACCGAGCTTGGAGGGGGGGGGGGGGGCTGGATTCCACCTTGGAAGAAGAGGGCGATTCCGAACTCTGGGCTTCCTGCCTCACTTCAGAGCAACCAAAGCACAGAAGGGGATACGGCAGCCCTGGGGCGACCCGGGAGCCCGGCTGCTCTCTGTGGCCGTGGGGCGTCTGCGTGGCCTCCACCTGGGCATCTCCGACCAGCTTCCTGTTGAGAATCCCTCTTGTGACCGGAGGAGCCAGCGCTCGGGAGCCATGGCAGGAGGACAGTGGACACACACACACACACACACACACACACACCGGTCCCCTCCAGGGTTGGGCGGCGAAGGGCCGGTTGGAGACGGGACAGGCCTCTGGTGATGAGGCTGAGTCCGAAGATCTTTGGTGGGGGGGGGGTGAGGAAAAGAACCCGCAGGCTCCCAGTTATGGGCTGGCAGATGGTAGAAATACCCTTGCAATCCCACCTGGCCGACCTCTTGTGGGAGAGGGTGGTGGGCTGCCAGAGGGGGTTTCAGCTGGAGTTCCTGTCTCTCTCTCTCTCTCGGGGTGAACCCATCCAGACTTTAGTCATCTCTCACGGTCCAGAAATTGTGTCTCTGTTTAGAACGCTAAAAGATCTTCCTCTTCGATCGCTGGCCTTGAAACACTGCCTGGCTCTTTATTTTATTTGCTTTTTTAAAAAGGACAACATTTCAATGAGAAAAAAGAAGAAGAGAAGCCTGCCTGGATTCCCAAGGGTTGGTTGCCTGTCCATCACCCTGGAGGGCCGCTTGGAAGGGCTGAGCTGCCCTCTTGCCACCTCGGGCACTCTGTCCTGAGGACTCTGCCCTGCGCTTCCTGACGGGGCCCCCGTTGAGGGTCTCACTTGCTCTGGAATCGAAAAGAGCTCGGGGGTGGGTGGGGGTGGGGCGCCTCTGGAGTATCCGAAGTTGGGAAGATTCCCCAATTCCTAGAGTGCAAAGGGGCGTCTGACCCGAGTCCCCTCACTACTGCTTTAGTTCCAGCGGGGGGGCATTTTTGGCAGCAGTACCACGCGATATCCAAGAGAACGTTTAACCAAGGGGAAAAATTGGATGTCTGAGACGGTGCTTAGCTGTAGCGGGACTGTGACTAGGGAATCAAAACAATGTTTAAGCAGTAAACATTATACAGATGTTCCAATGCTACACGATGTGTTAGTAACCAGTGTGGATTAATGTAAAAGTGTTTCAGATGTAGAAGCTCTGAGCCACTTTCTGTTGAGCTGCTAGTGTTACAGCTCAGACATGGGGGGGCTTGAGGCAGGATAAGGTTGCATACATTCTTTTCCACCCCCCACCCCCCAGACACGCCAGTAATCCTCTCCCTCCGCTTGCAGGAGGGAGGTGGGGTGGCCCACAGCCGTGCTCCCCGCGTGATTCAGGATTGTGGGAGGATATGTGTCGGAGGCTGTGGACCCTCTGGCCTCCCAGGGCATCAGCTGCCACACACACACCCTTCCCTTCTCCCCACCCCCTTCCGCTGCCTACCACAGGGAGAGGCTGGGCTGGGGGTGGCCACCAATTGACCTGTCCACAGGGTTCAGGAAGTGGGGGGGGGGCAGTTTCAGCTTGCCTGCCTTTCTTCACCCACACAGGTGGGCACGCATGTCCCTTCCCCACAGTTTGTGGGGGCTAATGGAGACACATCGAGGTGCAGATTCTTGGGGGGGGGGGTATTTTGACTGCCTTGATCTTTTGTGCTGTTCCCTGGAAGTGCCTGGGGGCCGCGCGCGCGTGTGTTCGCACAACCAGGGTTTGCTGAGAGATCCATTAAATCTTAACACCCCTTTGAAATACTAAATATTTAACACCTCTTTGAAATACACTGGATATTGGGGTGGCTCTTTGGTGGGCCCCCCTCAGTTTCATCTTTGCTATTTGCTTTCCTCAGCAAATCCATCGGCCAGCCACACCGCATGCACCACACACACACACACGGGGTGGGGGCACGGTCCCTGCTGGGAGGACTGCTAAAAGCGCTCTGCCAGCTGGGCAGGGTCACACTACATTTTGCAAGCAATAGGCTTTCCGGGAGCCCTTGTGATGAGGCGAGCATTGACTTGATACAAAACCCATTTCCTTATTATTAGAAGTCTATTTTTGTAGCCGTGTGATTTTAACTGGGGAGTTTTGTTTCCCAAAATGGGAATGGCTGAAAGTGGGGGGTGGGGGGTGCACTTAATGTTGGCCAGTGCATTATGTTTTCAAGGGGAAACTGACCTGGTATTTGTTTTTGTGTTCTTACGGATATGCATGCTCAGTGTCTTGTCTTTTTCAGCAATTTATAACACATTTTTTGGACTGGAAACATTTTGTACAATGCCTGAAATAAATGTTTTGCATTTTTATCTGGACTCTTGGGGCAAATTGCGAGCAGCTGTTGAGAGTGCCTTGTCACTCCACAGGATGCTGGAAGCTTACCACCACCGGTCCTGGGGCAGAGGGGTACTGGGGAGGGGCCTCTTTCCTCTGAGCTGGGAGGGGTGCGCTGCACTGAGGGGCCCTTGGACTGTTTTTAAGCCTTTGGGCTTACACTACTACGGGGAGATTTGCCTCCTGCTCTACTGGAAGGGGTGGGGGTGCGCGTGCACGCCCACACACTCCGCTAGGAAGAAGTGCTGACCGCAGCCCCACCCCTCCCTCAGTGGGCAGCCAAAAGTCGCTACTGTGGAGACCCAGCTGAAAACCGCCTGAAGTGGATGGCATCTCTGGGCAGGTGGAGTCTCTGCAGACCCCCCTGGGGGATTTAAGCTCAGGAGGGCCCATTGCCTCTAGTCCTCTGTGCTGGTCCTGCAGAAGCAGACTGGCCTAAGGAAGAGAAAGGAGCCCTGGGGACACGATAGCCCTCTTCTAATGTTCGAGGGGCAGCCACAAAGAAGGCAGGGGGGGCAACCTATTCTCCAAACCACTGGAAGGCAGGACAAGAAAAGGGAAACTCCTCAAGGAGAAATTCCCCGATGACGGCGTCCGTGGAACGGCTGGTCTCCAGGGGTTGCAGGTGCTCTTGTCACTGGAGGTTTTTACGAAGAGACTGGACGGCCATGTGTCTCCTGCTTGAGCACGACTACAAGGCCTCCGAGGACCCTTTCGCCTCTTACTCCGTGCCTTGCCTTGCGCTGGGCGGCGCTTGTCGGGGCAGCTGGTCCGCCTGAGCTCTGCTTGGTCAGAAACCGGGCGCCAAGGCGGCTCTCTGCCCCCTGGGACGGTGCCCCTCCTTCAGAGCCAAGGTCCGAGTCAGGAAGAGGCCAGCGCGCTGGAGCTCGAGCTGGAGCCTCCCCACCCCGACTCGGCCAAAAGTAGCTTTGGATTGGAACTCGGTCTCCCCCTTGCAAGCCTCGGCTGAGCAAGAAGGGGAGGGGGGCTTCTTGGGACGGCAGGACGGGCGTCGGAATAAAAGTCCTCAACTCTAGCCTGCCCACCCCCCATTCCGACAATCAGAAGGGGGACGGGAGACCGAGGGACCCCCAGACTCGTCGGGCGGCTCTTTCCAGCTGGCAAGCGGCCTGGGCGGCAGAGGCGCCTCCCTTCTGCTCCCCCCAGCCCACTATGTAAGAGCTCTGGCACGTGCTCCGGGCTGGCCAGACGCTCGGGGAGCAGCTGGAGGGAGGGCGGGATGGGTCTGAGTGCCGCCGCCCGGAGGAGAGCCGAGGGGGACACCTTGAAATACTTCGTGGAGGATCCCGGCACCGGGGCGCTTTACAAGCGGGGGCAGCTTTTGGGACAGGTAATCCGCCCTCCTCTTGGAGGCTGCCGCTCTTCCAAGGGCCGCGCCGGAGCCTGTCAAAGTTTTGCCTTCGGCTCCTCCGCTCGGTCCGCTTTTCCTGCGCGGCCCGGGTGCCCGGAGCGCCAAGACCTGCTTGCTACCGCCACTGCAGCCGCCGGGGTGGGGAGGGGGGTTGCTCGCCTCTCGCTGCCTTTCAAAGAGCGGCTTTTCCCCCTGGAAGCATGCCCAAATATTTGAAATCCTGGTCGGGCTGTAAGGGGACTCCCGCCTTCCAAGAGTGGCCGTCTTCTCCCGGGCCTCCCTCGTGGCAGAGGGGCTGCCGTCCTCCGGGCGGAGCTGGCTCGGACTTTTCTGAGTGCAATCAGCCCATCCGTTCCCAAGGATTGGAGAAGTCGGCCAGAACGGAGAGTTTCAGCCCTGGGATGGGATCAGAGCGGGTGGGGGGGTTTTGGGGGGGGGGGAGGTGTGTGTGTGTGTGAAAGGTCTTATCTCCAGAGGGGCCAGAGAGGCTGCTTCTGACTGACACCCCCTCTCTCTGTGCCTCCCCACCCAGGGAGCATTCGGACAATGCTACAAATTTACTGACACCTCCACCAACAGAGTGTATGCTGCGAAGGTGCTCTCTCAACAGCGAGTGGCAAGGCTGGGAAACAGAGGAAAGGTAAGCGGGATTAGAGGGGGGTCGGTGGTCTTCTGCCAGATTCCTCTCCCGGGAGATCAGCTCCCATAAAGGGAGCGCCAACCCTGCCAAATTGGGGTGCCCAGCCAGGAGCTGAAGGCTAACCGACTAAGAGATCAGGCTCTGGCTACCCACCTGACTATCTCCTGCAGGCCAGGCTTGTCCACACAACCTCCCCTCTCCAGCTTCCTTCAGGTCTGTCGAAGAGTTTCTCCCTTGGCCGGCCCATCCGGTCATCCCCCAGAGGTGGGCTCTTCTGTCCACTGACCATTGCTTGAAGACCAGGGGCAATGAAGGTTCTGCAGGGGGTTGTAGATCAGAGGTGGGCGGCAGCCCCAAATGCTTTCTCTGGGACGAAGGGCCTTGGGCCGAGGTAGGGTTTCACAGACCCTCCCCTCCCCGATGAGCCAAGGGCCGAGGGCGCCGAGAAGGGCTGACACCGAGCCAATTTCCTTTTAGGAGGGAGGGTGAGTTGAGAGGCAGGATCTGGGCTCGTTGGCTCATGGCTCTTCCTCTCTCGCTTCGGGTACCGACCTTGGACGTCTTCTCTGGGCCTCCTCCCCAGGTGTGCAGGATTTCAGCTGATTCTAGCACTTCTGCTATCTCACGCGTGCACACGTGTGTGTGCCTGAAACGTCTTAGGCTTGTGACTTGGCTTAACTCTTTGCAGGTTCAACGCGAAATTGAGCTGCACAGTCGGCTTCACCACAGGAACATTGTGGGGTTCCACCGACATTTCGCTGACCAGGAGAACATCTACCTGGTGCTGGAATACTGCAGTAGGAAGGTTAGAGAGGGAGGGGGCCCTTCTTTCTCTCTCCCAGGGGAAACTAGGCAGAAGCCTCCAGAGTGAGGAGCAGGCTGACAACCTGGGCAGTTTACGGGGTCTGGTTGAGCTGTTTTGTATCACCTCACAAGAAGGCTAAGGAAACCCTCGGGGAGCTTGGAAGCAGAGCCCGGCCTGAGATCAGGGGGCCTCGAGGTAGTCAGAAGCCTTAACGGTAAGGGGTTGCTGCCCTTCCTATGGGGAGACCCTCCTGCCCCTTGCGTGAGCCCCTTCCTTCTCAGCCCGTCTCCTCCTTCTAGTCCCTGGCCCACATCCTGAGGGTCCGCAGGAGGCTGACGGAGCCAGAGGTGCGATTTTACTTGAAGCAAATCACAAGTGGCCTGCAGTACCTCCACCAGCAAGGGATCATCCACCGTGACCTCAAACTGAGTAGGTGGCAAAGACTCGGGGGGAGGGGGGGAGCCCCCGTGCTGGGCAATGGCCCCAAGTCTGCCCTGGGCACCAGGAGTCTTCTTCCGGGGAAATCACCATCCGGTGCCGCTTGTGGTCAACCAGCATTTATCCACATGCCATCCACCCAGCGCAGAAGCTCAGAAAACTACCAAAGCCATCAAGGAAGAGGAGGGAGGGAATCCAGTCAAGGACACAGCAAATAGGATGAGAGGGAAACAGACCAAGGACCTCCATGATTCTTCCAAGCTGGCTTGAGCTTGGTGGCCAGTTTGCCTTCCTGGGTGCCAGCACAAGAGGCTGGAGGGGCCACCCTGCCCAGGCCCCTCCTCCAGGGGGGGGGGGCAAGGAGATCAGGTCACACGGAGGAGGGGACCCTTTTCAGGAGCTCCACCCTTAGGGACGAGGGTGCTGGGAGCCCCCCGGGGTTGCCGAGGGCCAGGGAAGCTCTAGGGAAGGCAGGGCCCAACCCTCAGACCGCTCCATGCCCCACACGCACCCTTTCCAGGCAACGTGTTCATTACCGAGCGCATGCAGGTGAAGATTGGCGACCTGGGCCTGGCAATGCGGCAGGAGCAGGCGTGCTGGAGGAGAGGGTGAGTGCTGGATCGCAGGGGAGGGACGGGGGGGGGGGGGCGGGACCCCTGGGGTGAGGGGGAGGGTGTTTGGCCAAAGCAGGTCAGACCCAGCAAGGTGGTGGCCTCGGGCCAGTCTCGGTGGGCAGGGCAGCCTCTTCCACCTGGCGACACTGCCCAGATTCATCTGCCAGGCCTGATGGCTGCCTGGGAAGCCACTGAGCAGCTCTGCCAATCGGGAGCGTTGGAGGGCAAGCCCCACCCGCCCTGCAGACCCTGCATTTGCCCCCCCCCCTGACTGAACCTTCCTCCCCTCCTCCTCCTCCAGCAACACCCCCGTGTGCTTCATCGGTTCTGCCTTAGGGAACCTGCCAGTAGCTACGTGGGCCTTTCTGACTTTAGCTTCCTTCTCTGCAGAGTGGTCTGTGGGACCCCCAATTACCTGGCCCCCGAAGTCATCGCTCAGAAGGGGCACTCCTTCAAGTCAGACATTTGGGCCCTGGGCTGCATCATGTACGTCAGCCCCACAGCCAAGGAGGGGGGGGGGAGCCCGGGCGGTGCTCGGGGGGGGGGGGTGTTGCTGAGTGGGTGGGGCCGGCTGTGGCTGAGCCCTTTCTCTCTCCAGGTACACCGCCCTGGCTGGCTTCTCCCCCTTCGAGGTCACGCCTAAGCAGGAGATGTTCCAGAGGATCCGAGAGGGGCGCTACCCCTTTCCCGGACACCTCTCCCCAGCCGCCCGCAGCCTGATTGGGAGGCTGCTGGAGCCCGACCCGTCTGGCCGCCCCAGCCTGGAAGAAGTGCTGGGCCACCCCTTCTTCACCCAGGTGTGCCTGGCTGCCCTCTGGAGGAAGGAGGGCAGAGCAGGGGGGGGGGGGAGGAAGTGAGAAGGCGGGGAGTGGGGGGGGGGTGTCCCTGATTGCAGCCAGCCCCCCTGGAGAGGACATGGCTGCTCTGGAGACCGGCTTCCCCTCGGTTGATGGAGGCTCTCGGGGCCGGAAGGGATTCGCTTCCTCCTTCGCAGAGCTTCCCCCTTGCTCCTTCCCTGGGCCCTCCTCACTTGGCAACGCCATGGGCCGCTCGAGTCGGGGGCACCCAAGGAACTCCGTAGAAGGTGATAGGCGATGATGATGATGATGATGATGATGATATAAAAGCATCTCTAAAGCCGTATGGAAGCAACATTCCACCAGTCAAAGCCAGCCGGATGAAAGCAGGATGAGAGCAGAAGAGTCCGCATAGAGCTCAAGATCCCAATGCTCCTCAGAAGCTCCTTCCCTGCCCTTCTAGAACTTGGGCGGCTGCTGGAGTCTGGAGGAAGCTTCACCCAGGGAGGGTCTCCTTCTGGCTGCCCCCTCCCCTCGCAAGGCGGGGGCTTTCTGTGGAGGGAACCCCTGGGGTCAGTGTGGGTCAGGGGCACCTAAGAGCCTCCAGCTGTTGCAATCTGAACCCTCCTTGTGCTCCCCGGTTCGTCCCTGAGGCTGCCCAGGTGGCGTGTGGGTGACGGGCACGGCCATCCACCCCAAGGGCTCCCCACAGATTCTTCCCCCCTGACCCCCCCCACACACACAAAAGGACTTGGGAGACCTCTCCCTCCCCCCTCGAGGGTCCTGGGTAGGGGCATAACTTGGCTTCCGTCCTGCCTCTCTCCCCAGCACTTCACCCCGGCCAGGCTCCCCTCGCGAGCTGCTTCTTCCACCCCCATTTTTCCTTTGGCCAACCCACTTGGAAAGTTTTTCCAGAAAGCAGCCATGCTCCTTTTCCGGGGTTCCCCTTGCCAAGACCCCCAGACTGGTGAGTGGCCTCGGAAGGAAAAGGGAGCGGCGGGGGAGGGGGGATTCGGCAGAAGGGGGAGAGAACGGGGGGCAAAGGGAGCCAATTCGCCTGCCCTCCTCCCAGTCCCTTTGCAGATAAACTAGGTTTCTAGTCCTCAGTGCACTACAGAAGGCAAGCGTATCTAATTGTGTTCCTCTACTCCTTCCCCCTCCCGCCCCCAGCGAGCCCTGCAACCCAAGAACAGGAGGAGACACCGCAGCTGCAAAGCATGCGACCCGCTGCCCCTCCCCACTTGGTAAGGAAGCCCTCCCCCTCGCTTCCCTTCAAACTCTGCATCGATTGATAGTCCAGCGAGCACAAACAACCACTCGGATCTCCTCTCTGCTGTGTGTGCGAGCGTGTGTGCGTGCGCACACGGGCTTTCTCCCTGCATTGGGATCTGGATGGAGAGGGGTGTGTGTGTGTGTGTGTGTGTGTGCGTGCGCTTTCTGGGTCCTTTTCAATTTTTCCCACTTTCCCACGTTCTCCCTCCGCCTCTCTCCCTCTTTCCCGCTTCCCTGAGGCCAAACGCCGAGGGTGAGCAGCGTTTCTCCCAAAAGGCGGTGAGGGAGGGGGTGGGGCTGAAGAGGGACGAATGAGGGAGCCCTTTTCCCAGTTGAAACCAGTCCTTCCCACTTGGCTGGGATGGTGGTTTGATACCTCTTGCCCTTCTTTCCTTGCCTGCTGTTTATTGATTTGATGTGACAGGACTTCCTTCCCTCCGGTGCCCCCCCTTCTCTGCCACCCATGGGGCAAACGCCGAGCGTGACCCGAAGCCCTTTGCCCTCCGTCTCCCCATCTGCCAACTGGGAGCGACAGCAGAGCTTCCGGTCCTTCCCATGGCAGCCTCTGCAGTGTTGCTTTACCACCTCCGCTTAGATTGGGGGCCCACCGGGCTGCTTTTGTCGTGTGGTGGGTGTGGGTGTGTCTTGAGAGCGTCTTCTCTGGCACCCTGCCAGCGTCCACCTGGCTCCTCCCAGCATGGAACCCCCCCCCCCCCCGGCTCTGGCTTCTGCAGAGGGCCCGGGTGGAGGAGGGCTACTCCCAAAGGTCACAGCTGGAGGGCAGTTGGGTGCATTGTGGGATTCACGTGTTGCTTTCATATTGCCCCCCCCCCCACAGGCCCTGAAGGACGAAGCCAAAGAGGGGAGCATGGAACCCCTGGAGGAGCCCAGCTGCCTTTCCCCCCTCTTGCTCCAAAGAGGCTCCCTGCGCAGCCGGCTGCCTGAGGGTGAGTGGAGGCGCAGGGAGGGCAGCGGGCACGGCAGGGAAAGCAAACGCCTCCACCGCTGTTCCTCTCCCCCTTCCTTCCTTCCTTCCTTCCTTCCTTCCCTGGCAGACGCCGCCTGGGGCCCTGGCAGAGTGCTGGAGAGCGTAGACCGAAGGCTGTGCCACTGCTTGCAGATGAGCCCCCTGGGTAAGGCTGCTGCCTTCCCCGCAAGGCCTGCCTTGTCTTCTGCCTCCCTTGGAGGGACTAGCCCCAAGGGGCTTCCACCCCTGTGGCCCTGTGGTGCCAGCTCCCCTCCCTTCCGTGTCACCACCTGGCAGTCCTGGGGGAGGGGGAGGCTGTTCTGAAGCCGCCCCCAGCCCCCTCCTCCAGAAGGACCCCAAGACCCGGCTTTTGGGTGGGCGCTGAGTGGCAGGAGAGGCTTCGGGGGTTTCTGCTTTCATTTGTCGCGAGCCAAGATCGTTTTACGTGACGCAGATAAAGAGGTATAATCCTGCCCTTCTAGGAAGGGGTGGCCGGGCACCGTGCCAGGTGAGGAGCTCCGGGGCTCTCCTTGGCACAGAGCCTCCGTGGGCATTTTCTCACTCCACAATAGACCTGCACCAAATCTTGGGAGGACTGGAAACTCGACAGGGCCTGGGTGGGGGAGCAGGGGGTGCTGCGCCTCCCTCCCGTTTGGGCTGAGCGGGGCACCTCTCTCTGCAGTGGAAGAGCTGCCCGAAGGCCTGCGTGGTGCCCATCCTGCCCACATGGCCACCAAGTGGGTGGACTACTCCAATAAGTACGGGTTTGGCTACCTGCTATCCAATGGCTCAACGGCGGTGCTGCTCCCCGATGGGACCCACATGGCCTTTTGCCCCCAGCACCAGTGAGTGCCCCCTTTGTGAGTCAGGCCCAACCGTGTCTGCTTTGCGTGAGGGCAGAGGCCCAAGCCCTGGGGGGGGGGGGGGCAGGGCGGACCCAGTTGTGATCCTGGGCAGAAGTGTGTGTCCCGCCCCCCCCCCCCCCCCCCCGCCCAGCAGGTGCTCCAGAGACCTGGCCTGGCCTCTCCTGTCTGCAGCTGCTCCAGGGAGGGTCCTTTCGGGTGCCCGGCCTACCTTTTGGCAATGCCCCCTTTGGCCTCTCCCCCAGGCGCATCTGCTACTGCAGCGAGGCGGAGGAGGCCGTGTCCTTTGGGTGGCGAGAGGTGCCCCTGTGCCTGGCCCCAAAGAGGCGCATCCTGCACTTCTTCACCCAGTACATGCAGAGGTGGCTGCAGGAGGTGAGAAGCCGGGGAGGGGCGCGCGGGAGCGGTATAAGGATCGGCAGAGAGAGGGGGCTGTGGGACCCCCACTGCGGGCCTCTGCCCCCTGCTGACCCTGCCTCTTTTGCCAGGGGGCCCCACGCCACACCGGCCCTGCCAGCCCTGCCAGGGCCCTTTCCCTCCTGCACTTTGCAAAATCCGACCAAGCCCTCCTGATGCTCTTCAGTGATGGCACCCTGCAGGTAGGAGGAGGCCGGCCCTTCACGCCCACTTGGGCGGGGGTGGTGGTGGTGGGTCGGCTCCCACCCCCCCAAAGAGGAGCGGGAGATTAGGCCCTGCGAAGGCCAGCGAAGGAGGCCGGAGACCCCTTAAGCAGCCGCCTTCCCTGACCACAATCCTGACTCCCCCTCCTCCCCCCGCCCGCCCGGACAATACTCGGGCATAAACACGAGAACACGCGAGGTGCCAACCCTCGGGCAGCATCTGGGCCCACGCAGCATCCGTAACGGAGGCCGGAAAGAGAGGAAGGCAGGCATTGTTCACCTGAGACGATGGGCCTCCCGAGGGGGCTTTGCTGAAAGAGAGGGATGGAGGGGGGGGGGCTCAGGTTGCTTCGCAGGAGGAGCAGCTGCTTCCCTCGGAGGCTCTGCTGGACTCACGGAAGGGAAAAGGGCCGCTGGGGATGGGTTGCGGCTTCCGTCAATCCCAACCTCCCAATTCCTGGGGCTCCTGGGATTCGGTTCCCATGGGTGCATTGAGCCAAACGTGGCAAAAAGCCCCATGTCAACAGCTGCACAGAGGGGCCTTTAAACGGCCGCTTCACAACATGCAAAGCCGAGGGGCGGGACCAGGTTAAAGTACAGCCCCCGGCACGGAGATGCCCCCCCACCACCACCACGCAGGCGGAGGTTGGTGCCAGCTTCCTCTTGCCCAATTCTGCCTGCAGACCTCCCTGCCGCCCCTCCTGTCTCCCAGGTGAATTTCTACCACGACCGCACCAAGATTGTGCTCAGCCGCTCAGCCGAGGGAGACGACCTCTTGACCTTCGTGGACCACCAACGCTGCAGCGCCACTTTCCCTCTGGGCACCCTGGAGCGCCAGGGCTGGACGCTGCCCCTGCGCGAGCGGGTGCAATACGCCCTCCACCTGCTGCGCTGCCTCTAGCAGCCCCTCCCCCAGCCTGGCCCCCTTGGCCTCCCTGCCATGACCCCCCCCCGCCCCCCCCCCGGGCCTGGGTGTGCTGGAGAAGCCCTTCACGGCTCCGTTGCCTTCCAGGGGCCCCAGGCAGCACCCGCAGGCCTCCCACAACAGCCCTCCTGCGGGGCAGGGCAGCCGAGACAGGAGGCGGGTGCAGCCCTGTGGGTCTCCTCAGCTGTTGGGGGGGGGCAGCGGCTGTGCAAGCACAGGGTGGGGGAACGCCTTGGCCATCCGGGTCAGACCTGGTGGCTGCTGGAGGGAAGAGTCCCAATGGGTGGGCTTGGAGGGGCCGCTTGGCTGAAAGGGCAGCAGAAGGGGAGGCGGGTTCAGACAGTCAGGGGTTTGCAAGATGGGGGGAGGGGTAAAGAGGGCAGGAAAGGAGGAGGATGTGCGAGAGTGGGAAGCGGGTGCGTTGGGGGCAAGGGCCACGGGAGCCCTGCAGAGAGGCCAAGGCAGGGCAGGCACAGGGAGGGAGCATTTGGGGGGGGGGCAGGGCAGGCAACTCCCAGGGGAGGCTGGGTGGCTGCTTGGCCCAGGGTGGGAATCCTTAAGGCCAGCTCAGGGGGGGCTTGGAGGTATGGAAGGGGCCCCCTTAGCCAGCTGCCACTAGTGGGGCGTGAGCCAGCTGGGCAGCCCACCTGATTCTATGGAAGTCTCTCATTCACCCCAGGGGGGCCGAGACAGGGTCCACGTTTCCTTGGCAGTGCCAAGATTGTTATTATTTATTAAATGCCTGCGTGCCAAATCTTTTCAGTCTCACGGCGAACCTTTGCTGTACATATACAAACATCCATGCTGTGTGATCCCCCCCACCAGCCTCCTGAAGGCTCTGACCAAGGAGACCCTCCTTGTCCTCTTTGGGTCCGGACATCTGGTCCCTCCCCCCAGAGAAAGGCCATCCTCCTTCAATATAGTGTAACCCTTACCTGGGTGTTTATAGAAACAAATGATTGATTGCATGAAGTTATGAAATGATATATGTATGTATCTCTTTCCACTTTGTAGGGAAATGGAAAATTTATATCACCCTTTTTCCCCCTGTATGAAGCCTCGGAGGGGGCCGACATAGATGTCCTCAAAATGTCTCACTAATACCTTATACCCTTTTCCTGATTGAAAAAAATTGTAAAAACCAATAAAACTTTTCTTAATGAAAAGGCAAACTGCAGATTCCCCCCCCCCCCCAATCGGGAGAGGTTCTGTTTCCCCTCTCTGGACCTCTGGAGACGGAACCAGCAGGAGCCCCCCGCCCTCATCTTAGTCCTCTTTATTCCCAGGTAAAGTAAGTGGCCTAGGAGTTTGTGCGAGGGAGGGGAGGGGGGAGAGGAGGGACTGGCGCTTGGTTTAGAAACCCACCAGGGGCTTTCCTAGCATTCCTCCCCCCCCCCCCCATTTCCTTGTTGGAGAAGAGAAGTGTCCAAAGGCAGAGCAGCCAAAGGGCCGCCTCGCTCCTAGTGGCCTCCCGCCCGCCTTCTCCCAGACGACTGGACTCCCGTCCCCTGGCCCGAGGGGGGGGGGGGGCGCAGAGCCCCTGCTTCGGAAAAGACGGCCCCTGCCCCGCCTTGCCGGCCGAGCTGCCCGAGGCCCTCTCGAGCTCCCGAAGGGCTGCCCAGCGCCGCCTTGGCCTTTGCGGGGAGGGCCTCCTGGTCTTTTCCAGCGCCGCCTCGGGCTCCCCCGGCTGCACCCGCCGCTCTTGAGACGCGTCAGCTGCGAGAGGCTCCGTGTCCCGCGAGCAAAGCAGCTGCCGCCGCCTCCTGCCCCCCGGGGTGGCGCGGCGGGAAGGGGCAGCAGGTGGCCGACCCCCACTCGGAACCCCAGGAGAGCGCGCGGCTAATTTGGACGCTGCTATTTCAATCGCAGCCAGGCTGAAGGGAGGCGGGAGGCACCGGCCCGGCGGCCTAAATGCTGCTCCTCGGGCGGGCCAGGAGTGGGCTCCCCGTCGGCTGAGCAGACACCCCCCGCCGCGCTCTCCCAGACCGGCGGAGGAATGCCGCAGTTCCCGCTAGACCCCCCAGCCCAGTGCGCTCCCTAGGCTGGCTGGCTGGCGTGCCGATGGGAAGCGTAGTGTTGCTCCAGCGGTAGCGGTCAGGGCCCATCCTCCACCACAACCATGGAGCGGCCCTCGCAAGTTGCAGGAGCGGGGCTGGGGATAGCAGCCGCCGGCGTGCGTTCGCCGGAGCGAGGGATGAGCCTTGGTCCCCGCAGGACGGGAAGGCGCTGTGCTGGTCCCAGCCCCGAGGCCTCGCTAGCTCAAGCGGACGGCTCGGGCCTTTCTTCGGCTGCAGCGATTCAGGGGGTGGGGTAGTTGGGTGGGCGGACGGCCCCGCTTTGGGAAACTGCGCCCCCTCCTCCCCCCCCCCCCCGTCGAACGGCGCCGTCGCTCTCCAGGTTGCCGCTCAAGCGCCACCGGGCTGCGAGCTCCTCCAGGCCCCGGAGACCAGGCAGGCACTGCAGAACTTAATCTGCCTGGATGCCCCCCCCCCCCCCCAAAATAAACGGCTGAAATTAGCCCAGGTTAAAATTAGTCTGGCCTCTCGCCCTTCAAGGCGGCTCCCGGATCCCCCTGGAGGGGCCGGTGGAGGCCCGGAGACCACCTCCGCCCCACGAAGCAAGCCTTGCGTAAAAGGGGTCGGATCCTGGTGGGCCAGGGGACTTTATAGGATCGCTCCGAAAACCCCACCAAATACTGACTAAGCACAAGCTTAGTGGCTGCAGTGGGGGGGTGGGGGCTTAGTGGTTAGAGGGCAGTACTGCAGGCTACTTCTGCTGACTGCCGGGCTGGTTCCAATTTGGCAGATCGAATCCCACCAGGCTCAAGGTTGACTCAGCCTTCCCTCCTTCCCAGGTGGGTAAAATGAGGGCCCGGATTGTTTGGGGCAAGAGGTTGACTCTGCAAACCTCTTACATCCGTCCAAGACCGAGTGGCTGTGGCTTCCGGCATCCCGGTACAACCAGTTTTCTCCATCACTGGCCATAGGGGGTGAACATCTAGCCCCTGTGGATGGGGCATGCAACTTGGGCGTCCTCCTGGATACCCGGCTGTCCATTGAAGATCAAGTGATACCTTATACCCTTTTCCTGATTGAAAAAATTTGTAAAAACCAATAAAACTTTTCTTCTTGAAGATCAAGACTTGGGAAAAAATGGATATGGGATTTGGATAAGGTTTATTATCTTCAAGGTTATTTATTTTAACTTTAGAAGTCTTGTTGAATATAATTTGGGACCCGAATTCCTTAAATGGTATAGCTATAAGGCGAAAGGAATATAGAATTAGAGCATTTGCAGTCGATCTGGCTGTTACCCTATCACGTTTTTGGAACTTAATAATCCTGATGAAAAGTCACTCGGGGTTGTTTATATAAAGATGTGTTTTTTACTGATGGGGGCAGCTGATAACTGAAGATTTTGGAACATCTGTTGGAAGAAGTTTATAATATATTTTATAGATGGTATCTAGAGCCTAAGAAATTATCATCATGTATGTAACCTAATGGTTAATTAAAATGCTGGAAGGGAGAATCTAGGAGGTATGGGTGTTTACGATGGGTCTGCAATAAGGCTTAGAAAATATTATATTACATTATATAGTTTTTAGGTACGAATGAGTAGATTGGTAACTAAGAGTTGGATTGATGAATAATGGATGGAAGTTGATATGATTAATATTTTGTTGGAGATCTGGGGAGAATTTTTATGTTTTATAGATGGTATTTAGAGCCTAAGAAATTATCTTGTATGTATCTTAATGTTCAACTAAATTTATAGATGGTATTTAGAGCCTAAAAATTTATCATGTATCCTAATGTTTAACCAAATGTTGGTGTGGGTGTTTATGATGGGTTTGTAATAAGTTTTTTTTTTTAAAAAAAATTGATGAGATGTGTAAGGGGTATAATGTGAACAGAGAAGATAATATCTGGGTTGTTTGGAATTATCAGAATGATGCATAGTGGAAGTCAGGGGGGTGGGTTGGATTGGGAGTGGGGGAGGGTTAGGGTGGTTACGGGAGGGAAATATATTTGCATAATTAGTTTAGAAGATGGGGATAATTGGATAATGTTATAATGTCATGATATTTTGTGAGAAATTCATATTATGAGGGTTGGGAAGAGGGGGGGTAGAGCACTTGTATTTGATTTATATTATATGGGGAGGGGGGGGAAAGGGGGGGAAATTTGTTTTTGTAAAACTTTTTCAATTAAAAAAAAAAAAGATCAAGTGATGGCCGTGGCCAGGGGGGCATTCTACCAGGTTTTCGCCTGGTACGCCAGTTGCATCCCCTATTGGACCGGGATGCCCTTCGCACGGTCACTCATGCCCTCGTGACATCCCGTCTAGACTACTGCAATGCTCTCTACATGGGGCTTCCCTTGAGGTGCACCCGAACACTGCTAGTTCAAAATGCGGCCACGCGGGCAATTCTGGGAGCCCCCAGGCACTCCCACATAACACCGCTCCTGCGCGAGCTGCATTGGCTGCCTGTGGTCTTTCGGGTGCGCTTCAAGGTGTTGATCACCATCTTCAAAGCGCTCCATGGCACGGGACCTAGCTATCTGTGAGATCGCATCCTGCCCCATACATCCCTTCGACCGATTCGCTCGCACAGAGAGGGACTTCTCCGGGTGCCGTCCACTAGGCAATGCCAGCGGGCGACTCCCAGGGGAAGGGCCTTCTCTGTCGCAGGTCCTATCCTATGGAACGACCTACCCCCCCCCCCCCCCCCGAGCTCAGAACAACCTCGGACCTCCGCTCCTTCCGCCGAAAACTCAAAACGTATTTCTTCCAACAGGCCGGCCTGGCCTAATCTCTCTTTCACACCTCCGGTCTGTATATTTAAATTTTTAATTGGGTTTTTAGGGTTTTTTAGTGTTTTAGGGCAGGGTTATAGTAGATTTAATCTGATTTTAGATATTTATATTGTTTTATGTTTGTATGTTTTATAATCCCCTGTGCACCGCCCCGAGTCCCTTCAGGGTATACAAATAAACATTTGATTGATTGATTGATTACAGACGGCTGTAAAAACCTTGTGAAGCGGTATGTAAGTATTCAAAAGAGAGAGAGAGAATCTCAGCCTGGATGTTCTTGGTGGGGGCATTTTATATGGGGCCCACTTCAGAGTCCGGCTGCTTTCAGGGGCTGCTGGGGGGGTTTGCAAACATGCTCCTCTGACCCACATTTACACGAGGTCCACCCAAAGGGCGCCCAGTGAGCTGCCTCGTGAAACCCCCCAAAACCCAGTGGTTGTAGGGCTCCCCCATTCCAGCAGAGTTGGAAGGGACCTGTGAGAGTCTCCCATCCGAGCCCCTGGCCAAGCAGAAAAGCCCCCTTCGCTTTGGACAAGGGGCTCTCCTGAAAGCTTCCAGTGATGGAGCCCCTGCACTTCCTGGGAGGAAGCCATCCCGCTGATGAATGGTTCTCGCTGCCAGGGGAAAAAAGGTCCGTGGAGACCCTCCGTCTCCCAGGTGGTCCCAAGGGGTCTTTTTCAGGAGGCAACTGGGCTTTTCTGCTTCTTCTTTGAGGACGTTTCGCTTCTCATCGCAGCCTCTTCAAAGAGAAGAACCAAGTCCAGAGTGGAAAAGCCCCCTTGGGACAACCGTGACCCGGTGACGGAGAATCCCCAGAGGCCTCCTTCAGCTACGCACTTCAGGCACGGAGACCCCTCGGGTGGCCCAGGAGCGCCAACCGATTCCCAGGAAGGAAATGTAGACCACAGGAACCACCTGCAGTTGGAGACGCAGGCAGTGCAGGCCCTCTTCCCCCCCAACACCCTGCGCCTGTCTCCAGCAGGGAAGGGGCTCAGGGCAGAATCCTCCCGGCCCCCACCCTCGTCAGAGAAACGTCTTCAAAGAAAAAACAAGGAAGTGCCGTTGCCTCCTGAAAGAGCACCTCTGGGGGTCACTGCCAGGAAATTCCTCCTCACTTCTTCTAAGTTGCTTGATGAGTTTCCACCCACGGCTTCCTGTCCTGCCCTCAGGTGCCTTGGAGAAGAGCTTGACTCCCTCTTCTTTGGGGCAGCCCCTGAGATACTGGAAGGCTGCTATCCTGTCACCTCTGGTCCTTTGTCTTCTCCAGATGAGCCATGCTCAATCCTGGAATCGTCTTTTAAATGCTTTAGCCTCCCGTCCCCTAATTATTCTTGTTGCTCTTCTCTGCCCTCTTTTCACTCTCAACATCTTTTCTAAATCGTGGTCACCAAAACTGGAGTCAGGATTCCAAGTGTGGATTTATCGGTGCAAGTAGTATAAAACTGTACTCACACTTCACATATCAGCCCCTGCAACACTGCAGGACACACCTATTATGCGTCATCACAATACCTTTGTTGTGCAAAGCCATGACGCAAGGACTGTGCATTGAGTCAGAAGGGCCTTTAGAGGCCACCTCCATCCCCTCTCTGTTTAGTGTAGGATCTCCAGACCAACTCTGAGTCCTACATCACATCCGTTTGAAAACCTTGACCCCAAGAGGCCCCTACTTCACAGGGCAGCCTGATCTGCAGGTATCAGGTGAAAGAAAAAGAGAGCAGAGACCCCCTAGACCTTTCCAGACAAGGGGCTGTCCGGTCTCTTCTTAAAAGCCTCCCGTGATGGAGCCCCTTCCAATGGTCAATCGCTTGTTCAACCTGGAAGATCCTGGCACTCGTTGGGACTCAAAGACCCCGAAGTCTGCACCTCAGCCAGCCATGGGCCCAAGAGAGGTCATGGAGCGAACCACCCCTCCTTCCTGACCTCACAACTGTTCCCAATGAAGCCAGGGAAGAGAGGCTGGGGGGAGTCACCTCCTGGGAGATTTCCCGCAAGTTCAGGGCTGGCCTCCAGCAAGCCGAGTTCTCTGGGATTAATGTGGGAATGATAATCCTCAGGGAAGGCTGCCTGGGTTTTCTCAAAAGAACCACGTTGCCATTTAGGACGTCTGGAACTGGCAGGACAGAAGACTTTCAAGGGCTGAAAAGATGGCGCTGGGAACGGACGCTTTGGCTGGTCATTTGGCTGGTTTGCAATCCACTGGCTGGCTGGGGGAGGGGAGGAGGGGGCCACACTCCCCACGCCAAACCTTCTCTTGGTTTTGCACATTAGCAGAGGCCCACTGCAAGGGGTCAGCTAGGGAGACCCTCCTCTGCAGCCCCTTTGGAGCACCAGCAAAATTAACCATACATCCCTCTGGGCTCCCCAACTGCAAGGGGGGAGACGAGATGGCTCCCTTGGGGGGCAGAGCAGTGGGCTACTTGCTGATCTGTCCATCCTCAGGGGCGGTCATTCTGTGGGATTGGAGCAATGCTTCCATTGTCTGAGCCACCCAGAACTGTGTTCGCAAGACGGCTGGCCCACTGCATCCCTTGCCAGATGTTACCCCTCCTCCGCCCCGCCCCCCAAGAAAGGTGCCATCTAGGGCAAGGTGTAGCTCAGACGAGATCCGTGAGTCCAGTGGCCACTCCGTCTTCAGTTGCCCTCATGTACTGGGCACAGGAAGCGGGGATTGGCACCTACTGGGTCCCTTGGGAAATCCATTCACGAGGGCGGCTTGGAAGCCGATGGGCACTTGTGGGGGGCCAGGGGAATCCAAACCCCTCGCGTGAACGCCCAGCCAGGTTTCCCCACTTCCCTGGCCGTCCAGGGCAGTCCAGGCAGGCAGCCCCTTCCCCTTCTGCAGGATCCAATCTGGGCCGGTCACTCACCGGGATGGCTCTCCCTTTCCATTCCTTCCTGCCTCTCCCCAAAACAGCCGCCTGGAAGGGGGACTCCTGGTGGGTGGCAGGCACCGGAGTTTTCTCCAGCTGCTGTGAAGGTGACCAATTGTGAGGCTCAGAGGGAAGGGCAGATGAGCCGAGCCCCCCCCCCTCCCTCTGTCCACTGGGCTGCTCTCAGGCAAGGCGGGCCTCTTGCGAGCCCCCCCCCCCCCGTTGCCACAGCAGCCAGCAGGGCCCCCTGCCCCGAGCCCCAAAGGACAGTGGCAGAGCCCAGCGACCAGCCAAGCTCTGGAGCTGAACTGCAGGCCGTTTGCAACAGGAAGAGGCCGAGTTTGCTCCAGGCAGCGGAGGCCCAGGAGGGAGGCAAAGGCTGGCAGGCAGGCAGGGGGCCCTGGAGCCTCTCGTGGGTTTCCAGCCTAACCAGAGGGGCCTCTCTGCCCTCCCCGCTCCAGGACTGCAACACAGGTGGCGGCGGCAGCTGAGGCACCAAAGACCGGCCGCCTGGAGTCGAGATTCCCACCGGCCCAATGTGGACCCTCCGAGTCCGGCTTCCTCAGAGGCTCAGCCGGGTGCCCTGGCCAGCATCTGCCCTGCGGCCATCGGGCGGCTGGGAACTGCTGGACTCAGCCCGAGATCAGGCCTGTACGGAGAAGGAAAATGCCAGCCCTTGCGGACCGCCCCTCGCTCCCAGGCCAGCCTCACGGGATGTGGGGCTGCCTCCTGTTCCCTGAGGGCTCCCTCCCACCTGGGAACCCACAGAGCCCCCTGGGAATCCGGGTCAAGGCTGGCCTGAGATGGGGGGCCGACCCTCTGGCCCAGGGCACCCCAAACGCTGCCCTTCCCGTCCCCCGGGGAAAGGGCCAGAACGCTCCCCAGAAGCTCCTTCCGTCCAGGCCTTCCTTGCATGCCGACGGCCCCAGCGCCCTTCCCAGGACCGTCACCACAGAACGCGGGTGAGAAAGCAGTTTAATAATGCTTCCCCCGCCCTCCCCGTGACACGAGGGGGGAGGGGGGCAGCTTCAATCCAAGCACACCACTACATCTACCACAGGGGCAGCGCCCGCGAGTGCGCCATGTCCACGGCCGTCCCGCGGAGGGTCCGCAGGGGCTCAGCACGCCGAGGGCAGGGAGCCGGGGGCCACGGCCAGCCCCTTGCTCTCCAGGAAGGCGTCCTGGGTGGGGGACCTTCTGAGGAACTGGAGCAGCATCTCCGCCGCGTCCACCGACCCGCCCGGTCGCAGGATGCACTTCCGGTAGTCCAGCCCCACCTGCAAAGAGCAAGAAGGGTCCCGTCTGGGCTGCCTCCCCTCGGCAGGCGGGAGGGGCTCTGCCCCAGCTGTGTGGGAGGGGCTTTCCCTACCTTAGAGTTCATGACCCCCTCCTGCTTGAAGCGGGTGTAGAACATGTCCATGGAATAGACCTCGCTCCACAGGTAGCCGTAGTACTGGGCGTCGTAGCCTCCTGCTAAGTGGCCAAAGGTGGCCGGCATGTTGGTACCTGAGGCCGAGGGAAAAGAGGGCGGCGTCAGGCCCGGCTGCGGCATTGGGGGGCGGGGAGAAGGCGGCAACCCCTCCACCTGGCCCTGGGTGTGTTTCTGAGCCACTTCCTCCTCCCGGCTGCCCCCAGGGAGCCCCCCAGGCTGGCTTTCCTTTAGGCAGGCCCGAGGAAGGGCCCACCCAGCGGGGTCCCCCACAAACCAGACCTCCTGGCAGAAAACGCTCCCCCCCGCCCCCTCCCATGGGTTAGCCTGCTGTGCCTCCGCAAGGAGAGAAATGGGTGGTCCCGGCAAACTCTGGCCTGCCCAAGGCAGAGAGACTGCTCCCTGCATGGACCTTGGGGTGGCGACCTGACAAGCCCCATGTCTGTCCATCCTCTCCAGTCCTTGGAGGCCAGCAGGGGCCTTGGGGGGCAGAGCTGCCGAAGGGGGCCAGGCCTCAAGCAGGGGTTTTGCTCAGCAAGGCCGAATTCTCCAGGGGGACGGGTGACGGCCCCGTGCTTCATGCCGGCCGGCTGCCCCCCTGCTTCCCAACCCCTGCCTCCCCATAGCGGGGAACGAGCGTGGAGGGGGAGCGCTCTGAGCATGCCCGGCTTCCTGCGGCCTCTTCGCTCTGCCTCTCACCCGGCGTGGCTGGGACCCCCAGGATCTCCTCGCAGAGGCGGGCATATTCCTCGGCGGGATCGGCTTTCGGCTGCCTGTGAAGCGCCTGATCGACCTTGGCCAAGACGATCTGCCGCAGGTTGAAGAGCCCTGAGTAGCCAAGGGGGAAAAGAGGGTGTGGGCCGCAGGGCTCCCCGAGGCCAGCTGAGGCGGCTGTGCCCCATGGGGCGGGGGGACTCTCACAGGGGACCCGGCACCTCACCCCATCCCTTGTGCCGCAGGGCAGCCGGGGAGGAGGAGGGGTCTTCACAGATCCCCCCCACCTCAGGCAGCCTATCGGTTGAATGGGACACCCGACTCAAGTCAGGTGACCTCTGCCCATTGGGGTCCTTCGGCCCAGCCCCACGTCCTCTCCCTGGCTCTGCAGGACAGCCGGGGCAGAGCCCAAGTGGGGCCCAGCCTTCGGGGAGGGCACGGCCCACCACAACCGGCTGCAAACACAGGAGTGGCACATGGGGGGCAATTCGGGCTCTCTGCCGCTCTCCCTCCCTGCCCCCACGGCCCTGGAGCCCAGAGCTGCCTCTCGAGTGGAGAGCGGGCTCCTTCCCCACGAAGCCCCTTCCCCCTCCACAGGCCCGGCGGCCGCTCACCCGTGTTGGCCTGGCGGGAGCGGATGAGCTTCTCCAGGAGCTCGGAGGGGATGCGCTCGGCCGTCTTGTAGTGCCTGGCCATGCGCTGTAGGGGCACCTTCTCCCACACCCAGTTCTCCAGCATCTGAGACGGGGCCTCCACGAAGTCTCGCTCCACGTGGGTCCCGCTGAACATGGCGAAGTCGGCCTGTGAGTGGGGGGAGAAGGTCAGGGGGCCGGCCTCGGGGGCAGGACGGGACGCCCCTTCCCCTTCCCCTGCGCCTCACCTGGGAGCACAGCTGGTGCATGACGTGGCCAAACTCGTGGAAGTAGGTCTCCACCTCGTCGTGCTGCAGCAGGGAAGGCACCTCCTGCGTTGGCTTGGTGAAGTTGGCCACCATGGCGGCCACGGCGGTCTGGCGGCTGCCGTCCGGCAACAGGCAGCCGGGCTGCAGACCAAAGCAGGCCGCATGCCCGTATTTGCCCTCCCTGGTGCAGACAGGAGCCAAGAGAGGAGGTCAGAGCGGCCCTGAAGCGGACGATGGTTTCCAAAGACTCACAGCGGCCCGTTTCAGCCACAAAGGCCCCCACTGCTGGACATAAGTGAAGGCCGGGTCCTTCCTCTGTTGGAAATGAGCCGGAGGCAGAAAACCTCCCTGGCGGCTTTTCAGGAGAGACTGGAGAGTCATTTGTCTGGAGCAGCAGGCTGGACTAGAAGAGCTCAAAAGGTCCCTTCCAACTCTGTTAGCCGGTTATTCTGTTTTTTGGAAACTGGAACGGTATGCTGATTTCCCCCCCACAAAAAAAAAACCCTGCAGGTGATGGGTTGCTACTCCTACCCAGCCTTTGAAACAGCGAACGGCTATTTCCGAAAACAAACCGAGGCCTTGAATAATAAGTATGGCTTTGCTTTATTAGAAACCTTTTCCCAGGGGGGCTATAAAAGAAGTCTGCCCATGAATTTGGCATCAGCCTATGTTGCTCGCCCCATTTCCATGCTTGCATCACCCCTGCTTTCAAGTGAGAACAGGTGAGGCTGACAGGTGAGGCAGGGAGCGGTTCTGCCCAGGACTCCCTCCTCCCTGGGGGCGGAAGACGCAGCCAGAAGCTCAGCCAGAAGGGAAAGACCAGGTCCCTGGGCTGCAGGAAGGGACGGAGAAGGGCCGGCCAAGCCTCTAGGCCAGCAAATCTGGAGAACACCACAGCGGCCAACCGACACTCCGCCCTTCACAGAACCATCACACAACCTTCTTACTCTCCCACGCGGCCCAGATCAGCCTCCGACATGGAAGGAAAGAGGCCAGGCACGCAAGGCGGCTTTAGGAAAGGCCGAGGGGCGGAGGGATGGGCCGGCTTGCTGCCTCCGTCTTCTGGGTGACTGAAGGAAATCCCCACTGGCTTCAAGGAGCCTAGAAAGGCCTTTGGGTTGGAATGGCCTTCAGGGAACGGGCACCGAAGGGCAGGCGAAGAAGCCTCAGGGCAGCCAAGACGCGCAGAAGCTCCAGGCCGGGGGGGGGGGGGAGGAGGACAAGGTGACATCCCCTCCCTTTATTTAGTCAGCCTCTGGGGGCAACAGCCGCCAAGGCAGCCTGGCTGGGAGAAGGCGAGCAGGGCCTGGAAAGGGCAGGGAGGGAGGGAGGGAGGGAGGGAGGGGGACCGACAACCTGCGCTGGGCTCTCACGACTCCAACGGCCGAAGAAGCACCCGAGCGGCAAGCAGAGCAGAGCCTGGAGAGACGCAGGAGAGCGACCGAGGAGACCCCCACCCCCCACCCCAAAGGGCCACAGGAAGAGCAGGCAGCCTGGGCCGAAGGAGCCGAAGGGCGCAGGGCCTCTTGGGGCCAGCCACGGGCACAGACGGCAGGTCAAGCAGCCGCAGGCTGAGGCCTCCTTCCCTGCAAAGGCCCTCCGGGGGAGAGGAAGGAGAGGACGGAGACCCCGGGGGCCTTCAACACCCAGCCCAGAGCTCTCCCTCGGGGGCCTCCCTCCCCCGCCCTCCTCCTTTGCGCGAAGGAGGCCCAGCGTTGCTGGGGAAGGGGCAGGGAGAGAGGAGGAGGGCGAGGACTCGGCCACACGGGCAGCCTTGAGAAAAGAAGTCGGGGACTTCTGAAAAGAAAGACTCTGCATTTCGCCAATTCCTCTTTCCCTTCGAAGCCCTGGTGCCCGGCCTGTGTGCCCCAGGGCACTGAAGCAAACCGCAAGAGGGTGGCAGCCTCCCTGGGTGAGGCCTGGGGGGGCACCAGTGAGGAGGAGCGGTCAGCAGAGAGAGGGAGGGGGAGGCTCTGCGGGGGAAACGCAAGGACGCTCAGCCTCTGCCCGATTCCCCCGGCCTAGTCACGGCCGCTGAGGTGTTGGGGGGGCCACACGTGGAGAAAGCCGGGCGGCCTCTGCCTTCTGGGGCCAAGGTGCCCCCCGCCGACCCCCTCGGTTTCAGGAGGCGCTCTCAGGGCACGGCCCACCACTCCCCCGCTTCCCAGACCAGGGCCCGAGGGGAGCTAACGCCCGATAAGAAAACAGCGCCCGGAATTTGGAAAGGGGCAGCTGGGGGTCTGCAGAGTCCCCCCGCCCCTCCCCCCAGGGCTCACCGCGGGTAAAGGTCCAGGTAGAACTGGCCGAGGGTCTCCCCGGAGGCCAGGTCCTGCACGGTGTAGAGCTGGACGTCCTGGTGCCAGGCCCGGGCGTCCTCCTCCTGCCGGAAAGCCAGCCCCAGCAGCTCCTGGTAGATTCCCAGCAGGCCGTCGGTCACCACTTCCATGGGGAAGAACTCCTTCAGCAGGTTCTGGTCCACGCTGTACTGGGTCTCTTCCACCTGGTTCATGTAGTAGCGCATGTCCCAGGCGTTGATGCGCCCGTCGAAGGGCAGCGCCCGCTGCTCGCACTCCCTCTGCTTCAGGCCCAGGACGACCGCTCGCTCCTTCTCGCCCAGCGGCTTCAGCTTGGCCGCCAGCTCGTCTGCAGGGGGTGAGCAGATACCGCCTGTCCACCGGTGCCGAGGCTCGGCCCCCAACCCTTCCGAATTTCAACCTGTAACCCATTTCCCCTGTGCCCCCAGCCCCAGCCCAGCCCAGCCCAGCAGCCAGGACCTCCCGGGGTAGCTGTGGGGCGGGAGCTCAGGCGTCCCTCGGTCCCTCGGCAGCCAGAAGGCTCCTCCCTCGCCACCGTCTCTCTGCTGACGGCTCCCAGCTGGTGCCCTCCGGCCTCACCCAGGAAGGAGGCCACCGTCTTGCACTCCTTGGCCATGTTCATCTCCAGCACAAAGGCCGCGTGGGTCTCGAACCCCAGGAGCGCCGACTTCTGGGCCCGCAGCTCTACCAGTTGCTGGAGGATCCGGCAGTTCTCCTGTGCCGTTCGGGAGGGAGGGGAGCAGGTTCAGCCCCTGGGTGGGCCCTCTGCACCCGCCAGCGCAAGGAAGGCCCCCCTCCCTCCCCTCCCCCCCCGTACTTCTTTGCAGCGGGAGTTGAACCGCTCCTCCATCCGCCTCCGTGTCTCGGGCACGTGGCACTTCTTCATCAGGGGAAAGTAATGGGGGTACTTGAGGGTGACCTTCAGCTTGCCGTCCTCCGCCTTCTCCAGGGAGCTCAGGAAGTCCTCGGGGAGCCCTCCTGTAGGGAAGGGGCCCCGTTAGGCCGGCTGGGCCCCCGACAGCCAAGAGCGCCCGCCCACTCGGGGAAACCCCAGAGACGCTGGCAGGGCTGCGTGACTGACCGCAATGGCAAACTTTTTCTCTCTCTGCATGCACTGCCTGCGGGGTGACTCTGGGCCCCGGCCTGAGAGGCGAACTGGCAGAGGGGCTGCCGCCAGCACTGCAGGGCAGGAGCGGAGAAGGAGCGGAAAGGGGGCAGGGGGAGGACTCGCCAAGGCAGCCCAGCTGGGGTCGGAGCTAAGCCTGGCAGAGGGGCTCCCGGGCAGAGGGGGTGAGGAGGGCCAAGGGGGCCTCCAGCCACAGCAGAGATGCCAGGCAACCCCCCCGCCCCCACCCAACCTCCCGGAGGCCCTTTTCCAGGCCCACCCTGGCACAGGGGCCGCCCACCCTTGGCTGCTCGAGCGGGGAAAAGCCCGCGGGGGGGCGGGGGGCACGGACGGACAGGAGGAAGAGATTCCGGGTGGAAGAAGCAGTCCAGCCTCCCAGAGAGAGGAGGAGGAAGGAGAGGAGAGGGAGTGGGGCATGGAAGTTCTGAGGGAAGAGACTCTCTGTAGCTCAGAATTCAGTCGGGGGCCCTGATGCTCTCTGAGCTGGGCTGTTTCCCCCCCAGACGTTTCATGACCAACAAGATAAACATCATCAGAGCTGGACGGTGGGAGTTTACCAGCTTCTCAATTGACATTGCTGGCTTCAGCGACCGGTGGGCTGAGCCTGTGAGAAACCTTCCTTGAGAAGGCTGCAGCAGGGGCCCCAGCCCTCGCTGAGGGGGAAACGTGGCACCCCGCAGGCCCCTCTCCACCCTCTCCCGCCGCAGCCTCACCCAGCTCCTCCCTGGTAAAAGCCAGGAAAGTGGCGTCTTCGTTGAGGTTTTTGCTGAAGTCGATGCAGAGAACACTCAGCTTCTTCTTAATCTCCTTGATTTTCTGGGAAAGGAAAGGACGTGAGCAGCCCCCCACCCAGCAGAGGTCCAGCCCCCCCCCTTCCTTAAAAGCCTGGAGGAGGCACCGGCTGAGCCTTGTTCCGGCCCAGCCGCTTGCAGAGTGGGCGGCCTCCTCACCTCCTGCACCTCCTCGGCCAGGTGGAGGCCGCTCCTTTGGCCCAACTTGACCAGCCTCTCCAAGTAGCGCTTGGCTTCCGGCTTCAGGGAAGCACCGTCCAGCTTCTCCTGAGGAAAGAAAGGGGTTTCTGGCAGAGCTGTAGGCGACCTCACCCGCCCGGGGCTCCTTGGAGCGCTTGCCAATCTCCAGCCCCACGGTGTCCAGGGCTGCGAGCCACGAGGCCCAGAGACGGGGAGGGGCGCTTGGGACGGAGATGGGAGCAGGGTTGCCCCCTGAGGCTCCCCCAGAGACGGCTGCGAGATGGGCGGCTGCGCTTTCTCTGCTGGCCGAGGGCTCTTGACCCAGCCTTGTGGCCACACAAGCCGCCCCGTCCGGCTTTGGCTGGGCAGCTCTGGGCTCATCCCTGATTCTGCCTTGGGCTGGGGAGGGTTAGGCAGAACCGGCAGAGCCGGCAACTGACCTGCAGCCAGGTGATGCGCTGGTAGACATCCTGCCGCATGCTGGTCTCCACGTCAAACTCAGAGAGCTGCTTGTCCGCGTCAGTGCTGGCCATGCGGATCTCCCGGTTGGGGGAGACGTGTTGTGGGAAATCCAGCATATTCCGCTGCACTGCAGGGGGGAGGGGGCACTCAGGTTAGCGCCCCTTGCCCACCTGTGTGTGTCCCCCCTCACCTGTCCGCGCCCACTAGCGCTCTTTGCCCACCTGTGCGCCGCCCCTCACGTCCGGCTCACCTGTCCACGCCCACTAGCGCTCTTTGCCCACCTGTGCGCCGCCCCCCACGTCCGGCTCACCTGTCCGCGCCCACTAGCGCCCACCCGTGTGCCGCGCCGCCCGAGTTCTGCCCGCGCCCACCTGTGTAGTCCAGCTCGGCGGCGGCCAGGGCGCGCAGCGTGTTCTGGTAGGAGACCTCGGAGCGCTGGAGGGCGCCCACGGCGTCGTACACCTGCCGGGTGCGGGTGACCAGCTGGGCGGCGGCGCTGCGGATCTGCTCGGCGCCCAGGTCCCATCGCAGGCGGCTGCCGCGGGGCGTCGCGCTGGCCGGAGCGCTTCCTGGGCGGGGGAGAAAGAGGGCGCCGTCAGAGACCCCCCCCTCGGCCCCCTCCCCGCCTGGGCGGCCGAGAAGGACCCCCGCCCCGGAGGGAGGGAGGGAGGGAGGGAGACCCCCCCCACCGCCCGCAGTTACCCGTCGGGGGAGCCATGCCGCGTGCTCGCTCTCGGTCGAGGGGAGCCGGATAGTCTGGGACCTCCCAAAGGAGGGCGGAGCTCTTCTCCGCCCCGCCCAGTCCGGCCCAGTAGCGGGGTGTTCCGTGGGCCCGGCACTCGGAGGCGAGAGGCAGACGCTGTGCCAGAGCCCCAGGCGCCCCCGAGAGCAGCGGCCCCTCCCCTGCTGGGCGCCTGCGGGCGGAGGGCGGGTCCCGCGTGTCTGGCCTCCACGAGCGAAGCGGACCTGGGAGGGAGGAGCGCATCGCGCCCTCTGCGCGCGGGACTCGGAAGCGACCTCCGTGAAACAGCGGCGGCCCCTCTACCCTTTCCTAGCTCTGGCGAAAGGGGAAGGCGACCTGGAGGCCGTCGACTGGCGGAACTCCGCTCGCGCGCAGGCGCGGTGCCCTGCCCCGGCCTGCCCCGCTCGCACCTGCGCAGTCGGCCTGAGGGCGGACAAGGGGCCGAGCACGCCCGCCGCCGCCGTTCCGTCTCCTGCCGCTCCGCTGCGGCGACCGCCGGGGTGAGCCGCGCCGGGCCGGGCGGGGGAGGGAGGGGCGAAGGGGGAGGGGCCGGGGGCCGTTGTGGGGCGGGGCGTCTCGGGCGTCGTGTCGCTGGGCCCCAGCGGGACCCTCCCGTGCCTCCCCCTCACCTCCCCCCTCGCGCACACACACCCCCCCCCGCAGGAAGCGCCGCCGCCAGAGAGAGGGGACGAGGGGGAAGGAGGGAGCGGGAGAGCCCGGCCAGCATGGCGGAGCAGAAGCGCCTGGCCTTCGCCATCATCGAGTTCCTGCAGGGGCAGCTGCAGCACGGCGGCCTCTCCCCGGACGCCCAGGAGAGCCTGGAAGGTGAGGGGGGGGGGGGAGGGCTTCCCCGTGGGGGAGGGGGGGAGGGCTTCCCCGTGGGGGGGGGGCTGGCAGGCGGGCCTGACGGGGCCTCCCCCCCCCTCTCTCCCTCTCTCCCTCCCCCACCCGCAGTGGCCATCCAGTGCCTGGAGACGGCCTTCGGGGTCTCGGTGGACGACAGGGGCCTGGCCATCTCCCAGAAGCTCCCGGACATTTTTGAAGCCGCCGCGGCCAAAGTGAGCGTGGGGGTGGGGGTGGGGGTGGGCTCTGCCCTCGGCTGGGAAGGGGGGAGGAGGGCTGCGAGGCAAAGTCCGTGGGGGTGGGGTGGGGCTTCACGGGAAGGCCTATCGGGCAGGGCTGAGACAGGGGTGGGGGTGGGGGGGAGGGGTCGGGCTGCACAAATGCTCAGGCCCCCCCAGATTCCTTTTTTTAAAATTCAAGGGGGAATTAAAAGGGAAGATATTAAAATAGCCAGCAGCCGTGACCCCATCTTCATCCTTCATCTTTGCTGGATGCTCAGGTTCCCCCAGCTGGAAGGTATAAACTAGGCAGCCTTTTACTTCCACATTTGGGGGTATGAGACGTCCACCCCTGTCCTGGCCGGAGCCTCGGGTGTTGTTGCCCAACTTTTGACACTTGCGGTCTATGGAAGTTGACCTCTCGGCCCTTTGCAGGACCTGCTGCAGTCAAAGGGGGGCTGGGGCTGAGCTGGATGCCTTGTGAAGGGAGCATGCTTAGGATTCCTTAAAACTCCTCTAAGATGTTGATTGGCCAAAATAAGGTGCCCCCTTAATTCCCCTCTCGTGCCTCCCTCTGGGCTTGTAGGGATTAAACCCCCGTTTCCTTCTCCATACAATCCACATCTGTGGATCTTGGGGGCTTTAATGCAGGAGAAGCAGCTGCTTCTTGAGTGAAACTGGAACCACACACACCCCCTCCCCCACTGTGATCCTATGGTGATTATACTAACTTTCAGGTTTCAAGCCCTCAGGGATCTGGAAAACAAACTCCCATCAAAAGCGAAAGGTCAAAGCCCAAGGTCTGGAAGATCACACGCACAGGCAGCCTCCTTGGCTAGAGAGCTGCAATAAGGACTTTCCTAATATCAGTCTTTCAAAATCTGTCACAGGGATTGACGGGTTGCTCTTTGGAAGGCCTCCTCCTCTCCAGGAAGGCAGCCGAGAGACGCGGGGCTGTGGCACAGGCACTCTGCTCCCACCTTCCCGGGCAGGAAGTGGGGGCGTGCACGGCTGGCACCTCTGGGGTGCTGAGCAGCCAGGCTGCCCGGGATAGGCCCACCCTTTCTAACTCGGTGCCCTCCAGGGCGTTAGGCAGCAGTTCCCATAGTCCCAGGCCAGCATTGTCCTTGAAGAAGCAGCAGAGGTGACTTCTCTGGCCGGAGACTCTTGGGCAGCCCCGGGGGGCTTGCCAGAGCGTCTCTCGTGCACCACAAACACACCCTCCCTCCCTCCCTCCCGATGCCTTCTCCCCAACAGGAGCCGTTGCAGAATTCCCCCATGGCTGAGCCCACCACTCCTTCCGAAGAAGATGCGGCCGAAGCTGAAAGACTGAAAACTGAAGGTGAGCCTTTTGGGAGCCTCCTGCTTGTCCTCGGCACCCAGGGGAGGGTGGCACGGGCAGCAGGGCGCTCCCCAGACCCTGGACAGGGAGCGCCAGGAGGGGACTCTGGGGGGGCCCCAAAGAACAAGAAAGACACGCTGAACGGCTCCTTTTATCGCTCCTCGCCTAATGGCGGAAACCCTGTCAAACTCCAGCGACCGTTTGCATCCCCAGGGACTGGCTGGAGGGGGGGGGAAGGGGGGGGGCTTCTTGGCTCCCTTCCTCCTGAGCAAACTGTCCAAGCTTCTTGCTTCTTGCTGCTTTGCCCTCTGGAGTGCAGCCCCCTCCCTCCCGGGAATGCAGGCTGCACTCGGCCCCAGTCATGCTCCCATTAAAAACTTTGGGGGGAGGGAAGGGGGGGGTTCCGGTGGCCTGTAGCACAAGAGAAGCCACAATCCCTGCTGGAGCCTGCGATCCTTACTATAGTGCCTTCTGCCTGCAGCAGCCCTAACCCTTTGGAGGAAGAAAGCCGACCGGCCGGCAGCCCTGTCCCCTGTGGGAGGTGAAGGGAGGAGCCCAGGGGAGACCCGGGCGAGGGATCCGCAGAGCGGCTACCAGGCAGGATCGCCCTCCGGCTGCTCACCCCTCGTTTCTTCCTTCTAGGGAACGAGCAGATGAAAGTGGAGAATTTTAAAAGTGCCGTCTCGTTCTACGCAAAAGCCATTGAACTCAACCCGTCCAACGCTGTCTATTACTGCAACCGGTGAGGGAGGGTTCCTGCCCCACCTCTCCATCCGCGCTTCCTCCAGCACCTCCTGGAAACGGCTGCCTCCAGTGGGGGGGGGGGGCTGAAGCGACGGAGGCCCCAGGGGGGGGTGCCCGGGGCCCAGCTGGAGAGCCTCTCCCAAAGAGCTCCCTCCCTCCTCAGGGCTGCCGCTTACAGCAAGCTGGGGAACTATGCGGGGGCCGTGAGAGACTGTGAGAGGGCCATCGGCATCGACCCCAAGTACAGCAAAGCCTACGGCAGGATGGGGTACGTGGGTCCCAGCACTGCCCTCCACTCTGGCAGGGGAGGGGCTCTGAGCAGGAGGGAGAAAGGCAACCCCCCCCCGCCACCCCCTCGCGAGAGCCACCCCCCTCTGGGTTCCCTCTGGCTTCAAGGGGGGCCGTCACTGGGTTTGGTGGGCTTGGGAGTGCAAAGATGGCCTGGAGGGAGGGAGCAGAGCCCCTCTGGGAGACGGGGGAGAGCCCCGGGGGGGGGGGCAGGAGGCCGCCTCTCTTGCCACCCTCTGTTTCCTCTGCAGGTTGGCCCTGTCCAGCCTCAACAAGCTCTCCGAGGCCGTCTTCTACTACCGGAAGGCGCTGGAGCTGGACCCAGAGAACGAGACCTACAAGTCCAACCTGAAAGTCACTGAGCAGAAGATGAAGGAGGCCCCGAGCCCGGTGAGCGGCTGGTGGGCTGGCTGGGGAAGGTGACCCTGGGGGAGCTTGCCCTGGGATGCCTGGCGGGGGGCCGCTCTGACGCCCCCTTTCCCTGTTTCCCCACAGACGGGCAGCGCTGGAGGGTTTGACCTTGCTGGGTTGCTTAACAACCCCGGCTTCATGAGCATGGTGAGCGTGGGAGCCCGAGGGGCTCCTCTTTGCGGTGGGGGGGGGGGGGTTTGGCCTCAGGATGGCTGGCTGGCGGGGCCCCCAAACGTAGGGCTCGGTGGAGACCGAGGGCCAGTGAAGCTGCCCGTGGCGTCCCCAAAAGAAGGGGCAGCCTTTGGGGCTCCGGGCGTCCGTCGTCCGCTCTCTCGGTGGCCCTGTGGCTACAGTGGAAGGATTTGGCCCTGGCAGAGGGTTGTGGGAAGTGGGGCCAGGGAGGCTCCTGGGCTGAGGGGCTCCGTTGTGCTGAGCCAGCCCTGCCCTCCTTCTCTCCCTACACAGGCCTCCAACCTGATGAACAACCCCCAGGTGCAGCAGCTGTGAGTGCCTGGCCTCCCTCTCCTTCCGGGAGGATCTGCTCAGGGGGGGGGGGGCTGCGGTGGAACCTTCGGCCACAGGGGGGGGGGCTGGGAGCTGGGCGGGGGGGGGGGAGGACAGGCAGCTTTCAACTGAACGCTTTCCCTAAAGAAACGCTTCCTTCCCCTCCTGGGCCTGGACTTTGGCTGGGTGTGTCTGGCCGACCCCTTTGCTCTGCTCTGCCAGGCCTGGTTTCTCGACTGGCCAGCAGCCAAAATCGAGTTATCCTTAAGACGGCTGCTTGCTGGAGAAGAAGGGGCGCTGTGGGACCCCCTCCAAAATGGAGTGCCCAGCAGCCACTCACTGCAGCCCTGGGAGGGAGGGAGGGAGGGGAGATTCCGCTACCCATGGGGTGGGAGGGGCAGCCTTTCCTGAGCAATCCAAATTGGGGCTTGGGAGATTGGGGGGATTCCTGGGAACCCTCTGACTCCCCCCTCCCCCCCCCACCAGGCCCTGTGGCCAGTGGAAGGATTTCCTGCCCCACAGTGGGACTGTTTGGGCCTCAGCGACCCCTTTAGGAAGCCGTGGCTGGGGCCCTGATGGACATCCTCTCCCCCGGCCACGGGACTGACCCACGTGGATGATCACGGATCCCCCCCCTCCCTTTTGCAGCATGTCCGGGATGATTTCCAGCAGCCAGAACCCCATGGCCGCCCCGGGAGCCAGCCCTGCCCCCCACGATCTCGCCAGCCTCATCCAAGCGTGAGTAGGGGGGCGGGGAGCGCTTCTTCCACCCCCCCCCCCCAAAAGCCCCCCATCCATGACTTTGGACCCTGACCCCCTCCTTTGCTCCTCTGGTGACCCCTCCCCACCAGCCCCCTCCTGCAACTGTTGGCGGGGGGGGGGGGGATGCAAGGATGCTCAGTGCCCCTTGACTGGGCTTGTGACACTCAAAACAGCTGCCTAGAAATACGCAGCCTGAAAGAAGCCACGTTTAGGGTCCTGTCACAGGCCCTGCTGGTGGCCACAAAGAGCGTTGGGGGAGCAAAGAGGCCGCCCCCCCCCCGCCCCCCCCGGGAGTCTCCTGCCCTTCGGCTTCCCTCCGGATTCCTTGGAGCTGGCAGAAGCACCGGGCTCCTCTTTTGGGGAACGTCTGCTGGCCAGTGTGGGTCAGCCCCCTCCTCTCCGAGCTGGTGCCCTAAACAAAGGGCGGCACAGCGAGCCCCACCTGCCTTCCCGCCTGCCCAGTTGGGAGGGTCCCTGCGAGTCCTCCAGGCTGGGAAGCCGGAATCTCAGGCCACGGGCTCCCCTCTCCTGGGGTCCTCAGCCCAACTTACCTTGCTACTTTCTACAGCTCTCTCCCCATGTTTTATGTCATCAGCAGATCTCTGAAGGACTAGATTTTTATTCCTCTTCCTGCCACCCCCCCACCCCCCACCCCCCGGCCCCTTCCCCAAATGGAGGAGGAGCCATTGCAAAGTGTCTCCAGAGCAGCCCTTGAGCTGTCCAATAGGAATCGCAGTCCCTGGTTAACACGGCTGTTTTCCCTCCTGTGGTGTCCAGAGGCCAACAGTTTGCTCAGCAGATGCAGCAGCAAAATCCGGAGCTCATAGAACAGCTGCGCAGCCAGATCCGGAGCAGGACCCCCAGCGCCAGCAACGAAGAGCAGCAGGAATGAGGCAGCTGCCGGTGAGGGAAGGGAGGGGGGCATCTCCCTCCCTCCCTCCCTCCCTCCCTCTCTCTCTCTCTCTCTCTCTCTCCCTCCCTCCCTCTCTCTCTCTCTCTCTGACGTGAATGCCCTGGGGGAAGAAAGGGGGGGGGAAGGACTTAGCAGAGGAAGAAACTCCAGTGGTTACAAGGCCCTGGGGCAGCACTTGCTAGATTCAGCTCAGCCCTCCCCTTGGTGAACCAGATGGGAAATACAACCAGACGAGCTCGAATATCGAATATTTATTTGTATAACCGCGTCCTCTCCCCTAGGGGACTCGGAGCGGGGTACAGGGAGGAATAAAACAGCATAAAATAAAAGCTGAATTTGCTTGAATTGTGGGCTGCTTGTCTGAAGGCACACGTTTCCTTCTGCCGCTTCTGGCCGCTGGGCCTATTAGTAGGGCTGCTCTTTCCACCTGCGTTTCTTCTGAAGGCTCCGGCTTCTCTGTCGCCTGGTCTTTCTCCTAGGCAGCATCTCTTCCGCCCTTTCTCTACGGTCATTCACAAACTACACTTTCTCCCCCACCGGTTTGTGGCTCATTTACCGTATTTTTTGGAGTATAAGATGCACCTTATAGGTTGGGGAATTATATATGTATAACTAATTTAGAGACGGGATTAATGGGATGCGGTTACTTTAAGAGAAATTTATATCATGATTTATATATGTTCAATTAATTTAGAAGATGGGGTTAATGGGATATTGTTACTTTAAGAGAAATTTATATTATGACTGTTGGGAGGTGAGGGGGTGCATTTCTTACAATGAGAAATTTATTTTAAGACGGGGAGGGGAGAGGGTACAGTATTTGTATGTGATTTATATTATATGTTGGGGTGGGGGTAAAAAGGGGGGGAAATTTGTTTGTATAAAACTTTTTCAATTAAAAAAAAAATGCACCTTCCACCTCCTAAAAGAGGGTGAAAATTTGAAGAGGCTCAGTGCTATTGTATCTTCTTTTAAATAGCTCCAGAAAGCACATCAATTGTAACAGCATCTGTACAAGTGTCCTGTAGTCTAAAACGTAACACTACAAAGAGTGTATATTGTCTGTACTGTTTGCCGTTTGTTGTTGCAAGGAGGCAAATGCTGGGAGGCAGAGGCAGATATTTTCCCCTTGTTTTTCTCCCCAAAAGCTAGGTGTGTCTTATACTTCAGAGCGTCTTATACTCTGAAAAATACGGTACTTTTGCAGCGGGCCCAAAGGGTAGGGAGGGGGAAGGCGCAGGGATCCAGAGAGGGTCAGTGGCCGGAACAGGGCCCTCACTGTGGAAGGGAAGCCCACGGAAGGACTCTGAGGGAGACTCCAATCTGCCCCATGGACTCGGGGACCGTCCCTTGGGCGCAAAAGGGCCAAGAAAAGAGGCCAGAGGCTGGCAGGGAGGGCAGCCACTCGGTGCCTTGGTCAGTGGCTCCATAGCTGCAATGGCCAGGGGTCTTCCTTGACCTATTTGCATAGCTCCATAGCTGCCCAGTGAATGGATGCCAGGCGGGTGGACTTGGGTGGCAGCTGAAGGCCCCGGTGTCCAACCCCCATTCAGGGCAGGAATGCAAAGGGAAGCCTCCTTGGTGAAGGGCAGTCTATCCAGGCTGGGGGAGCAACCAGAGCTTACAGGGAAGCCATCTGCTCCTGGACGAGATCTGCTTATGTTTGTCTCCATCTTTCAGGATGACTCTGCTCCTGGTCAGGAAGACCCCTTTTGCCCCAAGAGGAGGACCAGCTGAAGAGCCTTCCAGCTGCTGCTGCTGCTGCTACCAGCCCAGCTGTTCCTCTGCTGGAAAGGCCCACAAGGGATTGGGGGGGGAGGGGAGCCAAGCCTGATCCAGCCTGCATGTTAAGAGACTGTTTCGCCTAGCTTCCCCCCTTGCTCCCCCCCCCCACTTACTCTCTCGTGGACTTTGCCAGTGGGGAGGAGAGTTACTGACTACAAACCAGCATCTCCCCCCACCTCCACCCCAGACCTCCAAGACAAGCTGTGGAGCGCTCAACACCATGCCTTTCCTGTTGCTCAGAAGAAGACACACCCGAGACTGCGCCCTCCTCCAGCAGGGAGAGTCGCCTTTTCCAAGCCAGGATTTCCTCGTCACCATTGCTGGATCCTGGCACTGCAAGGCTGGATGGCCTCTCTCTTGGGGAGAGGCCCAGTGGACTGGATAGGAGGGCAGCTGGTGGGGCTGGCATTGGTGCCTGGGAAAGACTGGAGGGCTCTCCTCTGCTTTGCAGTGGGACGTTTATTATTAAGAAGGGTCGTAGCTAGTCTGGTGTGACTTTTCTGTGATCGGGCCGGGGGCTTCTTTTGAAAATTCATTTCTTTGGGTGGGGACCTGGGGGGCCTGCCTGGCTGGACTAGCTAACGGTATTTCCTGCCCTGCATGAAGGGTGCCAAAAAGCCTCGGCCGCCTGACCAGGATTGGGCCAAGCCAAGCAGCTCCTCCCTGAGCGCGCTCCTTGTGGTCAGGACTCCCCTCAGCATCGGGTGTGTAGAGCGTGGCTCTCACCTGTGCAGGTGCCTCCTGGAAGGTGTTTGCGGCTGCTCTCATGTGAGCCTCTTCAGCCAGCAGGATGGGCCAGATGGCAGCCCGAGGACCTGGGGGGAGGAGGATCATCTTCCTTCAGTGCCATCTGCCAGAAGCCCCCCGGAGAATGCCCTGACCCGCGTCAACCGTGTGCCCCTTTGCTGGCCGGCCAGAGGCTCTGGAGAGGAGCGGTGGGCTCTGGAGCCTTCTGATGCCCTCCCGCCAGCCCAGTTGTGCCCGCCCCACTGGCTGCCGTGGGCAGAGCCTTGTCACGTGCCTCTCTCTGATTTCTCATCTGGCCCTTGCCAGGGGCTGCAAACGCCACCTGGTGGACCAGCTGGCCGCTGGGGCAGATGCAGATTTTAGGGCAACAAAGTTAAGAAGTGGGGTGTGGTGGAGTCCTATCAATGGCCCCTTCTGTGGGTGCCAGGAAGGGGAAGCTGCCAGGCTAGGAAGGTAAGTAATCCCGGGGATGGGGGGAGAGACCCCAGGCTGCTTCCAATAAGCAAGGAGGGGGCTGAAGAATCACGTCTGTCTCCAGCAATGGCTTTTCTTTGATGTAGGAAATAAACCTCTTTGGACACTGTCGGCTGGTACCTGGAGGACAAGGGGAGTTGGGCACCTGCCCGCCCCCCCCCCCCGAGCGGCTGCTGGAGTGTGTGTGTGTGTGTGTTGGGGAGGGGGGGGGCAGGGAACCCTGGGGGTGTCTTCGCCCGAGAGAGGCCGAGGGGTTTGCGCAATTCTCCCCCCGCCCGCCAGAGAGACGGAGCGCCTGGACGGGTCCTCTGTAGCGCGCTTGTTGGCCACGGCGGGCTCCAACCGAGGTCCTGGGGCTGGAGGAGCGACCGGCCTTCGGGCTCGCCGCCCCCAAGAGCTTCGGCCAGCGAGGCGGCCTTTCACCGGGGGTGGGAGGGGGGGGGGTGTCTTGGCGCTCCGGAACCTCCTGGCGGGAGACGCGTTCCGCCCGGACGCCTTTCCGGGGGCGCCCCTCCCCTCCGGCGAGCGTCGCCGTGACGTCATGGGCGGGGCGGGGGCGTCCGTCGGGCGGCCATGGAGGCGGTGGCGGCGAAGGTGCTGTGCCTGGTGGGGACGCTGGCGCTGATGCTGGCGGGCTCCCTGCTGCCCGTGAAGGTGCTGGAGGCGGACCCCGAGCGGGCGCAGCGCTCCCGGCGGGCCCTCGGCCTCTGCAACGCCCTGGGCGGCGGCGTCTTCCTGGCCACCTGCTTCAACGCGCTGCTCCCGGCCGTCCGCCAGAAGGTGCCCTGGGGGGGGGGGGGGGGATGGGATGGGAGTGGTCGGGCCCCCTGGCGAGGGGAGGGGGCTGCACGCAGGGGCCTCCGCGGCTGGCCCTCCGCCCTCGGCCGGGTCCGCCTGCGGTGAGGCATGGGCTGGGCGGCAGGAGGAGCCCAGGAGGCCTTCGGGCTCCCTCTCTTGCCGAGGGGCGGTGGGGAGGATGCTCTGCTTTCCAGCCGTTGGTTTTGCTGCCCTTGGTCCGTTTGATCGGGATGGTCCCCTGCTCTCCCCCCCCCCCTTCTCTCTCCTCTTTCACTCTCCCGCTTCTCTCTTTCTCTCTCTCTCTCTCCTCCCTCTCTTTCTCTCCTTCTTTCTCCATCTCCCTCTCTCCTCCTCTCTCTCCCTCTCCTCCTTCTCTCCCTCTCTCTAGCGTCTATTTGGGAAACTTCCCTTTGAAGGATTTCTGGCTTCGGGATCCCAAGGAAGCCTTCCAAGATCTCCGGGGACCCTCTTTGCACGTCTAGCAATGTCTCCTCCTGATCCCCTCCTTGTCTTTATGATCAGAGCTCTCGGAGGCCCCACTGGCCGCCTGCCTCTTCTTCTGGCGACAGAGACGCAGCCTCACAGGGTCCCGGGGTGGGGGTGGAGGAGGTTTGGAGGGTCGCTTTTCCACCCCATCCACGTTCCGCTTCTCCTCTCCGTTGGCCCTCCGTTTGGCTTGAGGGCCTGCAGCCCAGACCCCCCACCAGACCTTCCCCATTCGACCAGGACCTCCCTGCAGGTTAAGAGCAGACCCGAGAGAACAGGTAGAAAATGAATCGGAGGGCCTGAGAAATCCTGCGAGGGATCTCCTCCTTCCCATGCCCATCCTTTTCGGCTCTTTCCACTTAAAGTCCACTGCTTCAGCCTGAGGAGCCCTTGGCCTCCCGGGCTCCCCTCTTCCTGAAGATTCCTGCAGAGCCCAAAAGGCGGAGAGGGAGGGGTCAGGAGCAGTTCTTAATGCAGCCCCCCCCCCCTCACCCCGGTCATAAGAGGTCTGTGGGGGTCTCAGCACAACAGAACAGAATCTGGACGGTCGGCTTCTGTCTTGCAGCTCCAGGAGGTTTTGAAACTTGGGAACGTGACCACCGATTACCCTCTGGCAGAGACCATCATGATGCTGGGCTTCTTCATGACGGTGTTCGTGGAGCAGCTGGTCTTGACCTTCCGGAAGGAGAAGCCGTCCTTCATTGACCTGGACACCTTCAACGCCGGCTCAGACATGGGCAGCGACTCCGAGTACGAGAGCCCCTTCATCGAGCCTTCCTGGGGACACAGCCACCGGGCCGACCGTGGCCGCCACAGCCACGGGCTGGCCATCTACGAGCTCTCGCGTTCCGGCCCTCTGCGGCTCTTCAGCCTGGTCTTTGCCTTGTCTGCCCACTCCATCTTTGAAGGCCTGGCCCTGGGCCTGCAGGAGGAGGGCGACAGAGTCATGAGCCTCTTCCTGGGAGTGGCCATCCACGAGACTCTCGTGGCCGTGGCCCTGGGGATCAACATGGCCAAAGCCGGGCTGAAGATCAAGGAGGCGTCCAAGCTGGCTGCGGCCGTCAGCCTGATGATCCCCCTGGGCATCGGCATGGGCATGGGCATCGAGAGCGCCCAGAGCGTGGCCAGCAGCGTGGCCTCGGTCATCCTGCAGGGAATTGCCGGGGGCACCTTCCTCTTCGTCACCTTCTTTGAGATCCTGGCCAAGGAGCTGGAGGAAAAGAACGACCGGCTGCTCAAAGTCCTCTTCCTGGTTCTGGGTTACGCGGCCTTGGCGGGCCTGGTCTTCTTCAAGTGGTGAGGGGCCTCCAGGTAGCATCCCGGAATGGGCCAGGGCCCTCTTGCGCGTGGCCAGAGGAGAGCCAGGCAGCGGGCGGGGGGGGGGGGGGGGAAGGGAAGGGGGTCCCCGAGAGGCACACTGTCCCGAGCGCTGGACTCTTCCCTGGCCATTTCCTCACATCCATGGTGGGGGGGGAGGAAAGAGCTGGGAAGACGGTGTCCTTTTCAGTCGGGTTTTTTGGCCAAGACATCGAAGGCAACCTGGCACGGCGCTTGATGGATCCACTTTGCCCTCTGGCAGGCATAAGCGGTGAATTGGGGGAAGGCTCTGCCCTCTAACTGAAGGAAAGGGCAGGTTTCCTTACCCTCCCCACGTCCCCCCACCCTCTCCTCTTGGGAAAGCCTTTGTCTTTCCTGGAAGTTGGTCTCCTCCTGCCAGGAACCTATTTGGCACCTGGTGTTGCCAAGGCTTCAGCTACCTGGTTTTTGGTTTGGACCAACCCTTGGAATTCGGAGAGGGGCTGAGCGCCTGGCTGCCCACAAGGACCGGGGTCATCCCCGACTCGCTCAGCTCCTCCAAGCAGAAGTCCGTCCCGCCCTTCAGAGCCGTTGCTCTGCCCTTGCTCTGGGGTCACCCGGGGGCCAATTGTCTTTTTCTTTATGCAACTTGAAGCCCCTTGTTTGAGTTTGTGTGTGAGTGTGAGAATGAGAGCGTCTCCTACGCTGGGCCAGATTTGAGCAACGGGGTTGAGGAGCGAAGATTTCCAGGCGCATCTTTGGATTCCTCGGAACGTGGCAGGGCTGAAATACTTGCCAGCTCGCTCTCCCCGTGGCCGTCTGCAGCAGAGGCCGCAGGCACCGCCTGCCTGGATGGGTCCATCTCCTTTGCAGGCCAGTGGGTCCTTTCTGGCGACCTCCGGGTGGCAGCAGCTGCTGCTGCTTGGGGGAGTGTTGGCCCTGGGGCCGGTCTGTCTTCTTGGCTCCTTTCTTCCCGGCGCTCGATCAGGGCAAGACAAAGCCTGTGCCTGGCCTGCCTCCTGCTTCTGCTGCAGAGAGACTGCCGATGCCTCCCAGGCTCCCAGCAGTTGCCACCCCAAGGACGGGCCTCCCTGCCCTCCTCCTCCTCCTCCTCCTCAGGCAAAGCAGAGCTGGACCTTCTGCCCCACCAGACAGACGCTGGTAGAACCAGGAAGTTGTATGGGAGGGGGGGTGAGGGAAGACCACCCACCACACTCCTGCTGATCATTTGGCTGAGGGGGTGCAGTTAGGGGAGAGGCACCCCCCCCTCGGCTGCAGCTGGGACCCAAAATTGCACCCCTGGCTGGCTAGTTCCGAGTGGGCACCTTCCTCCCCAATGGTGGCATCAGCCTGTTTGCTGGCAAGGCTTCCCGAGGCCTCCAACGCTGGCGGGGAGAAGGGGTCTGCTTGTGGGCTTGTCTCTGCGCGTGAATTATTTATTGCATTCCTGCTCTGGGATAGGATCACACCCGTCTGGTTGGGTGGTTTTGTTACGCTTACGTTAATCTCCATTGTGCTAAAATAGCCGGACTTTGCAGGCTGAAATAAACCTCCTCTGCTGCCCCTTTTGTGACCCTGTCTATTTTGGGCAAACCAAATCACAGTGGGGGGGGGGAGCCCGTGCTCCCCTTCCTGTGGGCAAAAGGCTGCCCAGAGGGCCTCCCCCCCCCGATGGCAGCCGCGGCCAAGAAGGTCTTTGCACAGCTCCAACATACATACCAGGGGTGCCCCTTTCTGGGTCAGGAGGCCCTGCCCACAGTCCTACGATGGTCAACCCGCCACTTGGCTATTGCAGGGTGCTGTACTTGGGGCACACCGGGATGCGTTTTTTGCCCTTGCGGAGCCGGGGTGGACGTGGCCTGTGTGCGGCCCCCAGTTTGACCTACTCCTCTAGCTGGTGCAGAATGCAGGGTGCGGGTGGAGATGGGCCCTGCTGTGACATGCGCCCAGAGCTCTGGGCAGGCTTTTGCTCCACCAGGCTCCCCTCCAGGCACAAGGCTGCGAATCTCATCCACGGGTGGAGCTCCAAAGAAGTCAAAGAGGCCAAGTGGGCAACAGCAAAACCCTCTGCACGGAGTCCGTGGGGGGGGGGGGGGCTCTGGCTGTCAGTCAAAGAGTGGGGGGGTGGGGGCAGGGATGAGGAAGGAAGGGGGAGGGTCAAGAGAGAAGAGGAAGGGGGCCTCTCTGCTGATTGGGTGGGAGGGTGAAACCAAACACAGGGATATTGGTATCCAATCGTTCCTCCAGCTCTCTCGGCATCCCTCTTGGCTTGCCTGTCCCAGAAGAAGCCCCAAGCGAGGAAAAAGCTGGCGACAGGCAGAGAGCTGCCCGGCCATCGGCCGCTTCCAAGAGGGCACTCTCCATATCTTTTGTAGTGACCAGAACGGGAGGCAATAAGTGTGGTCTTACCAAGAGATTGTAAAGTGACACTGAAACGTCAGGCGATCGTGATTCTGTTCCTCTTATTAATGCAGCCTAGGATTGCCTTGGCTTTTTCGGCTGCTGCCACTACACACGGACGGCTCATATTTAAGAGATTGTGCAGTAGGACTCCAGGCTCCCTCCCACCATGGCTACCCTTGAGCCAGTCAACACCTACTCTATATCCCGAAGGTGCTTTTTCAAGAGGCAGCTGGGCCTTCTGGTTTTTCTTCGAAGTCATTTTCCTTCTCATCCAAGAAGCTTCTTCAGAGCTTTGGGACAGCCATGACCTGGATGACCGAGTATCTCTAGAGACACCTATACCTGTACCTTTGGGTTTTCTTGCCTATGTATCAAACCTTTTCTTACTATTGATTTTCATTTTATTAAATAGGACCCAGTATTCAAGTCTGTCAAGATCCTTCCGGATCTTGAACATATCTTCTGGGATGTTGGCTATTCTCACCAGCTTGGTATCATCTGCAAAGTTGATGAGTTCCCCTTCTATTCCTTTAAATCGCTTATGAAGACATTGAAGATTCCTGGGCCTAAGATAGAAGGGATCTGCCATTGCATGCTTGCATGTACTTCCACTGAGGACTATTCATTGAATAAGGTTGGTCAGCCAGTCATAAATTCATCTGGTGATGACGTCATCTGACCCATGTGAAATAGGATTGGTTTGGCATGATCTGCCAAACTCATGTTGGTTTTGCTTGTTTCTAAGTGTTTGCAAATCTGTTGCCTGATTATCTTTTCCAGGATCTTCCAGAGTATTGGGGCTGTTAGCAACTCTGGGTTCAGAACCAGTGTTACAACTCTGGTCCCGTAACCAGTGTTAGGAAATAAATGCTGAATAGTGTAATACACCGGAGAGTAAAGAGATACGTTGCTTTAACCACACACAAACTCAAAAAACTCTGATAGTAAGAAAATAAATAGTCTTTACTTTGTAGCAACTAAAATACTTCTTCTGACCAGTGATACTAACTTCTCAAAACAATAACAGTCCTTCACCAAACACAGAGTTATCTTACAGTGATGCAAAACAAATACTTCTTCTCTCTTCAGCTTCAACTCCTCCAGCGGCAATCAGTAAACACAGGACTCAGTGGTCGAACAAGGGGACGGACTGTGTTCCTGAGCTTGCTTATCTGGTAGAGCTGAGAAGCACAGCCAATCAGAATTCAACACATAGTTCTTAAAGCTACGTAACTCCTTAAGAACAGAGGCTCATCTATATTGTCAACCCAACATAAGGCTGAATATCCTAACGGGCCAGGATCCATTTTTTTCTCCTTTTAAAGATGGGAAGCACATCGTCTCTTTTCCAGGCCTCAATAGTTCCCCGGGCGCCACATCTGTCAGTCCCTTCAGACCTCTGGCATGGAATCCCATTTGGTCCCGGTGACTTGAACTCTCCTAGGGGAGGACAGGTGTTATCTTGCCATTTTCTAGCCTATTTTAATTTGCATCCCTCTTCTGTCATGGTTGGGATGTTCTCCCCCTCCTTTTGCTTGAAGACGGATGCAAAGAATGGATTCAGTAGCTCTGGTTTCTCCCTGCTGCTCATCGCTTCCTTGCCATCTTCTCCCATTAATGGACCAATTATTTCCTTGGCCTTTGTCTTGTTTTTTTATATTTTGAAGTCTTATTATTCTGTGGTTAATCTTGGGTGAGATTCACAGCCTTTGGGGCTGGTTGGTAGCTCAACCGCTCGAGTCCTAACCAAGGACCTGGGAACTGTCAAGGTAACGTCGGAGGATAGAAGCTGTTCCAAGCGGGGTGGCCCTTTGTAGAGTCAGAATGCTCAAGTCCGGCAAACCTAGAACCTCCACATAGCGAGGAAGCCCCCTAGGTCTTGCTCCAAGGGCTCCAGTCACAATCTTTCACACACGACTTTCTCTTCCAGTCGCTCAACTTCAATTTGCAACTCCAGGTATTTTGTGATTTTTTCTCGCTGCTTATTTTCAATTCGTGCATCACCAGGTATTGCAATGTCAACGAACCATACTTTTTTCTTTTCAATTATTGTTATATCAGGTGTGTTGTAGGACAAGTTCCTGTCGGTCTGAATTCTGAAGTCCCACAAGATCTTGACTTTCTCATTCTCTAAAACTTTCTCAACCTGATGTTCCCAGTGATTTTTGCTGTACTCAAATCCAAACCTCTGGCACAATTTCCAGTGAATGATTTTAGCAACGCGGTCATGGCGTTGTAGGTAGTCAGTTTGTGAAATTTTGCTGCACCCACTGATCAGGTGGTCGACTGTCTCATCTTTCTCATTACAGAGGCGACATTCGCTGTTGGTGGTAACATGTTGAATTTTTGCCTTCATGCAGTTTGTGGCTAAGGCTTGTTCTTGAGCTGCCAAAATAAAGCCTTCTGTTTCTTTTTTCAGCACTCCCGACCTTAACCTGTTCCAAGTTAGTTTTTGCCATCTTCTCCCATTAATGGACCAATTATTTCCTTGGCCTTTCTCTTGTTTTTTATATTTTGAAGCCTTATTGTTATTACTTTATTCATAAAACATGAAACTCATACAACTGAACATTTAAAAATGCATATTACAAATGCTATTGACTGGTGCTAATGGTTGATAGGGGTTGCTGCCAGCATCCTAGGTATCAACCAAGTATCTTCGTAGAATGTAAGATGTTCCAAGTAGCGCCGTTTTTTACAGTTCCGCTGGTGTTATTGCAGGAAGCTGCAATTTGCTGAGATATTTAGTAAATTTTTTGGAAATGGTGCCAAGTGCCCCGATGACAATGGGTGTCACTGTAACATACTTCATCCATAGCCGTGTAGTTTTGATGGCCAGGTCGCAATATTTCATTATTTTTTCTAGTTCTTTTTCTTCGACTCTGGCATCTCTAGGAACATCATCATCATCATCATCATCATCATCCACATTTGTTGCTAATTCATTCTGAGCCGTACTTTTATACATAAGGGGATTGTATGGGCGCATACACAGGCGAAACCTCTGGTGCAGCTCGGGAGTTCATGGCTTCCATGACAGCCATGGACCTGACCCAGGTAGTTTTAGGCCCTACTCACGAGGGCGGACACACCCTGGATCTCATCTTCGTCTCGGGACAGTGGAGTAGTGATCTGGGAATAGGGGATTTAGTCATCACACCCCTGTCATGGACAGATCACGCTCTCCTTCGGCTCGACTTTCCGATCGCTGCACCTCACTGCGGGGAGGCGGAACCGGACATTCCTATATGGTTCCGCCCCAGGCTCCTGATGGACCCGATAAGGTTCCAGAGGGAGCTTGGGCCAATTCCTGTGGACTTGCTCCGCGACTCGACTGAGGACCTAGTGGCTGCATGGTTAAGTGCGGCCACGGGGGCCTTGGACCGAGTTGCGCCCTTGCGGCCTCTCTTGCGGCGACGAACCACCTGGGCTCCTTGGTTTACCGAGGGGCTTAGGGGGATGAAGCGCCACAAGAGACGCCTAGAGAGCAGATGGAGATCTTCTCACTCCGAAGCCGACCGAACACTAGTGAGAGACCATATTAGGACTTACTTAGTGGCGATAAAAGTGGCCAAACGTGAGTATTGTGCCACTCTTATTGCATCCGCAGATAACCGCCCTGCCGCCCTGTTTGGGGTGACCCGCTCCCTCCTTCAACAGAGGCCGCGGGAAGCCCCTTTACAGGGTCGAGCAGAGGAATTTGGGATTTATCTGCAGGAGAAAATCACTCGGATTCGGAACGAGCTACCCTCCATCGACAGTGGTCCAGTCGAGCAGGCCGAGGCTGTTCTTGTGACACCATCCTGGGAGGAGTTTGATTTTGTTACCACCGAGGATATGGACAAGCTGTCAAAGAGACTTAGGGCTACCACATGTTTATTGGACCCGTGTCCCTCCTGGCTTGTACTGGCATCCTGGGAGACGACACGAGGCTGGCTCCAGGGCATTGTCAACGCATCTTTGAGTGAGGCGTCCTTGCCTGCCGTCCTGAAAGAGGCGGTGGTGAGGCCCCTCCTCAAGAAGCCGTCCCTGGATCCAGCATTATTAGAGAACTATCGTCCCGTCTCCAACCTCCACTTTTTAGTGAAGGTTGTTGAGAGTGTGGTGGCCCAACAGTTTCCGCGACACTTGGAGGAAGTTGATTATCTAGACCCGCGCCAGTCCGGCTTCCGACCCGGGCACAGCACCGAGACGGCATTGGTCGCGTTGGTTGATGATCTCTGGAGGGCGCGGGATAGAGGATATTCCTCTATCCTAGTCCTATTAGACCTCTCAGCGGCTTTTGATACCATCGACCATGGTATCCTATTGCACCGACTGGGGAGGTTGGGGTTGGGAGGCACCGTTCTGCGGTGGTTCTCATCCTATCTCTCTGGTCGGTCGCAATATGTGTTGGCAGGGGGGCAGAGGTCGGCCTCGAGCTCCCTCATATGTGGGGTTCCTCAGGGGTCGGTCCTCTCGCCCCTACTGTTCAACACATATATGAAGCCGCTGGGTGAGATCATCCGTGGTTTTGGGGTGGGATATCATCTGTACGCTGATGATACTCAGTTGTACATATCCACCCCAGACCACCCCAACGATGCCGTCGAGGTTATGTCCCGGTGTTTGGAGGCCGTACGGATCTGGATGGGTGGTAACAAACTCAGGCTCAACCCGTCCAAGACTGAGTGGCTGTGGCTTCCGGCGCCCCGGTTCAGCCAGATTATTCCAACTCTGGCCATTGGGGGCGAAACACCGGCCCCCGTGGAGAGGGCGCGCAATTTGGGTGTCCTCCTGGATTCCCGGCTGTCTATGGAAGATCACGTGGCAGCCGTGGCCAGGGGGGCATTCCATCAGGTACGCTTGATGCGCCAATTGCGCCCCTTACTGGACCGGGGTGCCTTACGCACAGTCACTCAAGCACTCGTCACCTCTCGACTTGACTACTGTAATGCTCTCTACATGGGGCTCCCCTTGAGGTGCACCCGAAAGCTGCAGCTAGTTCAGAACGCAGCCGCGCGGGTGATTACGGGAGCGCCTAGACACTCCCACATAACACCTATCCTGCGCGAGCTGCACTGGCTCCCTGTGGTCTTTCGGGTGCGCTTCAAGGTTTTAACGACCATCTTTAAAGCGCTCCATGGCTCGGGGCCTAGTTATATGCGAGACCGCCTCCTGCCCCATACATCCCTCAGACCGATACGCTCCCACAGAGAGGGCCTCCTCAGGGTGCCGTCGGCTGGACAATGCCGACTGGCGACACCCAGGGGAAGAGCCTTCTCTGTGGCGGGCCCTGCCCTTTGGAACGACCTACCCCCTGAACTCCGCACCATCTCTGACCTCCGCCTCTTCTGCAAGTGTCTGAAGACACACCTATTCCATCTAGCCGGCTTAGCATAACCCCCATTACTGACTCTTAGATAGTTTTAAATTTGGGTTTTTTAAATTCGGGTTTTAGCGCAGGGTCTATTAGAATAAGTTTTTTAAAATTTTATATGTTTTATATGTGTTTTAACATCCCTGTGCGCCGCCCTGGGTCCGTTTGGAGAAGGGCGGGGTATAAATTTAAATTAAAAAAAAAAAAACTCTTCCTTTCCCACGCTCTCCCCCTGTCACCAGAATTGGTGGCCTGGCACAGCCCAGATTTTAAAGGTGGCTCAGAGGCCAGCAATGGGACCTCAGGTGGGCCTGCCTCTTCTGAATTCCTTTGGGCATCTGGCCTGTGGGGCAAAGGCAGGACGTGCCAGTCGGAGCGGATCTCTGCCGGGGAGTCAGGCGGGAAAGGCGGTTCTCTGCGGTCATCCACAGCGTCTGGTCGCCACCATTGGAACGTCTCCCTTTTCTGCACGGCAACGCTGGGCGGCCCACACGGGGCAGAGCGTGGCCGCCGGGAGGGGGGGCGCTGACCCCCTCAAGGGCCGAGGACCCAGCTGAGGGCCCCACTCTGCCCAGGCTAAGGCGGGGGAGGGCGACTTGGGGCGGGGGCTTCAATTCCTGCCTGAAACAGCCCAAGCCGCCGATGCGGCCACGCCGGCGGTCGGGCGGCTGGGGGTTCCAGGCAATTCTGCCCGAGGCGCTTTTCGCCGGGCCCGGATTTGGCCGAGGGAGGCGCTTGTCCGCTCAACGGCCGCTGCTCCAGATCTCGCCGAAGGCTGGGAGGGGGCCCGGCCGAGCCTCGCACCCAAGCGCGCTGTCGCAGCGTGGAGCCACCAGAGCAGGCGGGGAAAGCCCCTGCGAGAAGCGGGGGCGGCAGAGGAAAGCGGGTCCGCGGTGGACTCGCTGGCCGAGGGAGCGTTGCAGAAGCCGCGGCCACGCCAGCAAGCGCCTCCCTGTTCTGCCGTGTATCCGCCACGCTCCCACGTGACGCGCCCCCTCCCCCGCCCCTCGACGCAGCAGTAGCATCTCTGCCGCCGCCGCCGCAGCAACAGCCGCCGCCGCGACCCTCCGCCCGCGCCCACACGGAGCGCGCTCCCCGGATGGCTGCTTGTCGTTCTGGTGGCCTCCGCGCTTCCAGGGCAGGCTGAGCCCCTTCCCCCTCCAGGTGAGACCCGGGAAGGCGCGGCGGGGAGGGGGCTGCGATGCGGCGCGCCTTTGCGTCGGGACCCCTGAGGGACCGCCGATCCTCCGCTGCGACGGAAGGGATGGGGGGGATCCTCCAGGCCGGGAACTGCCGCGGCAGCGGCGACACTGCTGGGCCCCCGGGCGGGCCCGCTGCTTTCCCGTGGGCTCCCTCCTCCCCTCCCCGCAGCCAGCGCAGCGGACGGCCCGGCTTAGCGGAGCTCTGGAAAGGAAGAGCGGGGCAGGGGCGGACGGGGCTCTCTGAATCCCGGCGGGAAGCGCGGGAGGAAAGCCGCCGCCTTCCCTGCCCCGCACTCCGTCCCTGCGTTCCCAGGTGAAGGTTGCAAGCGGGCGGAAAGGCGCGGGGCTCCGGGATGCTCCAGCCGCGGCGCCCGCCGCCCCCGCCGCTCCTTGCGCGCTGCGCTTTGCCTGCCGAGCGACCCTCCGCTCCGCCAGCCGCCCGGGAGTTACGCCACCTTGTTGCTGCCATCGCCGCCTCCCCACCGGCCACCAGGTAGGGCTCGACTTGCGTCAGTGGCTCCGTGCTACCGGAGGGAGGCGGCGCGGCCCCTGGCGCTCTCTTGCCGCCTTTGTACCAGCTCGGAGTCCGGGATCTGCTGGGGGAGGGGGGGACAATCTGAGTGCTTCCATTGCGGGACGTCGCCCTCTGTGACCCGCTGGCGGAGGAGGAGGAGGAGGCCGTTTTGCCTACTCACTCCCTCACCGTCCCCCCACCCCACCGGGCTGGGACTCGAACTGCCAGATTTCTCCCCTAGGAAACAGCCTTGCCCCTCAGGTCCCCACCCTGACTGTTATGCCCACCCCCAGCCTCGGGGAGTGTCCTCCCCATCAGCCTACCTATCTATGCTTGCTTTCCCCCCCAGTCTGCCCCCCCCCTGGTGTCACGAACTCTCTGAGCTGTGTCTGGGGAGCCCCTGGGGGTGGTCCTTTCCCCCCCCCCCCATGCTCGGAGAGGGTCTGCGGGTGGAGGGGGGGCATGGATGGAGTGCTTGGTGTTGTGGGCTGGATCCCAGAGTTCTTCCTGGTTTTTTCAATCTCATGTCACCAGCCCTCTCCCTTCAGGGGACTGTGTGGTGCTCAATCAGCCTCCTGCAAAGACAAAAGCAATAAAAAAAATAAACATAAGATAAAAAACAAGACTGTCTTCCTCCTCTCACCTGCCCCCCCCCTTCTTTAATCCATCAGGTTTTTGAGAAAGCCGAGAGGGCCCCAGGGTTCGGAACCTCTTTGGAAGCCCCACGGAGAAAGGAGTTTGAGGGGGCATCTCCCCCCATTACCCCCAGACTCCCCTTGGCCCATTGCCCTGCTTCCTGAGTCTCAAGTGGTGAAAGTCAGGTGAGAGCCTGAATGGCTCTAGAGGGCGACCCCAGGAAGCCATGGCCAGGCTTGGTGGGCTCCAGGAGGGCCTCCTTGTCAACAGAGGCTGCCAGTAGCCAATGCTTGGATGTAGCTTGGGGAAACCCCTTATCCCAGAGGCTACCTGGCTCTCTTCACCCCACCCCCTTCCATCTTGACCTCCCAGAGTCCAGTTGCTTCTGTCTTGCTCCTGGGATTTCAGGGATGCCCATAAAACACACACGAAGCTTTTAGCTGGCGAGAGCAGATTCTTCTTTGGGTAGCAACAACTTAACAGGAGGCCAGTCAGGGTCAGATGTTTGTATGAGCTGCAGTGTGCCCCCCCCCCCAGCACACCGCAACCACCAGAGATTTTCCTCCCCACTTCCGGGCCCCCCACTGCACCCCAGCCCTGCTCCCAGAGAGGCTGAGCCTTGCAGAACAGAGGGAAATCCCCAAGGGAACCCTTAGTTACACAGCAGAACCTCTCTGGAAAATATTGGCTTCCACCCAGCAGGCGCCTCCTACCTACCTACAACTCCCCCGAATTAACAGGTGGCCTGTTGCCAGCCTGAAGTCTGAGCAGGTCTTGGGGGGGGGGGTGTCCTCTGGGGCATTTGCCAAGGAAGGAGCCACACCTCAGCATCTCATAGCCATCTGGGCTCCGACAAGGGGTGGCTGCGTTTCCCCCCCCCCAGGCTCCCCGGTGGGTTCTGGAAGGAGGCTGGATCAGGCTGTGTGTGTGTTTGTGTGTGTGTCTAGTGGGGGGGGGGGGTCCTTTTCTGTTTGGTTGCCACGGCTGAATCCCCATTTCTCCCACCCCCATTCTGCCAGGGTTTCTGGGGGATTCCGTTCCCTAGTGAGGAGTCTTTGAGGAGGGTGTGGAAATTCCTCCACCAACCGTGGTGGGTGAATATGTGGCGTTCTTCTGGGTTTCATCCTTCTTGAGTGGACCATCAGGTTGGCATGGGCTTCTCTAGCACCCTTTAGAGCTCCTCAATGGGAAAGATAGGCAGTTAAGAAATTGGATGAATTGAACAAATCAATTAATGAATTAATTAAACCGATAAACCAATAATCTCCCCGCTCATTTGTCCTGGAGAAGAAGTCCCCCCCCCCCCCCAAGGATCAGGGTCTGGGGAAGATCCTGTTAAGCCAGGATGCAGTAACTCCGTCTAGGACCACTGCAAAATTAGTCAGTGAGCAGAGAGCTTAAGTTGGTTCTGTCTTGGTTTGTTGCCCAAGGTAACATGGGAAGGTAGCAGCTCCTGAGGTTTGATGGGGGGGGGCTGGGACTTGGAGGGTGAGGGTAGAGGGTCTGGCTATCAAAGGTGGGGATTCTCCAGTGGACAAGAGCAGAGAGACAGCAGCTGAGCAGGACTAACCTGTTATGCTGGTTAAAGTGCAGTTAGTTTGACTGCCCAAATCCCTAGTGTGGTGCTGGCCCTCAGCGGGAAGGGAGGTGGGGGGGGGGAAATCGGTTTGGTGGCGCTTGGAGGCCGCTGTGGTGCATTGGCCCCATGCAGCTGGCCAGGGTCAGCCCCACTTTTCCCCGTTGCTGGATGGGAGCCCTGAGCCGCCTTGGTCCAGATGCCCCTCCCTTCCCTCCTGCTGGCCACTTTCAAGGGGCAGGTGGGAAGGTGGCAGGGGTCGTGGGGTTTGCCGCGGACATTTCTAGGGGGGGAGGTGCATCTGCCACCATCGGCTGACAGTTTTGGGGACAGCCGTGCCTTGCCCTCCGATTCCCGGGCCGGCTGCTCTCCCTGCCCCCACCTCTTCTGATCCGGAGCTCCTGGGCTCCCTTGTTTTCGAGCAGGGTCTCTGGTGCGTCTTCGTCTTGCCTCTAGTGACCGTCGTCACAGCGCGACAGCCCGCTCGGAAGAGTGCCCTGTGACATGTCTTGCCCACCGCAAAGGTAGCTCCTTCTCCGCCACTGCTTCCCGCTGGGCTGCGAGGACTGCCGTGGGCAGGAGGGGGCGCTCGGAGGGGGCTGAGCAGGGAAGGGGCTTCGGAGAGAGGCCAGCTCTGCACCAGCTCCCCAGAGCAGCCACACTGGGGCACCAGCAGGCCCCAGGCCGCTTCAACTGCAGCTAGGAATAGAACCACTGGTCCTATTAAGGGATGTGTACCATCCGTCCATCCGTTTCTCCACACACACACCCCCGGCGGCAAAGCCAGCCTGCCTCCTGCTACTCGGTGGACAGGCTGCTGGTGGCCGGCCCTGGGAGGGGTCTGGCCTAGCCATGTGACCCCAGCCTTTGTCCAGTTGCCCCACCAGACAGCCTTGGGAACCAGGGGTGGAGGACATTTGGCCCGATGAGGAGGTGAAACGCTCCCAGGAGGAAATTCTTTTCCACACTCAGAAAGCATTCCTGCAAACGCTCCGAGACAGTCGGACGTTTAGCCTTGAAGGGGAAATCCAAGGAGTTGGTAGGGCAGCTTGAGGACATCCAGATCAACCCTCTGCTCAGTGACAGAATAGAGGCGAAAGCCACCTGGCGCATGTCCAGTCACTGCTTCCCCTGCCAAACAGCTGTTACAGCCGGCAATATTTTTCAGCCCTTCCCTCCAAGTCTGCTTTGCGGTGGCTTGGAGCCCAGATTCTCCCCTCCAGCCAGTGGGCTCTCGGCCAGGGCTGAGGGCCCCGAAATGAGCTGCGTTTCTCCAGCCCTGAGACACCCCTGCAGCGCCTTGCTCTCTACTTCCCAGAAATGGGGCTTTTAGTCCAGGTTCATCTTTGGCACTTTCCTCTGGATCCTGCAGGACGACGACGACCGCTTGGAGTAGGGAAATTACCCTTTCACCGATGTCAGGTAAAATTATAATAAATTAATATAATAATAAATTCGAATTTATTAACCGCTCCCTCTCCCCACAGGGACCCGGGGCGGTGCACAGGAGGAACTAAAAACAATATAAACAATAAATACAAAAATACATACTTTAAAACACAATTAAACACTATTATCCCGTGCTAAAAATAATTAAAAACCCATTAAAATACATTTGAAATCTATAGACAGAGAGACTATCCAAGGCCGGCCAGTCGAAAGAAATGGGTCTTCAATTTCGTACGGAAGGAGCGGAGGTCAGTGGTCGTTCTGATATCGGGGGGAAGGTCGTTCCAGAGGGCCGGGCCCGCCACAGAGAGAGCCCTTCCCCTGGGCGTCGCCCGCTGACAAAGTCTAGTGGACGGCACCCGGAGAGGTCCCTCTCTGTGGGAGCGAATCGGCCGTGAGGATGTATGGGGCAGGATCCGATCCCGCAGATAGCTAGGTCCCGAGCCATGGAGCGCCTTGAAGATGATAATTAGCACCTTGAAGCGCACCCGGAAGACGACAGGCAGCCAGTGCAGCTCGCGCAAGAGCGGTGTAACGTGGGTGAACCTAGTGGTCCCCATAATTGCTCGCGCGGCTGCATTCTGAACTAACTGAAGCCTCCGGGTGCACCTCAAGGGAAGCCCCATGTAGAGAGAGTTACAATAGTCCAGTCGGGATGTCACGAGGGCATGAGTGACTGTGCGAAGGGCGTCCCGATCCAATAGGGGGCGCAATTGGCGAACCAGGCGAACCTGGTAAAACGCCCTCCTGGCCACGGCTGTCACTTGCTCTTCCATAGACAGCCGGGTATCCAGGAGGACACCCAAATTGCGCGCCCCATCCACAGGGGCAAGATGTTCGCCCCCTATGGCCAGCGTTGGAGAGAGCTGGTTGAATCGGGCAGCCGGAAACCACAGCCACTCGGTCTTGGTCGGGTTGAGCTTGAGTCCGCTACTTCCCATCCAGATCCGCACGGCTTCCAGGCACTGGCACATCACCGCTACGGCATCGTTGGGGTGGTTTGGGGTAGATATGTAAAACTGGGTGTCATCAGCGTACAGATGGTACTCTACCCCAAAACCACGGATGATCTCACCCAGCGGCTTCATATATGCATTAAACAGGAGAGGCGAGAGGACCGACCCCTGAGGCACCCCGCATGTGAGGGGTCTCGGGGTCGACCTCTGCTCTCCTGCCCGCACAAATTGCGATCGGCCAGAGAGGTAGGAGGAGAACCACCGTAAAACGGTGCCTCCCACCCCCAACCCCCCCAGCCGATGCAATAGGATACCATGGTCGATGGTATCGAAAGCCGCCGAGAGGTCTAATAGGACCAGGATGGAGGAACATCCCCCATCTCTGGCCCTCCAGAGATCATCTACCAACGCGACCAATGCCGTCTCGGTGCTATGCCCGGGCCGAAAGCCGGACTGGCGCGGATCTAGATACTCAATTTCCTCCAGGTGACGGGGAAACTGTTGTGCCACCACACTCTCAACAACCTTCGCCAAAAAGGGAAGGTTGGAGACTGGACGATAGTTGTTTAAAAGAGCTGGGTCCAAAGAGGGCTTCTTAAGGAGGGGCCTCACCATGGCCTCTCTTAGGGAAGCAGGCAAGGAACCCTCACTTAAGGATGCGTTGACAACCTCTTGGAGCCAGCCTCGTGTCACCTCCCAGGATGCCAGTACAAGCCAGGAGGGGCACGGGTCCAATAAACATGTGGTGGCTCGCAGTCGCCCACGTAGCCTGTCCATATCCTCGGAAGTAACGGGGTCAAACTCCTCCCAAACAAGATCTCTCTCGTGGCATCCCACTGGGCCATGAATGGGGGCTAGCTCACTCTGTATCTGAGCGATTTTCTCCTGCAGAAAAATCACAAATTCCTCTGCTCTACCCTGTAGCGGGGCTTCCCGCTCCCTCTGTTGGAGGAGGGAGCGGGTCACCCTAAACAGGGCGGCAGGGCGGTTTTCTGCGGATGCTATGAGAGTGGCACAATGGTGACGTTTGGCCACTCTCAGCACCACAATGTAAGTCCATAAATGGGCTCTTACCTGTGTCCGGTCAGATTCAGAACGGCTAGACCTCCATCTTCCCTCTAGGCATCTCTTGCGGCGTTTCATCACCCGCAGCTCCTCAGTAAACCAAGGAGCCAGGGTGGTTCGCCGCCGCAAGAGAGGCCGCAAGGGCGCGACCCGATCCAAGGCTCCCACGGCCGCAATGTTCCATGCGGCCGTGAGGTCCTCCATCGGGGCGCGGGTCAGGGATACAGGAAATGGCCCAAGCGCTGTCTGGAACCCATCCGGGTCCATCAAGCGCCTGGGGCGGTACCAGATTGGTAACTCTGGTTCCGCCTCCCCGCGGAGGGGAGCAGCGGTCGGAAAGTCGAGCCGGAGAAGTGAGTGGTCTGACCATGACAAGGGTGTGATGACTATGTCCCCTATACCCAGATCACTCTTCCATTGGCCTGAGACAAAGATGAGATCCGGCGTATGTCCACCCTCGTGGGTGGGGCCCTGAATTACTTGGGTCAGGTCCATGGCCGTCATGGAAGCCATGAACTCCCGAGCTGCCTCGGATGATTCGCCCAACGATGGCAGATTAAAGTCCCCCATGACTAAAAGTCTGGGGGTCTCAACTGCCACCGTAGCGATCACCTCCAGGAGCTCGGGCAGGGCTGCTGCTACATAGCGGGGAGCCAGGTATACAACCAGCAAGCCCAACTGCCTCCCTAGGCCCCACTTCACGCAGAGGGACTCACAGCCGGTAGTCTGTGGCACAATGGTCTCTCTCGGCTCAAGACCTTCCTTTACGATGACTGCTACCCCACCACCCCTACCTAGGGCCCGTGGCTGATGAAATGCGCGGTAGCCTGGTGGGCACATTTCAACGAGGGGAAGACCTCCCTCGTGGCCCAACCAGGTTTCCGCAATTCCTACCAGGTCCGGCTCCCCCTCTGACACAAGGTCACTAATGAACTAAAATTGCTTCTGGTGGTGTTTTGCAGCCACATGACGCTGCCCGCTCCTTTCCGCTCGCAATCAGCTCCTCCTGTTCAGTGAGCCCTTCGCCCTGTCCTCGTTCCCAAGCCAGGAATCCCTCCCGGTTCTCGGCTATCTGACTGCTGGCTCCCCAATCAAAGTTCTGCCTTTGTCTGCTCAGGGACGTTATTTGTAAGCGGTTTCTAACTTGTCCAGATCCGTTTGGGTTGTTGACGGTCTTCCCGGTCTTGTGGCCGGAGCTTCCCTGGGGTTGCACTTGCCCGTGTTATGGGCCCATCTGGGGCTTCATCAACGACGGCCACCTTCAGCTCCTTCGAAGGATCAGCAGATCCGACAGAAGGGAAGATTCCCCCACCCTCGCACAAGACCTGGAGGATTTCCCCGCCACTCCCAGCTCTTTGAGCCCCCCCCCCCATGGCTTAAGTCTCCCACCGGCCACTGGGGGTGGCTGCAATTTAGAAGGCATGGAAACGGTCGCATCTCCCAGGAAGCAGGGGCTCCTTCTACCCCTGAAGTTGAATGCCGTCTCTCCCTGATTTTGTGGACTTTTGGTTGGCCTCTCGGAAGCAACTCAGGGCAACACGCAGTGAAAACAACAGAGCACTAAAAAAGGACCAGTCATAAACCGTCATGAAACACGAAACTATCCTGCTAAAGCAGCCCAATAGTCAGAACGATCATCCTGGCCTGCTTCAAAGGCCGCCTTGCCTTTGCAGGGCTCCGAAAGGCTCAGAGGCCGCCTTCTGCCTCCCCTGAAAGGGCAGCAGGTGATGGGGGCAGGAGAGGGAGGGAGGGAGGGACTTCATGATGGGGGGTTGAGAAGTCCAGTGAAGCCACAGAAGAACGAAGCACAAGATCTTGAGGTTGTCCACCCAAATGTTCTTAAAATGGCTGACCTGCCAGAGAAATTCAGGGGAAATAGTGCTGGGAGGGTCGCTGGAGCTCCAGTTACTTCCAAGCGGCTCAACTGAAGCTCCCCACTGAGAAAGCTCCGTCCAGGAAATGGCACAGTCGGTCCATCTGCCCGAGGAGGATCCAGCCTCTTGAGAAGCGTCTGGATGGATCCCACCAAGGGAAATCCTGGGAGTCTCCCTGCAGGCTGAACATCCTTTCCACCTTTCAAGCAGCTGGATTTCTACACGCCTTGGACAGAGACCCTTGGCAGGAGGGTGGGGTGGAAGCATTGGCCCTCACGAGGGTCCGGGTGGGGCTGGCACTTGCTCCTCCTTTAAAGCGAGCAATTGATGGACGTTGGGAAGAAGCCCCTCGTGGAGCATCTGATGAGATGGGCTCCGAGCTGCCTGAAGCGCAAAGGTCTGCGGGTGAAGGCGAGAGCCGTGACGAGGGCCAAGGATGTGCCAGGATCATCAGGAAGGGCTCAGGACGATCCCCCTAGACGACTTGCCTCCATCTTCTCCAAAGGGCAGGGATCAGCAAGCAGAGGCTGCCAATTCCCACCTTGATGGGGGGAAAACTGGGAAAAACTGAGGTGTGAGTCCAGGGTGGGCGAACCATCCCAATGGGCAGCTGGGGGGTCACCAGCTAAAGTGAGCCAAGAGCACGACTCGGCTGCAGAAAAGGCAAGGGCCCATCTCCAGGCCTGGAGCCAAAATCTCCCCAGGAATAGCTGGAGTCCCTTCAGAAGAGATACGACGGACTGGCTGTCTTCAAGAACCTGGAGGCCGAATTGTTCCGGGAAACCAGGAGGTTGAACAGATTTCAGCTGGATCTTGGAAACTGGCTTTCCCGGGAGTTGACCCCCCCTCCTCCCACCTCGCTAAAGGCCTCAACCAGGACATTCCGTCCGAGAGCCAAGAAGGGTGGATTCTTACACTGGGCAAAGGGTTGGGCTAGATGGCCTCAAGCTCAATTCAAACGCTTCCCGTTGATTCTCCTCTCCCTCCCAAGGGCCTTAGGGATCCCCAAGGGAACCCAGTGGGTCTGGGCTGAATGCTGAGGGTGGGGAGCCCTTGGCCAAGGGGTGAGAAGGCCCAGCCACGTGGCTGGAAGGGGCCTCTTAGATTAGATTAGATTAGATTAGATTAGATTAGATTTATATGCCGCCCTTCTCCCAAAGGACTCATGGCGGCATACAAAACATAAGAAACACATAATACAAAAGTTAAAAAGATTAAATAAAGAATCCAATAAACAATAAGCAATAAATTAATTAACAATTTACACATTAGATTTTAGATTTATTCAGATTTATACCCCGCACCTTCTCCAAAAAGGACCCAGGGCGGCGCACAGGAAATTTAAACAAACATAACAAATATAACAAAGGTACAAAATTTTAAAAACTATTAAATATTAAATACACCTTGTGCTAAAATTGTATAAAATCCCCCAAATTAAAACTATCTAAAAGTGGTCAAAACGGGAGGTTATGCTAGGCCGGCTTGTTGGAAAAGGTGCGTCTTAAGGCGCTGGCGGAAGAGGCGGAGGTCTGAGATGGTACGTAGTTCGGGGGGGTAAGTCGTTCCAGAGGGCTGGGCCCGCCACAGAGAAGGCCCTTGCCCTGCGTGTCGCCAACTGGCATTGCCCGGCCGACGGCACCCTGAGAAGGCCCTCTCTGTGGGAGCGGATCGGACGAAGGGATGTATGGGGCAGAAGACGGTCTCGCATATAACCAGGCCCCGAGCCATGGAGCGCTTTGAAGATGGTCGTCAAAACCTTGAAGCGCACTCGAAAGGCCACAGGCAGCCAGTGCAGCTCGCGCAGGAGAGGTGTTATGTGGAAGAACCTAGAGGCTCCCATAATCACCCGCGCGGCCGCATTCTGGACTAGCTGTAGCCTTCGAGTGCACCTCAAAGCCCCATGTAGAGAGCGTTACAGTAGTCGTCGGGATGTCACGAGTGCCTGAGTGACTGTGCGGAGGGCAGCCCGGTCCAGTAAGGGACGCAATTGGTGCATCAGGCCTACCTGATAGAACGCCCCCCTGGCCATGGCCGCCACATGGTCCTCCATGGACAGCCGGGAATCCAGGAGGACACCCAAATAGCGCGCCCTCTCCACGGTGTTTCACCCCCAATGGCCAGAGTTGGAGTTACAAGGCTGAACCGGGGTGCCGGAAACCACAGCCACTCGGTCTTGGACGGGTTGAGTTTGAGTTTGTTGCTGCCTATCCAGATCCGTACGGCCTCCAAACACCGGGACATCACCTCGGCGGCATCGTTGGGGTGGTCTGGGGTGGATATGTACAGCTGAGTATCATCAGCATACAGATGATATCACCCCAAAACCACGGATGATCTCGCCCAGCGGCTTCATATAGGTGTTGAACAGGAGGGGTGAGAGGACCGACCCCTGAGGAACCCCGCATAAGAGGGGTCTCGAGGCCGAACACTGCCCCCCTGCCAACAGACATTGCGACCGACCAGAGAGGTAGGACGACTGAGGACCTAGTGGCCGCATGGTTAAGTGCGGCCACGGGGGCCTTGGACCGAATCGCGCCCTTGCGGCCTCTCTTGCGGCGACGAATCACCCAGGCTCCTTGGTTCACTGAGGAGCTGAGGGAGATGAAGCGCCACAAGAGACGCCTAGAGAGCAGGTGGAGGTCCTCTCGCTCCGAAGCCGACCGAACACTAGTGAGAGCCCATATTAGGACTTACTTAGTGGCGATAAGGGTGGCCAAACGCGAGTATTGCGCCACCCTCATTGCATCCGCAGATAACCGCCCTGCCACCCTGTTTGGGGTGACCCGCTCCCTCCTTCACCAGAGGCCGTGGGAAGCCCCTCTACAGGGACGAACAGAGGAATTTGGGATTTATCTGCAGGACAAAATCACTCGGATTCGGAATGAGCTACCCTCCATCAACAGTGGTCCGGTGGGATTGTCCGAGGCTGGTCTTGAGGCATCATTCTGGGAGGAGTTTGACTTTGTTACTACCGAGGATATGGACAGGCTGTCATGGAGACTTAAGGCCACCACATGTTTATTGGACCCGTGTCCCTCCTGGCTTGTACTGGCATCCTGGGAGACGACACGAGGCTGGCTCCAGGGCATTGTCAACGCATCTTTGAGTGAGGGGTCCTTGCCTGCCATCTTGAAAGAGGCGGTAGTGAGGCCCCTCCTCAAGAAGCCGTCCCTGGACCCAGCATTTTTGGAGAACTATCGTCCGGTCTCCAACCTTCACTTTTTAGTGAAGGTTGTTGAGAGTGTGGTGGCCCAACAGTTTCCGCGACACCTGGAGGAAGTTGATTATCTAGACCCGCGCCAGTCCGGCTTCCGACCCTGTCATAGCACCGAGACGGCATTGGTCGCGTTGGTTGATGATCTCTGGAGGGCGCGGGATACACGCTGTTCCTCTATCCTAGTCCTGTTAGACCTCTCAGCGGCTTTTGATACAATACAATACAATAGCAGAGTTGGAAGGGACCTTGTAGGTCTTCTAGTCCAACCCCCTGCGTGGGCAGGAACCTTATACCATTTCAGACAAATGGCTATCTAACATCTTTTTAAAGACTTCCAGGGTTGGGGCATTCACAACTTCTGGAGGCAAGCTGTTCCAGAGGTTAATTGTTCTTACTGTCAGGAAATTTCTCCTTAGTTCTAAGTCGCTTCTCTCCTTGATTAGTTTCCACCCGTTGCTTCTTGTCCTGCCCCCAGGTGCCTTGGAGAATAGTTTGATTCCCTCTTCTTTGTGGCACCCTCTGAGATATCGGAACACTGCTATCATGTCTCCCCTGGTCCTTCTCTTCATCAAGCTAGACATACCCAGTTCCTGCAGCCGTTCTTCATATGTCTTAGTCTCCAGTCCCCTAATCATCTTGGTTGCCCTTCTCTGCACCCTTTCCAGAGTCTCCACGTCTTTTCTACATCGTGGCGACCAAAACTGTATGCAGTATTCCAAGTGTGGCCTTACCAAGGCACCATACAGTGGCATTAACACTTCACGTGATCTAGATTCTATCCCTCTGTTTATGCAGCCTAGAACTGTGTTGGCTTTTTTGGCAGCTGCTGCACTGTTGGCTCATATTTAAATGGTTGTCCACTAGGATTCCAAGATCCCTCTCACAGTTGCTACTATTGAGCAAGGTACCATCTATACTGTACTTGTGCATTTTGTTTTTGTTGCCTATATGTAGGACCTTACTTTTTTCACAATTGAATTTCATTTTATTAGATAGTGCCCAATGTTCAAGTTTGTCTAGATCCTTCTGTATCTTAAGCCTATCTTCTGGAGTGTTGGCTATTCCTGCCAGCTTGGTGTCGTCTGCAAATTTGATGAGTTCCCCATTTATCCCCTCATCCAAATCGTTGATGAAGATGTTAAAGAGTACTGGGCCTAAAACAGAGCCTTGGGGGACTCCACTGCATATTTCCTTCCATGTAGATGCAGTTCCATTGAGGACTACACGTTGAGTGCGGTTGGTCAGCCAGTTGCGAATCCATTTGGTGGTGGTGCTGTCTAACCGACAATTTTCTACTTTATCTAATAGTAGGTTATGGTCTACTTTATCAAATGCCTTACTGAAGTCCAGGTAAATTACATCAACAGCATTCCTCTGGTCCACTGATACCATCGACCATGGTATCCTATTGCACCGACTGGGGGGGTTGGGGCTGGGAGGCACCGTTTTACGGTGGTTGTCGTCCTACCTCTCTGGTCGGTCGCAATATGTGTTAACAGTAGGGCAGAGGTCGACCTCGAGACCCCTCTTATGCGGGGTTCCTCAGGGGTCGGTCCTCTTGCCCCTCCTGTTTAACACATATATGAAGCCACTGGGCGAGATCATCCATGGTTTTGGGGTGGGATATCATCTGTACGCTGATGACACTCAGTTGTACATATCCACCCCAGACCACCCCAACGATGCCGCCGAGGTGCTGTCCCGGTGTTTGGAGGCTGTACGGATCTGGATGGGTAATAACAAACTCAAGCCCAACCCATCCAAGACTGAGTGGCTGTGGTTTCCGGCACCCCGGTTCAGCCAGATTACTCGAACTCTGGCCATTGGGGGTGAAACAGTGGCCCCCGTGGAGAGGGCGCGCAATTTGGGTGTCCTCCTGGATTCTCGGCTGTCTATGGAGGACCATGTGGCAACTGTGGCCAGGGGGTCGTTTCATCAGGTTCGCCTGATGCGCCAGTTGCGCCCCTTACTGGACCGGGCTGCCCTTCGCACAGTCACTCAAGCTCTCGTGACATCCCGACTCGACTACTGTAATGCTCTCTACATGGGGCTTCCCTTGAGGTGCACTCGAAAGCTACAGTTAGTCCAGAATGCAGCCGCGCAGGTGATTACAGGAGCCCCTAGATGCTCCCATATAACACCGATCCTGCGCGAGCTGCACTGGCTTCCTGTGGTCTTTCGGGTGCGCTTCAAGGTTTTGACGACCATCTTTAAAGCGCTCCATGGCTCGGGGCCTAGTTATATGCGAGACCATCTCCTGGCCCATATATCCCTTCGGCCGATCCGCTCCCACAGAGTTGGCCTTCTCAGGGTGCTGTCAGCCGGGCAATGCCGTCTGGCGACACCCAGGGGAAGAGCCTTCTCTGTGGTGGGCCCTGCCCTTTGGAACGACCTACCCCCTGAATTGCGTACCATCACGGACCTCCGCCTCTTCCACCAGTGTCTAAAGACACATCTTTTTCAGCAAGCCAGCCTAGCCTAACCCTCCCGTCGAGACTATTTAGACTATTTAAATTGGGGATTTTAATTTAATTTTAGCATAGGATTATAATTTAATTTAATATATTTTAAATTTTGTATTTATTGTATTGTTTTGTATGTTTTTAAATTCCTGTGCACCACCCTGGGTCCTTTGTGGGGAAAGGTGTGATACAAAAATGATTAAAATAAAAAAATAAAATTAAAATAAACCACCATAATACAGTGCCTCCCAGCCCCAACCCCCCCAGTCGATGCAATAAGATACCATGGTCGATGGTATCAAAAGCCGCTGAAAGGTCTAACAGGACTAGGATAGAGGAATGTCCTCTATCCCACGCCCTCCAGAGATCATCCACCAATGCGACCAATGCTGTCTCGGTGCTGTGACCGGGTCGGAAGCCGGACTGGTGCGGGTCTAGATAATCAATTTCCTCCAGGTGTCGCGGAAACTGTTGGGCCACCACACTCTCTACAACCTTCGCTAAAAAGTGAAGGTTGGAGACCGGACGGTAATTTTCCAACAATGCTGGGTCCAGGGAAGGCTTCTTGAGGAGGGGTCTCACCACCGCCTCTTTCAAGACGGCAGGCAAGGACCCCTCACTCAAAGAAGCGTTCACGATATCCTGGAGCCAGCCTCGTGTCACCTCCCAGGATGCCAGTACAAGCCAGGAGGGACACGGGTCCAATAAACATGTGGTGGCCTTAAGTCTCCTTGACAACCTGTCCATATCCTCGGTAGTAACAAAGTCAAACTCCTCCCAAGATGGTGTCTCAAGAACAGCCTCGGACAATCCGACCGGACCACTCTCAAGGGAGGGCAACTCGTTCCGAATCCGAGTGATATTGTCCTGCAGATATATTCCAAATTCCTCTGCTCGTCCCTGTAGAGGGGCTTCCCGCGGCCCCTGGTGAAGGAGGGAGCGGGTCACCCCAAACAGGGCGGCAGGGTGGTTATCTGCGGATGCAATAAGGGTGGCACAATATTCATGTTTGGCCACCCTTATCGCCACTAAGTAAGTCCTAATATGGGCTCTCACTAGTGTTCGGTCGGCTTCAGAGCGAGAGGATCTCCATCTGCTCTCTAGGCGTCTCTTGTGGCGTTTCATCTCCCTCAGCTCCTCGGTAAACCAAGGAGCCCAGGTGCTTCAGCGCCGCATGAGAGGCCGCAAGGGCACGACTCGGTCCAAGGCCCCCGTGGCCGCACTCAACCATGCGGCCACTAGTTCCTCAGTCGAGTCGCGGGGCAAGGCCACAGGTATTGGCCCAAGCTCCCTCTGCAACCTATCAGGGTCCATCAGGAGCCTGGGGCGGAACCATCCGGGAGGTGGGGAATTATGCGAAGCTCCAGGGGCAGCTCATTCCAGAGGGAAGGCGCTCCCACAGAGAAGGCTCTTCCCCTGGGGGTCGCCAGCCAACACTGCCTGGCTGACAGCACCCTGAGGAGGCCGACTCTGTGGGATCGTACTGGACGATGGGAGGCTACCAGTGGCAGTAGGTGGTCTCGCAAGTACCCTGGGCCTAAGCCACGGAGCGCTTTGAAGGTCATGATTAGTACCTTGAATCGCAGCCGGGAAAAACCCAGCGACCAGTGCAGGCCGCCTAAAAGGGGTGTGACATGGGAGCACCTAGGCACCCCCATGATAACCCACGCGGCCGCATTCTGGACCAGCTGAAGCCTCTGGGTGCTCTTCAAGGGCAGCCCCATGTAGAGAGCGTTACAGTAGTCCAGGCGAGAAAGGACGAGGGCATGAGTGACTGTGCACAGGGCATCCGGATCCAGGAATGGGCACAACTTCTCAAGGACAGAACCCCTCCCCCCAAAATGGGCCCTGATGCAGCCCAGAAGAAACACTTCAAAGAAATTGACTCTGTGGCTGGGTGACACCCCCCAAAAAATCCTCCCCCCCCCGCCCCCTCCTGTTGCAAAGCAAAAAGAAAGAAAGAGGTTGGATTCCCTACAAGAGAGCCTGGCCAGGTGATTGGCAGGGCCTCTCCCAAGGGCAGGGGAGGGGGAGGGGCGTTGTTGCGGACCTGAAAGATGGAGAGGATTTCCTCAGCCCCCCCCTCCTGTTCTGGGGCCCTTGGACCTGATCTTTCAGCTCCTCCCCCAGGGAAGCCCCCTCAGAAAATGCACCAAGTTGTCGTCCCCCCCCCCCCCCCACTACAAGCCCAGACCTGGTGATGCCCCCAACATTGCCCCGAAAATGCTCTTGTTGAGAGCCTGGCTGGTACCCTTTTCTCTGGTGGAGGTGTTTGCTCTCAATGTCTTTACAAGCCACGAGAGGGGAAATGAGGATCTGGTCCAAGCATTGCGAGGGGTGTGTGTGTGTGTGATGGAATGTCCTGCCTTCTGGAACGACAAAGACCAGGTCCTGACTCAAAGCCTCTTCTCTTCTCTTCTCTCTTCCCTTCCCTTCCGTTCCCCTCCTCTTCCCTTCCCTCCTTCTCTGCCCTGCCCCTCCTCCCCACCCCCACCCCCACCTTCTCAGGGGTTCTTGTTCACGGGGGAGGATTCTAGAGCAACTGCCTGCTAGGGGGGCCTCCTGAGCCCAGGAGAGCCTGAGGGTCGAAGCGGCCTTCAGAGCTTTGCCATTTGCAGAGCAAATCATCCTCAGCAAAGTCCCTGCAGGATCTCAAGGAAGCCTTCCAAGGAAGGGAAGGGGCAAAAACTCACCTCAATCACGGCCGGATGGGGGCCCTGGGGGGAGGGCAGTGGGCAGTTCGGCGGGATAGGGGCAGCCTCCCCTGCCTGCCTGGGTTGACGGTCCTTCTTCTTTCTCCCCCTCCTCCCCCCCAGGTGGGCAGCCGCTGAGCCCTCCCTGCCGCCAGCCCATCCAAGATGCCGGAGCAGAGCAATGACTACCGGGTGGTGGTCTTTGGGGCCGGGGGCGTGGGCAAGAGCTCGCTGGTGCTGCGCTTCGTCAAGGGCACCTTCCGGGACACCTACATCCCCACCATCGAGGACACCTACCGGCAGGTGATCAGCTGCGACAAGAGCGTCTGCACGCTGCAGATCACCGACACCACCGGCAGCCACCAGTTCCCGGCCATGCAGCGCCTGTCCATCTCCAAGGGCCACGCCTTCATCCTGGTCTTCTCGGTCACCAGCCGGCAGTCGCTGGAGGAGCTGCGGCCCATCCACCAGCAGATCGTGCAGCTCAAGGGTGGTGGGGAGGCCTTCCCCATCATGCTGGTGGGCAACAAGTGCGACGAGACCCAGCGGGAGGTGCAGACGCCGGAGGGGGAGGCCGTGGCCAAGGAGTGGCAGTGCGCCTTCATGGAGACCTCGGCCAAGATGAACTACAACGTCAAGGAGCTCTTCCAGGAGCTGCTCAACCTGGAGAAGCGCCGCAACATGAGCCTCAGCATCGACGGGAAGCGCGCCAGCAAGCAGAAGCGGACAGAGAAGCTGAAGGGCAAGTGCAGCCTCATGTGAACGGCCGGCAGGAGGCGCCCACCCTCCCCACGCCACCCATCCATCCGCCTCTCCTCCCTCCTGTGGCTCTCTCGGTGCTCCCTGGACCCTGCCACCTCCTCGCCTGCCTCTCCAGCTCCCCAGCAACAGCAGCAGCAACAGCGGTGGCAGGCCCAGACTCGGGGGGGCAGCTCAGGCCTCCCTGCCGACTGACAAGTTAGCCCCCTTCCTTCCCCCCCCCAAAGCAAACCTTGGCGGGAAGAGAGGAGAGACGAGCTGCTTCTGCTCACGGGGGCGGGGGGGGGCATCCGCCTGCTGGCCCACCATTCCTCGGACTGCCAGACGGGAGGGTCTGGAGGTGCCCCGACTGACTTCGGCCTGATGACAAGAGAGCCAGCGGTCCAGCCTGCCCATCGGCCTGGAGCTGCAGAAGACTCTGGATTGGCTCAAGCGGGGCCCTTGGGTGACTGCGGCCCTCCCAGGTCTGGGAGGGTGGGAGGTGGATTGCTTGGCTCCCCACCAGTCAGACCCACCTCGCCCTGTCCCCCTTGCCAGACCCCAGCCCGCTTCTCCTGGTTTCGTCAGCCGGACCCTGCTAGGGACCACTTAAATAGTGCAGGGCCCCAATGGAGGGGTCCACAGGGAGGGCCCCTCCCCATTCGAGAAGGCCACACTCACTGCCCTGGTGCTCCAGAGCCCACAGGCCAGAAAGCGGGGGGGGGGGACCTCACGAGACTCCTGGCCCCACGGAAGTCACAGCTGCCCACCAGAGCATCCCCCCAAGGCGGCCCTCCCGCCCCCTTCCCCTCCCCCACCTGCCCTGCCAGACGGTGAACATGCAGCTTATTGTGAGCCGACCTTCTCATTGTTTATTTTTAATTTATGGGTGTGGGTTTTTCTGGAACAAAGCAACAAAAACAGCCACAACAGCACATATCTGGACCAGAGAAGCTAGGGAAGGGGGGCCTTGAAGGGGGGCTGGAGAGCCACGGCTGGCAAAGGGCAGCGTGTGGGAGGAATGTCGGCCATGACGGGGACGGAGGAGGAAGCGGGTGAGCTGGGTGACCGTTCCAAAAGCAGGTCCCCTGGGGCAAAGGAGGCGGGGGGGGGGGAGCGTGTGCCTCCCAGCCTCCCTCTGCCGGAGACCCCCAACACCACAGGATGGGAGGCACGACATGGGTGGTTAGGGGGCACCCGGCACCACAGCTTCTTCTCCTGCCCACGTGCAGGATCACAAGAGCTCCCCCCCCCCGCCCAAGGCTAGAAGAGGCTGGGCAAGCACCCCCCTCGCTCTGAGGCCAGAGGGAGGGGCTTCCTGCAAGGGAGGGAGGCCCCCTTCTCTTTCCCTGGCACCTTCCTCCTCCCAACACTGCCCTGCAGGTGCCCTTCGACGTGGCACTCCCCTCTGCTTCTTTAGAATGGCTGTGGAAGAGGTTGGGCCTCAGGACTGAAGGGGCCCAGCCAGGGCCTGCGTGTGCGTGTGTGACCTCGTGGGCAGAGGGGGAAGGCGGCCTCTGCCTCAGTTTCTCCCCTGCCGGTCTAATTGGTCTCCCAATTTGTCTCCAGCCCATCCCTCAACCGGTGGATTGGAGCAGCTGGCAAGGCAGGTGGGGAGAGGGCAGAGGCTCTGGGGTCCTCCCTCCCTCCCACCCAGGGGCCGGCTCTCTATTTGCAAATGTGGCAGGGATTTTGCAAGACCTTTGGGGGGGGGGGTGTTCAATGGCAAGAGACCCTGGCCATTTTCTGAATTGTCCATTTATTCCAGCTGGCGACCACCAAGAGGAGGGCAAGAGGCAGCTCATGTAGCTGATGGGGCAGGCCGAGGCCAGCACTGGGTAGGAGGGTACTTTTCTCCCGGCTGTGGTTTCCCCACCTGTTTGGGAAGCCTCTCAAAGCACCTGGGTGGGGGTGGGGGTGGGAGCAAGTGGAATGGGCAGAGAGCCTGGCTGGGCAGGAAAGAGGGTGTGGGGGACTCTGGTACTGCCTCCCCCCCCCCCCCCCCGTCCCTTGCCAGGGTTCTTCTCCAGCCTTTGAGCCCCTGCGCCTTCCTCTCCCTCCCTCTCCCTCCCTCCCTCCCTGGGAGGCAGAAAGAGATGGATGGCAGCTGCTGTCCTGTCCCTGAGCTCCAGCCTGGGCAGGGCACAAGTGAGGCCTCTCTTTGGTGTGGAATGACCGGAAGCCCTTGGCCAGTCGCTGCTGCTGCTAAGTGCATCTTAATGCTTTCCAAAGGGATTAAGCGCCCCAGAACCACCGCTGAGAGCTGCTCCCACAGACCATCCCCACCCACTCCAGAGGCGCCTCAGGCTGGTCCCTGGGGGGGGGGGGCAGCGCTGGGACTCCCCAGCCACAGCCTCCAGCTGAGCCGTCAGCCCCCCCCCCTCCCCCAGGGACCAAGGGATGGCCCCACTGAGGTCCCTCAAAGCAGCCCCCCCCCCCCCAGAACTCCCCCAGCCAGGCCCGGCGGAGGGCTCCTCGGAGAGGAAAAGGGCCGGTCGGGCTGCAGGAGGCTGACTAGGAAGTGGTCCGGGCATCGGCTCCGGGGGCTGCCCGGCGGGACTGGGCTCTCGCTCCAGCGTGGTGGGGGCCGGGGGCCTTCTGCCGCGGGCTCTCCCTCGAGCGCCGGCCTTGGTGGAGGCGGGGAGAGCAGAGCCGTCTAGCAGGTTCCCTTAGCGAAGCCGTCTGGCCGGCCCTGTTGGGGGCTTCTGGTGGGAGGGGGGAAGCCCTTGACGAAAGCGAGCGACCGGCGGCAGCGGCTGTCCCGGGGGAGGCTCCACGTCCCGAGCAGCCAGGGGGGGGGGGGGCCGCCCGGGCACCCATAGCTGCCGCGGTTCTATGCGCGCGCTCCGAGCCCCGGGGGCGCCTTTGGAAAGCCCCGGACCTTCTCGCAGCTTCTCCGCTTGTGGGCACCAGAATTCGCCGCAACCCCCGCTGAAGCCGTTTCCGGCGGCTGCTTTGGGCCGCCGTTCCTTCTCCCGCAACCTTGCCCCCCCCCCACTCCCCCTCGGCTTCCCGTGCGTGTGAATGTTCCCTCCGCCTGCTGCTGCCCCGACAGGCGGACGGGCGCGGAGCCTCTGCCGACTCGCCAGGCGCCCCCGCCGCTCCCGCTGGGCAGGCCGGCCGGCCGGTCCGAGGCCCGCAGAGGCCGTCCCTGGTGCTCCAGACCTTTCCAGCTGGGCGTCCCTGCCTTGTAAATACGACCCTCCCTCCTCGTTCTCCTCCCGGCGGCCAGCATGGCGATTGGAGCTCCTGTGCAAAAGGGTTTTTTTAAGCGATGGATAATCGCACCCACGACCCATCAGACAAAGCGACAATATTCGAATAACGATGTAATAATAAAACGGAGACAAAGGAACGGTACAATGTAGCCTTCATTTAGAAATAGTCTTCCTTGAATGAATAAAAACGGATTTATCCCACCGGCCTCCCGCTGCTGCTCTTCTTCTTCAGGGCCTGGGGGGGGGGGGGGGCAAGCTCTTCCCGGGACAGGAACTGCCCGCCAGACACGGGACACCCACCCCCAAATGTGGGCCCCCTCCCCCACTTCCTTGACGGGGGTCCCGGAGCTGAGCTTCAGGCCCCATAAGCAGCCCTGGCGGGAGCCGGTACTTCGCCCTCTGAGAGCAGGTGGGGAAGAGAAAGATGGGGGGGGGACGGACACCTGGGGACTTCTGCCTGACCAATAAGGCCATTTCAGACGGTGTTGTTGCCCCCTGCCCACCCTCATCCCCAAAGGCTGCTAGATTGGCAGGTGGGCACTCTTCCTGCACACGGGTGACCTTGGCAAACCGTGCTCCCAACAGCCTTGCTGGCCAGCAGCCCCCCCCCCCATAGGTGTGGTTTTCTCTACCCTGCCAGGCTCTGATGCTCATCTGCTGGACCCAAAGTGCGTCATGCCCACCGTTGCCATGGAGACCAGCGGTTCCTCTGCGTTTGAGAGCTGCTCCTGGGGACGTGCATTGAATGGCGAGGAGGAGAGGCACTCCCCCATCACCACACATGCACACGTGCCCCTCCCTCAGCAGATGGTGTGAGCGGGTGACGTCAGCTCTTGGGGAGGGGGAGACTGGCATCCCTCCAGTAACCTGCCAGATGAGCCCAACCGGAAGAGAAACGGGCAAATGGCTGGCACTTAGTTGTGGGATCTATGCCCAGAAGGAAGCTGGTTCAGCCCTTGGACAGGACACCACCAGGATATCTCAGGCAACACTGAGGCTCCTTCCCATTTTCCTCCAGGGGGTGAAGCCTGGTCCCTTCATTTCTGCAGGCGGGGAGAGCTGAGCCCCCAAGCCCTTCGCCCAGCCACCAAGGCTATGCACCCACACCTCCCCAAACGTTCCCAACACTTCGTTCCCCCAGCTACCCTCCTTGGGGGTGGCCGGAAGTAAAACACGGCTGCTTGAAGGGGGGGTTCCCCCTCCCCTGGTCAAATCAGAGCTGCTCTGATTACATGGGGCCAGTGGGACTAGGCCTCCCACCCAGTGCCAATCGGTGGAGCTGGCCTGGCACCCCCTTCAGCCCAAGCCTTGCAAGCCGGCTGCTGTGCAGAGATTGGGGGTCCTTTGTGTGGTCCTGGCTTCCCTGCATCCCCATGGCCATCCACGCTTGGCAAGTGGGGGGGAGCCCTGATTAAGGCTGAGGGAAGGGGGGGGGGCAGCAGATGGAGCAGATTGACTTTGTCTGGTCCAAAACTCTTTCTCTGGGTGAAACCGGACCCAGGAAGTCGCAAGAGGTGTGTTTCCACTCATGGAGGGGGGAAGCAAAACCATCCATTGTGGTTCCCTATGCAGCATCTACACAAACACACACACATATAGGGAGGGAGGGAGGGAGGGAGGGAGTCTGAGCACCAGAGCTGCTACAGTGCTGGAAGAGGCCAGTGGTTTGATGGTCTCGGGTATCTGCTAGGAACCGGAGCCTTTGAAGGTGGAAGGGAAGCCCCAGGTGAAGCCCCAAGGTGTCTAACAGGACCCCTACCCAGGGCAGGCAGGACCCTCTGCTGGATTTGCTCTTCACCTCTGGCCTTCCCTGCCTATTCTGGCTGCCAGGTCTGGGCTGCAAACCTCCAAGGATGCCTTAGATAGATGTCTGTGGGTCCCTCGTCCTGGAGTTGGGATCAGAAGCAGTTCCCAGTCCAATATAGGATCCACCGGAACATCATCAGGACTTCCAGGATCCAAGCACTCATCCCTTCATGTGGCAGCAGGTTCCACTGGCTCCTCCCTCCAATAAGCTCCTCCCCCTCCCCTCCTAGTTGGTCAGGGCCCAATATTTGGGTCCACTGCATCTCCCTGCTGGCTGCTATTTAGCCTCTGGTCACTGCAGGCGGCCCCCTTGTTGAGACCACATGCACCAGCTTTCTCCCACCCTAGATCCTCTCCAGCCACCGATCTCCCCCTCCGTAGCATTCCTTCCGCTTCGTTTCCACATTCCCCACTCTGTGAGCCTCTAGGGCTCTTCTTTCCTTCCCTTGGAGCATCAACACGAGGCCCCTGCTCATCCCTTCCGGCTGGTTCCCCTGAGACCTGCCCAGCGTCCCCTCAGCTGCCCCCACCCAGCTTCAGAGATGCCCCATATTGTCTCCCCGACAATCCAAACTTTCTCATCTCCCCCACTCTGGCCCTACTGCCAAACCTTCCAGGGCTAGGAGTGCACGACCCCCCCCCCCCAGTGACCCTTCATGGGTGGCTTTTCTCCCTGAGAGTTATTTCGGTGGCTGTCAATCACCCTCCACTGAAAGGGCCTGGCACCTGTCCCGGAGTTACTCAGGTACCCAAGACCTCCAGGTAGTGCCCCTTCTTTGGGACCCCTCCCGCCCCCGTTTGTGGGTGTCCTCATCACAGTCTGCTCCCCCCCCTCCAAAGATTCTGCACCCATGTTCTGTTTATGGCATGGTTAGAGAAGAATGCCCAGATCAGGGGGGAAGCCTGGGGGTGGGTGGTGGGTGGGAGGTGTCACTACAGGGCGGAAGATCTCTGATGCCTCCGGGTGCCACATTCCCTCAGATTCACAATGGCTTTGACCAAAAGCCACGTTTTCTCAGGGGCCTAGAGATGGTGGGGCAGAGCGATGCAGGGATGCCCGTTCATGATGGGAAAGAGGGGAAAGGCTGCCATCTCCTGTGAGGCTGTGCCAGGGCTCCTTCCTGCGTGCGGGGAGCATCTCGGGCTCCATCCAAGGTTAGGTGGTGTTTACTGGATTTCTATGCCGCCCCACTTGGGAATTTGCTGGGAATGCAGAGCTGGGCAGCCGACCAAGCGAAGGGGGGTCCGAGGCTCTGCTTCCCTTTGGTCCAGGTAGCCGCAGCTGCGGACAGCGCTCGGTAGGCATCACCTTCTGGTGCCCCTTCCTAATGGGGAGGGGTGGGCAATCTTTGGGAGGCTGAACTTCGAAGCACCCCCCCCTCACAGGGCTGTTGTAGCGAAAGGAGGGGTGCTCCTCCATTTCCCCGCCCCCTCCGGCCAAGCTCGCCTTTCCCCGAAGCCCCCTCCCTCCCTCCCACCGACCGCCCCCATGACCGGCCCAGTCTCCCATTGGCCGTCCCTTGGCCCTCCGCTTCCTCGCCCCGCCTACCGACCGTCGAGGTCCGCGGGTGGGAGGGGGGGGGGAAAGCCCGCCCTCCTCGGAGGCGCTGGAGCGGATTGGGCAGGCGAGCTGTCGGTCAGGCGCTCGGGGCCGGCGGCCTCGGCGGGGCTGCGTCGCGGGCAGAGCGGGAGGCGGCCGAGCGGCGGCGGAGGAGGAGCCGGTGAGGCGAGCTGCGGGGTCTGCGGGGCCGTGGGGGGCGGGTGGAGGGGGTCTCCGAGGAGCGGGGGTCCTCCTGGCCGGGCTGTTCCGGTTCCCTGCCGGCCGTCCCTCAGCGTCGCCGGGTCGAAGGGTGGACAGCTCCCGGTCCAGCGCAGCCACCTCGAAGCAGGCGGGCCGGGGGTCTGTCGGGTCTCCCTTCCCCGCTCCAGGTTGCGCTCCTTCCCGGAATGGCCGGAGGGCCCCCCCCTTCCTCCGGCAGAGCCCCCGGCCCCTCCCTTGGGAATCGCCCCCAGACCCTCCGGCCCAAGGGCGGCTCTCTCTCCGAAGGAGGCGCGAAGCCCCAGAAGGGAGAGGGAGCTTCGATGCTGCTGCCCAGGCCGGCCTCGTCCCACGCCGGACACCCCCCTCCCTTTCTCTCCCGCCCGCCCTTCCTCGGGAGCCGTGTCGTTTCCCCCTCCCCCAATCCCCCCCCCCGCCCTTTGGCCTTTCTCTCTCCGGCCCTGCTTGAATCCTCCTCTGGGGAGCATCTCCCCTCTTCTCTCCTAGGAGACCCTCCGGTGAGGACAAAGGAGGCCCAAGAGGATGGGGCTAGAGTGGGGGGGGGGGGCTTCTTCCAGCTCAGCCTCCTTGGCCTGCCAAGCAAGAGTCCCCCCCCCCATCTCTTCTGGAGCTCCCTGTAGTATCCAGTGTGAAGCTTTCGTGAAACAGAGCCTATCTTGGGGGGGGGTGTACCCCCATTTGCTCCCAAAGTGACCAGGCACTTTGCCCACCCTGCCTGGTTTCTCACAGAAAGGGGCTCCCAGGGGACATCCAGCCAACCCCCCCTCCCCCCGCTCTCTGGTGTCCCCTGGCACAGATGCTGAGCCCTCCAGTCAAAATGGCAACACCATTTTGTGATGTGATGTTATTGTCAGACAAACGCCACAATTAGGTACTTGGGTCCTGGTCTCTGCTAGATGGGCCATGACTCCTGCCCTCCTGGAACCGAGCGAGGGAGCGTGTGCATCTTTGGGCCTCTTCTTCAGGCAGGATCAGATCTCGGAGCTCATCACGGACTGCAGTTCCGCTGGTGCCTGCCCTGGGCCCTTTCCCTGAGCCTGTTTTGGCAGGGGCTCTGCTAAGCCCCCTGGGCTCTCAGGCGGGGGGGGGGGTCCCAAGTGTTCTCGGGTGCTGTGGGGGCTCTCCAGAAGCAACCCCCCGCCCCTCTGCTCTCCTTCCCCAGCACCTGAGCCTTCCTCCTCTTCCTCCCCGCCCGAAGCCGATGCCCAGGGACGGGAGCCCCACGTTTTCCAGCCTCTCTCTGGCCAGAGCAGAGAAGAAGGAAACTCTCGCCTCAGGGGCCCTCCTGGGAACAAAAGGCTGGGCTGTGATGGCAGGGGGGGGAGGGGGAGGAGGCGATGGATGGCCTGCCGGTGTGAGTGTGTGTCCATTTCGGCTTCCTCCTCCTCCTCCTCTGCTGAGCACTTTGCTTTTATGGCTCTCCATCTCCCCTTCCGGTTAGCTTGCTGAAGCCCCCTCCTCTCCGGCACATGGGACTCACCGTCCATCTCCCATCCGATTGCTGGTGTCCTCCCCCCGTCCGGGAGGGGTAGAGGGCGCAGGGCCCCTGCCGGGTTCCAGAGCGGGAGAGGCTCCTCCTAAGGGTCCGTCTGGTGGGCAGCTCAGCAAAGGCCTTAGGGGCAGCCTAGAAGTTGCTGGCCCTCCGTCCCAATCCCCAGACTGCCCTCGGCCTTCTGGGGGGTCCTGGCCCCAGAGAGGGCAGTTGGAGGGAGAGAAAGAGCAGACGTGACCCAACGGCCACCCTCTGGGTTCCAGGGCAGACTGGGTGGACCAGGAGATCTTCCTGTGCTGCCTGGCTTCTGTGTGGGAGGGGCCAAGTGGGGCTTCCCTGCTCTTGGCCTCCTGGTGGTGTCTTCCTTGCTGGGACAGGAACATCTCCAGAGCTTCTGGGAGGAATATTGCAGCCGCCTGGCAGGGGGAAAAAGCCCACTGAGATCCGCCTGGAGCTTAGGGGCAGTGCCTGGAGGACGATCTCAGGAATCGGTCTGGGCTGAGTTTGAGCCTGGGAGCCCTCCAGGCTGGGCACTCAGCCAGGTCCCTCCTGGGTTATTAAACCCACCCAGAAGCGGCCAGTGGCCGGGCCCATGCGGTGGCCTTGGCTGCCTTGGCAGTTCCGGGGGGCCCTGGCATCCTAGAGGGGTTTTGCACGGGGTGGGGTGGGAGGTTCATCGGGTTCACCAGCTGCAGTGCTCCTGCAGGATGAGGAGGAGACCCCCAGACGGTCCCTCCGCAAGTGGACTGGGGCAGTGCCCTCTGTGGGCAGCAGCCTTCAAGAGTCCTTCAGGAAGCCACAGCTGGTCCAGAATGGGACCCCCTGGGCCGTAGGAGGTGGCACTTCACTGCCCCTCCAGTTGGCCTTTGAGCGCTCTCCGCCCCCCTCTGAGACGGTCCTGGTTCCCTTGTGCCCAGCTAGAGGCTTCGCCCGTCTTTCCTGTTTGGAAGGGGCAGAAGTGGCCAGAGTCTTGGAGTGCCGGCCGGTCTCTAAACTCCACGCAACCCAACGAGAGAGAAAGAGACCTGAAGACTGAAGGCATCAAAGGATCAAAAGCACACAGCCGGGCCCTGCAGAAGAGGCCCTGGGGCCCCCAGCCGAGCCAGAGGGCGCCCAAGGTGTCTTCCATGGCTTGGCCTAAGAGGGATCTTCTGGAGGCTCGTGGCTGTTTCCGTTCATTTGCCCCAGCGGGTCAAGGAAGGCGCCCTTGGTCCCCAGGCCGCTCTCTTGCATCCCCCCCCCCAGCCCCCCTCAGTGGGACAGGGCCACGGACAGACGGCCGGCCTCTGAGGCCCCATTCTGGTCCGCAGCCCAGCTGTGTTGGGGGGGGGGGTGCATGGCCCCACTGCCAGAATGGCCGAGAGGAGCCCTGCTGCGGATGGGTGGTTTGTGTCTGGAGATTTGCCTGCCCTTTATTTGGTAGGCAGTCGGGATTTCTTCAGGTGGGTTGATGGGCTCTTGGAGGGATCTCTTGCAGCCTCTCATCTGATGCGCTTCCTGCCTCTTGGGGCAGATCAGGCCGTCAGAGGATCTCGTAATGAACTGGCCGTTCGAAGCCTTTGGCTTCCCTGGAGCCTCCCGGGGCAGGACGGCTTCCAATTAGCGGTCATTTCCCCCCCAAGCCCCTCTTCCTCTGCGGCCAGAAGAGTCTTTTTTTGAATCACACCCGTCGTCCAGATTGAGGTCCGTCCAGGGAGTCTGTCTGGCGGATCAAAAACGCCCCTCCATTCTGCCAAGGTTCCATCTCCTTCCCCTTCTGAGCCTGCTTTGTTTTTTCAGCCCCTGCCAGGGCTGGGAAGCCCCATCCTTTCTGTGGACGGACCTCAGTGGGGCAGGCGGGGGCTCTGGCCGGCAGCTGCTGGCTGCCCCTGTGGGGAAGCGGGATTAGCCGAGATCCACAGCTGGTTCCCTTGTGGAGAATTGGCTTACTTTGGGTCTCTGATCTGATCTGATTAGTTGATCTCGTTGAAGGCCAGCTGCCTGCCTTTGCGGCTCCTTTCCCCTTCGGAGGGCAGCTTATTCGGCCTTCGGGCTCACCCCCCCCCCCGAAGCCCCCCAAGCCCACAGGTGCAATGGGGCTCTGGACTGGCTGACTGTTTCCCATTGGGAAATGGCAGGGGGGGACGACACTGAGCTGGGTGGGGTGGGGAGAGGGGCTCCAGAGGCCGGCCTGAGGTGTGGGGCCATCTGGTGGCCAAGGCCCGAGGAGCGTGGGGCCGGTGGGCCTTGCACGCTTGAGGGCCTCGCTTCCTCCCACCTGGGCCAGTCTGGAAAAAGACAGGAGGAGGGCGGCTTGGCTGTGTGGTGGGCCCAGCCAAGGAGAGAGAGGAGGTCTGGGGGGTCCTGGCCCTTCTCCCCACAGACACGGAGGGCATTCCCCTCCCCACTTACCTGCTGCAGGGGGGCCTCCTTGGGAGGAGGAAGCAGGCGCTGGCTCTTGCTCTGCCAGGGCAGGGGGGCCTCCTGAGGGTTCTTTCGGCCGGCTTCCTTCCCTATTTCAGGGTACCTGGGGGGTGCATGTCAGGGGCCATCAGGCAGGTTGCCCATGGGGGGGACGACCTTGAAGCGGGTCTGTCAAGAGGCCCTGTGGGGCCACAGAGGGCAGAACTGTTAGGTTGGGGAGGGACGGGGATGATGGGGCTGCTGTGAGGGAACATGGGCAGTGGAGGAAAGGATGCCCAGATAGGCCAGCTGGGGAGGCCCACAAGAGCTGGCTTGTGGGGGGGGGAGGAGATGGTTGGTTGTGCCCTTCCCCCCACCTCTCCCCTGCCGGGGCCCCGGGAGAGGCTGGAGGGGCCCCAGGGCCCTAGCCACAGCCGGCCACTCCAAAGGGTGCAGCCGCTCCTGGGCCGGCTCCAGGGAAGCGCTTCTCGGGTCTTCGGCCAGGATGAGAGTTCTGGCATTGGGGGCCCCTGGGGGAGACCCAAAGGCTCTTTCACCCCAGAGGCCCATAAGCCTTTCCCAAGTGGCAACCAGGCAGCTCCTCCAAATGGGACTTTGAATCCTTAGGGACCTTGGAGGTCTTCCAGCCCACCCGCTTCCTTCAGCAGAAGAGCGTACACCGGTCCAGACTAATCCATCCTGGCCTTGGATGGCCAGGAGGCAACCGGCCCGTGAGGCCCAGGGGCTGCCACAGCATGCAGCCGAACGTGCCTCGGTGGCCCCTGAAGGCAGCTGCTCCAGCCGCCGGCTGTCACCGGCCGAGCCCTCCCAAGCGCAGGGCCCGGACAGTTGCCTCTCTTGCCTCTCTCTGCCCTGCAAGGTTAGCCAGGGCTGGCACGCGGGGGGCCCTTCTCCTAAGTGGGGCCCTCTGGTGGTCCTGGAGGGGAGGGGAGAGTGTGGTGCCACATGGCACTCGGGACCCCTGGTCTTTGGTCCTGCTTGGGGGCTTCTGGGAAGTTGGGCCACTCAGTGCGAAGGCTCTATTTTTTTTTATTCCTTTCCATGCCTATATTCTGCCCAGAGTCCTTGGCAAAGGGGGCCCTAGAGCCCTTCCTTGCGTAAGAAACCCTTGGATCTTCTCTTTAGATCCCACCTGAAGGGAAACCGGGACCCGCCCAGGGCCTTCTCCCCGCTCCCTTGCTTCTCCTTTGAGGTGGCTGCTGGGGGAGCCTCCCGTGAACCCCACCTTCCCTCCGGAGTCTGCCTCTGCTTTTCCCTGGGCCACAGGAGGCGGTCCATGCAGAGGGAGCCACCGCCCGGCATTTGGGGTGACCCCTCTCTGCCCTGGCGCAGGACCCCGATGGGTGGGAGTTGTAGTCTGAAGCCTTCGAGGCTGTTTCTCTATCAAAGCCCCTCAGCTGCAGGCGAAGGCCAACCAGGGAGGCTATTGTGGCATTGGGTGTAAACAGCACAGAAACACCCCCCCACCCCCCACCCCTTCACTCCTGTGGCTGACTGCTCAAGCCAGGTAGGTATATTGGAACAGGAGACACCCCCCCCCCACCCAATTGATCCATGCCTTTGTTCTCTCTGGCCCTTCTAGGAAAGCAGCCTCTGCAGTGCCCTTGGCGTCCGAAGGAAGGCCTTCCTCGACAGGTAAGGCTCTGCCGGTCTCCCCCTCGCATGCAGCCCCTCGTTCACCCTCCTGAGGGCACAACAAGGGGGCTGGCCAGAAGGAGGGGGCCGAAGAGAGGCAGGGAGACAGGTGAGCTGTGGGATCCGACTGGAGGTCAGCCCGGAGCAGCAGGAGCAGCCTGGAGGAGTGTGGACCCAGGGGGGAGGAGAGGAGGGTATAATTTCAATCATGACCCCCTGGCCCAAGGAGAACCTGCCAAGGACCCCTCCCCACCCCCCAAAGGACAAGAAGCACTTGGGGGGGGGGGCTCTCAGAGGCTGTGAGAATAACTCTTGGAGAACAAGAGGGGAGACGGTAGTCTGAGTCCAGGAGAGAGAAGAGGGAGGGGCGGGTGGAGCAGCGTCTCCGAGGCGACCCCCTCCCCTAAATCTCTGGGGAAAAGGTGGTGCTCCCATCCCTATCCGGTCTCCAGAAGGCTCCTGGGAGGCAGCCAGGGCAGAGGAAGGGGGGGGGGGGGTAATCCTGGGAACAGGGAGGAGGAGGAGCCTTCCTCCTCAGTGGGGTTTCTCTCCACCAGCCGTGCTCTGCCTTCTTGGCCGGCCACTGGGGGTTCCTAGAGAAAGGGTTTCTGGGGGGGGGAGAGGGGTTCATTTAGGCAGGTGGTGGTGGGCATGGCTTCCCTCCAGGGCCTCCCCTTGGTCTCCTGCCTTCGGGGAGCCATGGAGGCAAGGGCTTCGGGGCGTGGGAGACAGTGAGCCTCAGATCCTCCTCGGCTTCTGCCTGGCCCTCCTGTCCTGGCTTTGGGCTTCTCTGGGCTCCTCCTCCTCCTCCTCCTTTGGGCCTGTGACTCTGAGGCAGGCAGGCAGGGAGTGTCCGGCCACTGAAAGGCCTGCTGGCTGCTGACCTCCTGGGTGGGAGTGGGCTTCTGCCCCGCGTGACCTGTGCCACTCTGGGCCCAGGTGGGCTTTCCCTTTCTCCTCGTCCCTTTCTCCTCGTGCCTTTGAGGAGCACATACACCCCCTCCCCCCCCAAAGGCTGCCCTTGTTTCTTCTCTCATAGAAGCCCCCCACCCTGCTGAAAAGGAGGCCAGTCTCCCCTTCAGATTGGTCCCATCAGGGCAGGGAAGGGCGTCGCACACCTTGGGGTGGGGGGGACTTTCAGCAGGAGAGGGAGCTAATTCGCACTGCAAGAGAGATGTGCATGGCTGTGAGGCATGTGCCACCAGGGGGCGCTGCACATTCATGCCTCTCCAGCCAAGCGGCTGCTCCCCCTTCCAGGGGCTTTGGCTGGAGGTCTATGTGCACGTGCCTCTGAGGGCCCCCCCCCCCCCCAGAAAGGCCCCAGAGTGGTGTGGTAACTCCTGCACGGAAGCGTCTCCTGCACGAGGGGCTGGCAAAAGGGGGAGCCCCCCACGGGAGCCAAGGAAGCCTCCTTCCCAGAGGGCTCCTTTGGGGCTCGGCCTCTGCAGGGAATCCTCCCTGGGGAAGGAGGAAATGGGAACGAGAGAACTGGCCGGTTTGGGGCAAAACCACATTTGCTTCCGGAGAGGCTGGGAGGGGGAGCAGGAGCAGCCCTGGACACTGGTGCATCGGCTGCTTCTTTCTGCCAGCTGCCTGCCCGCCTCCCCCCCCCCCCCGTGCCCCTTGGCGGCTCTCGGGGCACGGAGGGAGCCTCAGCACAGAGACCCTGTGGACGGTGAATGGGCAGCGCCGAAGCCCGTGGGGAGGAGGGACCGTGGCCCACTGCTGAGGGCGAGTGGGTGGGGGGTGTCAGCGGAGGAGAAAAGTCAGGGGAGAATCGCCCGGCGGTGGAGGAAGGCTGGTGGAGGAGGAGGAGGAGGAAGAGGAGGAGGAGGAGGAGGAGGAGGAAGGCTGGTGGAGGAGGAGGCTCGGCCAAGGCTAGGAGGTGAAAGGTCCCATCCTGGCCTCAGCAGGAAGACCCTGTGGTTGGTGGGCCCTGCACGGCTTGGAAATCGCTGCTGCTGCTGCTGCCGCCTGGGATCTCCCCCACCCTGGAGAAAAAGTGTTCCGGTGCTCCCCCCCCCCCCAGGCCACAAATGGTGATGTCTCAGGGTATCAAGCGGGGCCCTTTGGGGTGCCAGCAGGCCTGGGTCTCTTGCCTGGGCCCCGGTGGGAAAAACGTGGCTGGTTCCCCAGATGGTCACTGGGCTGCATCTCTTTGACAGGGAAGCCCCAGTTCAGAATAAGAGGGGGGGGGGGGTTCCTGAGGACACGGGGGGGGGGGTTGGTTCCTGAGTTGGGAGGGTTTTCTCTCCCCCCTTTTGGGAAGAGCCGCCCCAGGCGGAGAAGGGGGGGGTCTAATTATGGAGTGTGTGGTTTTTACAATAAAAGGGGGGGGGCAGAATGAGTCAGCAGAATTTGAGGGGTGGGGGTCTGCCCAGTGTTGGGCTTCTCCCTTGCAAAGGCTGTGGATGATGGGGATCGTAGGCCAGCCCTCCCAGAAAAGGTGGCTCTGGCCTTCTCCCTTCCTTCTACACGGCTTTCCCCAAATATCTGGAGGGGAACCGAGAGGGGGGGGGGGCAGATTCTCTTGGTGCAAGGCTGGCGTCCGTCTCCATCCCCCCAAGTCAGGCCTGGCCTGGCCAACCAGATTGGCTTGGAGGGGGGGGGGAAATCCTGCAGCTGTGTTGCATGCCCCCACCTGGGGTGTGTGTGTGTGGAAGCATGGGGGAGATAACCGGCCTGGACAGGAGAGGCCTTGCTTGCCTGATTTGTAGCTTAATTTCTCTGCTGTGACTCTTCAGCCAGGTCACTGCCCCCCACCCCTGTTTTCCCTTCTCCCAGCCCAGAGCTGGGAATTTCCCTGGAAAAGCCCATTGGGGGGGGGGGGATCCCAGCCACAGCCCAGCCTGGCCAGAGATGCCCTGCAGGGCCATGGGAATTGGGGGTGGGGGGCACAAGGGAGGCTGAAGGGGGGGGGTGTGAAGCAGGGGGGCTGCTGAGGGGGAGGGGATTTCAGAGCCCTGGCACAGACCCATGCCCCACCAGCCAGGATGCCCCAGCAGGCCCCCTGTCTCCTGGGTGGGAAGCTGTCCTGGCCAGCCAGAGGAAGAGGGGGAGGCAGAGCCGGTCGGGGCAGCCCTGGGCACAGGCCGTGGGCAAAGGCCGCACAAGGGGCCCTGGGTCTCCGCCGGTTGGAGTCGGCCCTGAAACGCCCCTTCCGGGCTTGACCCACGGGACGCTTGGCAGGCTGGACCGCTGCCCCTTCCAGGAGCTGCTGACGGTTGGGGACTTTGGGCCAGCGGGAGGCAGCAGCCGCAGCAAGCGGGCCGTCTGACCGGCCTCAGGGTCTTCCGGACTGAGTGTTCCCAGGCGTGAGAGGCCGGCCGGTCGCAGGATAAGCAGCTTCCCTCTCTGCTCTGCCAGGCGGCCATGGCCGGGCGGTGGGTCGGGTTTTTGCACCTGACTTCGTGGGTCTTGCTGGGGGCTTTTCCTCCCCACCCGTGGGTGGCTGCTCCCTTTCCCGTCTGCCAGGGAAGGCCCCGCGGGCCCCTCTGCGGACGGGGCGGGGCCTGGGCTGGGGGAGGTTCTTGGCCACAGCAGCAGGAAAGCAGGCCCCTCATTGTGCCCCAGAGGACGGGTGGGGCCCGAGGGGTTTGGGGAGGGGGCTTCTCTGACCCTGGAGGCCTTTTGCTGGGCCCAGAGGGAGACCGTGGGCAACGGAGGGGAGGGTCCCGTGGGGAGTTGCCAGTGTTTGCACTACTGGTTCAGGCTCTCTCCTGCATGCGCGGCCCTTCCGCGCATGGGCAGATGCCTCCGGGTGAGTGGGCGGAGCCTCCCACTGCCACTGCCACAGGCTTGCCCGATCCGGGAGCAGATCCACCTCTGGGAGGATCTGAAGGGGAAGCCCTGGCACGGCATCCCCTCCCCCTGGCAGCCGGCCCTGCAGAATGCCAGGCAGGGGGGGCAACCTCCCTGGTGGCCCCTCCAGAGCAGAGAAAGGCTCTGAGCTGTGGCCAGGGGGCTGCTTGGGCTGTCAAATCACGGCTGGGTCCTCCTCCTCTCCCTCCTCTCCCCCCCCCCCAGTGAAGAGTGCCAGCCCTCCGCTTACCGCCTCCCGTCTCCCCCCCTGTCCCCAGGCAGCCGTGAAAGGATGGGCCGGCTGCTTCCGGGGGCGTTTGGCACGGGGCCTCTCCCTCCCGGCTTGGCTGGGGGGTCCCCGGGGGGCTGTCCTCGGCTGCTGGCTGCAGCTTTCCTTGCATAAGGGGGCAGGGGGAGGGCCCCTCAACGGCCACCTCCCCAGAGCCTCCAGAAGCGGTTTCTGCCAGCCTCGGTTGGGGGGAGGGCTGGGTCCCTTGCAGCCTCATTGGCACCCAGAGCCTTTCCAGAGGAGAAGCCGAGGTTCCCCTGGGGGACGGCGGAAGGGGATCCCCACCCCCAACTCTGGTCAAGGAGGACGGAGAGGAAGCCAGAGGGAGCGTCTGCCTTGCAGGGACAGTCGGGTTCCAAGGCAGCCATGACTGCCCTCGGTGGCTCTTGGGCTTCGGCTGCCCAGTCGAGCGCTGAGCCTGGATTCCCCTGAGGGAGACCTCCCTCCCCAGGCCCCCCTTCTCCCTTTTGGCTGGGGGGGGGGCAGAGCTCCATAGCAAGGAACCCCCTTCTCCCAAGGCCAAGAGGCTCCTGCAGCTGGAGGGGCCCATGGCCACCCACAGGCAGGACCCTCTGGGGTGCTCAGGGAATCCCTCCTTACTCTGAACCCCCCCCCCCAAGAGGGTCTGCCACTCACTTAGACACACACACACACACGGACACGGAGAGGCCTCCCTGTGCTGTCCCACATCCTTCGCATGGAATGGGGATTGAGGGCGGGAGTTTGGAGGGAGGGGGAGGGACCCTCCCCTGCTTGTAGGTGTGTCTTGTGGGGCAGCCATGGGGCCCTTGGCTGGGATCCGTGGCCAGAAGCGTTTTGCCGAACCCAGTTTGATCCCGGTCTGTGTTAGGCATAAAGCTGTGGGGAGGGGGGAATGACTAGGTGTGCCTGGGCTGGCCTCTAAATCTTTCTCTTGGGAGATGCCCCCTGTGCCACCCCGGTTGGATGGGTGCCAGGGCCCGTCTGCACACAGAGCACTTCCTGGGGGAGGTGGTGGGCCCCCCTTTCCTTCAGCCAGCTCTGCAATAGCCCCCCCCCCACCCTCAGGCATCCTGTTCCCCCAAGAGGGCTTGAGAGCTCTGCCTTGGGACGGAAGCCGTCAGGCACCCAGGAGAGCCTCCCCTTGTCTTTGAAGTGGGGGGGGGGGAGTGTAGGGGGGAGAGAAGTTTCCATGAGCACAGCTGGACTTTGAGGAAGCCGGAACAAGTGATCTGCTGAGGGAAGGCGGAAGGGCCGGAAGAGCCTGGGAAGCTGCAGGCCCTCCTGGGGCTTCTGGGCAGGGAGGGAGCCTTGGGCCGTCCTGAAAAGAGGGCGGGGCTCCGGGGGGGACCTTTGTCCTGGGTGCAGGAGGGGCCCCGCAGGGGCAGAGGGGCCATCGGTGGGTCCAAAGGAAGGGAAGGGGGCAGTGCCCGCCTCCTTCCTCTGCTCCCATGGAGGAGCTTTCGGGCCCGCTGGGCGGCCTGGGGTCGGTCCCTGGCCCCAGCTTGGCAGAGGTGGCTCCCCCTGCTGCTCGTGGGGGGGGGGCCTTTCCAGGTCCCTCCCCAGACAGATCCTTGGGAAGGGGCTGGTTGGGGGGGGGCTGCTGGCACCGCCAACCCTCCTTCCTGGCTGGGTCCTGCCATGGCTCACCCGGGGGCCTTTCCCCTGTTTGCCAGCCCAGAGGGCGGCTCCATTCTCCCTTGCCAGCTGACGAGGGCCAGACGGCTTAAGCGGCCCGGCAGAGGCCCCAGGGCGCCCTCTTCTCCTGGGCCCTCGCAGGGCCCCTGCTGCCCTCCCACGGCGGCAGAGGCCAGCGGGTGAAGCCAGCCGTTTGCCCAGGCTGGCCCTCTGCAATTGGGGCTCTTCCCGGGGGTGGGGGGGGGAGGTGTGACCCCTGTTTGCCTAGCAGCTCAGCCAGGCAGAGGGAGGCAGTTCTTCCCTGGGGGGGGGGCTCTCCTGGGGACCCCCCCTTGGCCTCAGAGGATGGACAGGGGCTGGGGGAGGGAGGGGGGAGGGAGGGGCTGCCTTGCCTGGCTTTGAGGCTCCAGAGCTGGCCATCGGAGGCAGCACCCCCCTCCTCCTCCTCCTCCCCCCCTGAGCTGCACAGCCTGGAGGGAATCCGGCAGGCCTTGAACTCTGGAAACAGCTCAGAAATCCCCTCTCAGCCTCCCTCCCTCCCCTCTTGGCCCCCTGGCTCACAGCAGGGGGGGGGAGGGGGAAACACGTTGTGACTGTCGGTTGCCATGACTTTGTGGGTGTCAGCCTCACTTTGGGACCCAAAATACCCTCTGATTCAGCCGGATGGTTGGAGGGCTGCAGCCGCGCCGGTGACCTTCGGGGTTGGTGGGGAGACGGGGGGGGGGGGGGGGCTGTGGCCTAGGCAGCCTCGTGGCTCCCCTCCCCTCCTCCCAGCCTGCTCTGCTTCCTGCGTGTGCTGTGCCCAGGGAGGTCGGGCGAGTCCAGGAGCAGCTTCTGTGGGCCAGCAGCTATTTCAGGCCATCCTTTCCTCCGACGGTCTCCCTGACCGCCGTGCTGGGTGGCTGCCCTGCCTCTTGGAGGGCCGGCAGTGGCCGTCTGGAGATCCTGGAGCCTGGCCTGCTGCTGAGGCCCAGGTGGGCCCCATTGCTGCTGCTGCTGCTGCTGCTGCTGGGAAGACCAAGGGCCGATCCCCGGGGCCTCCGGGGCAGCGTCTGGGCCCTACCAGGCGATGGGAAAGGGGGAGTGCCAGGCCAAGACCCCTGCCCCCAGAGAGGCTCTCAGGGCCAGGGATTTGGAGTGGAAGCCCAGAGGAGCCGGGCTGGGCACTGGGTGAAGTTAACAAGTGCAGTTCACTCTCCCCCCTCTCGCACCCCCCATGGAGACTGGCCGGTCCCTGCTGGGCCGTCAGAGAGTCACACCGCCAGCGAGTCCCTCCCTGGCGCAGGCAGCCGGCTCGGAGGAAGGGCAGAGCGCGGAGAGGCTTTGCGCTTGACCTCTGGGTCCTGTTGCTGGGCCCGGCCTCGTCCTGTCCCCTTGGCCCAGCGTCCAGAGGCCCCGGCTGGAGAGAAGCCGCCGTGGGGGCAGAAGGCCTCCTTCCAGGCAGGCAGCCTCCCTCGGGCAGCCTTCGGATGGCTTTTCCGGGGGAAGGTCCCTCTTCTTCCTCAGCATCGGCCTCAGGAGTGGTGGGAGGGACCTTCCCCCTAAGCGGAGAGTCTGTCAGGAGGGGGCGGGGGAGTCCCCACTAATGCCCCCCCTCCGTGAGCAGCCGTGAGCGGAAAAAGAAAGGCGGCATCCCAGGCAGCCGAGTGGGGGTCTTGGGTGGGCAGCCTGCAACTCTTTGGCCAGCGCCCCGCCACCTCCGCATCCTGGCCGAGGGGCTTTTGGGGGCCACTCCTGGCCAAGGTGGGGGAGCTTCTGGCTGCTCGGCATCCCCTCCCAGCCCTTCCCCAAAGCAACCGGAATAAGCAGAAGGGCAGGGAAAGAAGCACCGAAGGAAGATCCGGAAGGAAGCATCTTGTTACCCCTCGTCCTGTGCGGATGTCATGAGATGGTTGGGGCCGGAGAGAAGCCGAATGAATGAATGGGTCACCAAGGGCCCCCTGGGGAGGATTCCCCTCGCACTGGGCGGCTTCTGCAGCCGCTGGGCCTCTTTTCCTCAAAGGAGCTTTCGGCTCTGCTGACGTCACAGGCTGGATTGATGGCCCTGCTGATTGCCTGGGCTGCTTCCGGAGTTTGGCTCCCTCCTGGTGCAAACATGCACAGCACCACCACCACACACACACACACACACACACACACCCTCCCGCCTCTGAGCCCAGCAGCTTCTGCTTGCATTTGCTGAGCAGATTAAAGACACCCTAAGGTTAGCCTCGTAGCAGCCCCCCCCCTCGGTTATCCAACTGGGGAGGGGGAGGAACACCGGTATTTGCGGGGGGGGGGGGGATGCAGGGCAGAGAGAGGATTGCTGGCATGCAGGGGCTTGGCATCCTCTAGAGAAAGTGGGAAGGGGCTTCCACGGAGCTCTGCCCCTCCCCCCTCCCTGCTTCTGAGGAACCCTCCCTCCCTCCCAGTGTCCAGGCCTTCTGTTCAGCTGCCCCTGGGACAGGGCGTGGGGTGGGGGGGTAGCTGCTTTGGGGCTCAGCGGTGTTTCCACTGGAGGGCCCTCACTCAGCCCCTCTCCACTCCCCGTGTGCTGCCAGGATAGCCCTCCAGCAAGACACTCAGAAGCTGGGCAGTCGCTGGAAGCCCTTACCTCCTCCACCACCCTGGTGCAGGCAGAGGTGCTGCAGGTGCAGCCTCTGCTCTTCCTGAGTTCTCCTCCAGGCAGGACTGCTGTTCCTGGGAAGGCCGGCCTATCAGCTAAAGCCCTCTCACAACCACCACCCTTGCTAAAACAACCCCCCCCCCCATCTGTGCCTGGAGCAAGGCTGCTTCTGCTGGCAGGGACTGAGGGTGTGGGAGGATGGGAGGGAGGGAGATCCCCTGGAGAGGCTACTGGTCGGTGGGTCGGCTGAAGCACCTGGGCCTCTCTCCTCCGGAGCTTTCCCCGTCAGGGGGCAGAGCAGGGAAGGCAGCCCTTTGCCCCACCCTACTTGTTCTGAGCCAGCCACCGGACACCCCCAGGATGCCAACTCGTTCTGGCAAAGGGAGGCATCTGGTGGCTTGGGGGGGGGGGAGGCCAAGGGGCAAGGAGCCCCCCCCCCTTTGCCCTGGACATATGGGATCCTTTGCCCAGCAAAGCTGCATTTGGACGCGGGACTCTTTGCCACGGGGCTGATCAGCCTGCCTGCCTCCCTGCTCTCTCCTGGGCCGGGGAGGCTTTGGGGAAGCTGGTGCTACGCAGGTGCACACGTCTCACTCGGTGAAAAGTAAAAGGCAGAATCTGGATTGGAGAAGCCAAAGGTCTTCATTCAGCTGACAGGGCCGGGCGAGGGGATCGGGGCCGAGGGGTCAGCCTGGGCACCCTGGAGAGGTGCCACCTTTCGTTCCGCGTGAGGCTGCTTGCACGGGGCAGCCCAGGCGCCTGGGAGAAGCTCCCCAGGGAAGGCGAAGACGTGCGCCCTACTTCCCTGACAAAGCCGGCAGCTCAGACACACACACACACACACACACACACACACACACGGGCCTTCCTCTGCATGGGCTCTGGGGGGAGTGCAGATGAGACCGGCTGTGGGGAAAGGCAGAGAGCCTTCCCTGCAGCATCCAGGGGGCGCGGGGACTGAAATGGGGCACGAGAGCAGAGAAGCGCCTGGGGGGAAAGGAAGGTCATGGGGATCCGGCAGGTGGGCAGAGGGGCTGTTCAAGTAGGGAACGGCCCTCCTTTACGCGCACCGCCTGTTGGTCAGAGGTCCAGAGGAAGCTCTTGAAGGTGGCCCAAAGTCCCAGACATTGACACACGGCCAGGCCGTCCAGGGGCCCTTCTGAGCCACTGCAGGCTCGAGTTCAGCTCGGCTGCTGGTCACTTCCAGCCCTGGAATCCATGCAGCTCTCTGCACATGGTCAGGAGCCAAAGGGGCTCTCTGCGGCCAGTTTCCCTGAAGTATCCTCCATCTACCTGCTCCTCTCGGTCGCTTGGAGAGCAGCAAAATCCCCCCGGCTGTGCCCATGCCCTCGGCCTTCCTCTCGGCGAATGGGGGAAGCTGGGAAATGGGCTTCAGGCCTCAAAGGGGGGGGGGGGAGTTGGCTGCTGTGGTGCCAAAGCAGGAAGTCCACATGGAGGAAGCTTCCTCCGGCTGCCCCCCCCCGGGCCTTCTGCAGGGCACCGTCAGCCGTGAGAACATCCAGGAAACTGGCACACCTGCCTCTCCCCGCCCAGCCACCCCCCCCCCCGGGCTCCCTGCCTGGGGCCAGATCCTGATGGGACCGACAGGAGCTCTGCTACCCTCGGCTGCCATGGGTGCCCGCCCCATCTGCTGGGAAGCAAAGCCCCCCCCCAGCCCCTTGCCACAGGTGGGGGCCACGGCGGGAGGCTGCTGGTGCATCACAGGCTCAGCTCCAGAGATTGCGACCTTCCTGGGTTGGGCCAGAACCGGGCAGTCTGTGCTTACCTCCTGGGAGCCCCCTCCTCAGCAAGGGCCAAGGGGACCTTCAGGTGGTAGGGAGCCTTCAGGCCAAAGCAGGCCGAGGGTTGAGATGCAGCCCCTGGGGGGGCAATTGGGGAGCTCCTCTGGTGGAAAGTAGCATCCAAGGGAAGCCCCCTCAGCCCCCCCCCTTTGCAGCATTAGATTGCCAAGTCTTTGGAGGGGAGGAGCAGCCCCTCCCTGATTAAACCCACCCCACGGAGTTGGGCAAGGGGGCTTCCCTCCAGCAGCCAAAGGCGGGAGCTTGTTGGTCCTCGGCCTGCTGCTGGGGAAGCCTCTCTGGGGAGGGGGGGGGGCGCCCTGGGAAAGAGCGGCTGACGAGGCACCCCCGTTTCTGCCTCTGCCAGCTGCTGGCGCCCCGTTCAGCGATTTCGCACCAAGGCTGCAATTAGCCTGGAAGGAAAGCCGCCCTGCCCCCTCGTGAGAAAATGCCGCTTATCTCGGTGGGTTTCTTTCATGTTTTCAGTCGGCATCAGTCAGTAATACGTCTTCCAACAGCCGTTAAAAAATAGATTAATTTAGGTATTAAATTAGCTGGCACCACAGTAGCTGGGTTTAATCCTCAAGTCTTGACTTGATTGTTCCTTGGCAGCAAAATGCGCTGCTGTTTGGCGGGGAAGGTGAAGTTAGACTCTGCTGTGCCCTGGAGGCTCACCGTCTAGGGAATCTCCCCCACCCCCCACCCCGTGGCTGACCTGGTCCTGTTGGTCTCTGGGACGCCTCCTTTGCTTTGGTGGGGAGCTCTCGCCCCAAAGGGAAGCTGCCAAGCAAGGGGGCATGGGGCATGGGGCAGGAGACCCCGCTGCGCAAGCCTGGGATGCTGAGCTCAGGAGTTGGGCTGGCCTGCCTTGCAGGGCTGTTGTACGGCCTGCAGAAGGAACCATGTTGGATGCCTCCCCCGAGTTCTCAAGAACGGGGAACGGCTGTCTGGTCAAGGCAACGCAGCCCTCCCCTTAGGCACAAGCAAAGTGAGACACCCGCTTTCCCCTGGGTCTGCCTTCCGTCTGCCGCGTAGCTGGAGGCCAGCTGGCCCTCCGTGGCCCAAGAGGCTAGCCGTTGGGGGGCTGCCCGGGCTGCCTGTGAGCCTCTGAAGCGGCTGCCGGCGCTGTGGCCGTGGGAAAGGCTGGGCGGTGGGAGCAGCTGCCGGCGCTGCGTCTCTCCCCCTGCGCCGAGAGCTCGCCAGGCGCGCACGTGCCCAGGGGCCAGGTTGGAAGCCGGCCCGGTGCGTGCAGCCGCTTGAAACGCTGGCTGGCTGGCGTCGGCCGGCTTGTGAGAGAGCAGCGCCGGTGGCACTTGCAGCGTTTCCCAGGAGGGCTCGGGAGGGAGTCCGGGGGTTGCCGCCTCTTCCCCCGCTGCTGAACCCGTCTGGCTGCGGCTCCCGAGCGAGGGATTGGAGGAGCCTGTCGGCCTTTGCGCCTTATCAGGCCGAAGGAGTGCCGGATCTGCCGGCGAGGCAAAGACGGAGGGGCAGCGATCGCCTGGAGGGCTAGGAGGGGGGGGGGGGAGGTGAAGGGTGAATCACAAGCTGAACCTGCTTTAGAAGATGCCAGGACCATCCTGGGCAGCATCTGGGGTCTCCTCTGGTCAAGGTGGTGGTCCGTGGGTCTCTGGTGGCCCACCAGAAAATAAGTTATTTGCATTTTTTATATTGCCCTAAATTAGAGCTCCTCAAACTCCGCCCCCTGGGGTGGATACGTGCAATGGACGCTTGTGTGGCTGCAGAGAGTCTCCCCCTTCGGGGTCTTTTTGTGCGGATCAGAGGGGGTCAGGAAACGCCTGGGGGGGCAGCTTTGGGTGAAGGCTGGAGGGAAGCACTTATTTATTTATTAATTAATGACATTTTTATAGCGCCCTTCTCCCTTCCGGGACTCAGGGCGGCGTACAGGCAGCACTGTCGGTGGCGAAGAGCCGGAGGGCCTCGTTCCAATGGCATCATGGCCTGGAACTGGCTGACCCTCTCAGCCCCCCCCCCCCAGCCTCCGGGCAACAGTAACTGGCTTTGCACTCCCACACGTCTTCCTTCTGCTTGGAAAGCCTGTGCTCCTAGTCCTCAGTGAGGTGCTTCTACCGAGCCTCCTTCTTGGTTCGATCCAATTTGAACTGAGCTGTTTTGCCAGCTCTTTCTCGGCTCCAGCAATGGCTTCCTGTTGGGGCCCTAAGGAACCCGGGGGGGGGAGGGGAGGGGGGAGACCGGCGAGGTGCCTCTCAATGTGAATGACCTAAACTTGGCCATGGCCACGCAGTCACGTGACCACCTAGCCATGGCCACCCAGCAGGTCATTAGGCAGATCATATTAGTGGTCCACAGGATTTAAAATTATGAATTTAGTGGTCCCTGCTCTAGTCTTCATTGGGCCTGGCGGTGGGGGGGGGGGGGGTTCACCTGTTCAGAGCATTATGTGGAAGGACCCTGGCAAATTGGGGTGGGCAGAGGAGAGGGAGGCCTTGGTACATTTGGTCTGCAGAGGAGTAGCCATCGATGGCTGCATTTCAGGAATTGGAGGGCTGCCACTGTCCAGTTTAAGTTCCAGGTTCCACCACCGCCTCCAACCCTCCTGGACTTTCCAGCCTTTCTGCCATCCCAAGTCGAACGGGCGCTGGCGCTGCCTTTCCCAGCTGCCAGTAATTCCAGGTGCCTCCTAACCACTCGGGAGGGGAGCTGGCGCCTCCTGTGGGGCCCGGCTGCTTCAAGCACAGCCTCAGCCAGATCGTGAGGGGATCTAGAAGCTGCCCCAGATCTCTACTCAGCAGGGCTCTGGACAAAGCTGAGAGACCCACCCAGCCACAAGGCCGCAGAGCGAAGGGTGCCCCCGTTCTCCAGCTGGGGCTCCCAAAGGGCACCTGTCCTCGGAGTCTGGGCAGCACAGCCGCTCAGTTGCAGGAGCTTGGTAGAAACCTTTGGAAAGCGGTTGGTTAGGGTGGCTTTGTTTTGCAGGGGTTTTGAAGACTAAATTAGCCCGTCCAGGTGGTGCTCCGTGGGTCTCCTATGATTCCATCACTGGCCATAGGGGGCGAACATCTGGCCCCCGTGGATCGGGCACGCAACTTAGGCGTCCTCCTGGATACCCGGCTGTCTATGCAAGATCACGTGACGGCCGTGGCCAGGGGGGCATTCCACCAGGTACGCCTGGTGCGGCAGTTGCGTCCCTTATTGGACCGGGACGCCCTTCGCACAGTCACTCACGCGCTTGTGACATCCCGGCTAGACTACTGCAATGCTCTCTACATGGGGCTCCCCTTGGGGTACACCCGAGGACTACAGCTGGTCCAGAATGCGGCTGCCGGGCGATCTTGGGAACGTCCAGGTATTCCCATGTAACACCGCTCCTGCGTGAGCTGCACTGGTTACCTGTGGTCTTTTAGGTGCGCCTCAAGGTGTTGATCACCATCTTTAAAGCGCTCCATGGCACGGGACCTAGCTACCTGCGAGACCGCATCCTACCCCATACACCCCTTCGGCCGATCCGCTCCCACAGAGAGGGACTTCTCCGGGTGCCGTCCACCAGGCAATGCCAGCGGGCGACGCCCAGGGGAAGGGCCTTCTCTGTGGTGGGCCCAACCCTCTGGAACGACCTCCCCCCCCCCACCTTAGAACAACCACGGACCTCCGCACCTTCCGCCAGAAATTAAAGACACTCTTGTTCCATCAGGCCGGCTTGGCCTAAGCTATTTTACCTAGCCTACCATAAATTGTTTTAATTGGGTTTTAGATGGGGTCGTGTTTTAACATTTTTAAATTTTAGCACAGGGATAATTTATTTAATTTGGTATTAATTTGGTATTAATTATTTATATTTGTGATGTTGTGTGTTTTAATTTCCTGTGCACGGTCCCTTTGAGGGGAGGGTGCGGTTATATAAATCCGAGAAATAAATAAAATAAATAAATTTACACTCGTGTAAAAGGTGAGGAGCTTGAATCTATGCTAAGAGTAACAAGAGTTGGAAGGGACCTTGGAGGCTTTCTCGTCCAACCTCTGCACAAGGAGATCCCAGGCCAGGGGCAATCTGCAACCTTAAACTGCAAAGAGCTATTTGGACCCATTTCCCACAGAAAACACCAGGAGCCACAAAACCTAGGTGAGCGTGGGCAACTCCCTCCAACAGTGTCACATGATCTCATAGCCACGCCTACCCAGGTTTTGTGGCTCCCAGTGTTTTCTATTCTGTGAGAAACTTTTTCTATCCCTTTTTCTGTCTGTCTCATCTATCCCTCCCTCCCTCCTGCCCAGCTTCACATGTCATGTGAATCCAACCACTTGGGCTGTTGCGGGGGAGAGGAGGCTGGCAGCCAAAGGCGAGTGTTGGAGAGCCACACAAAATAAGGACACTCCAACCCGGATCCACATTCCTCTCCCCCCCCCCCCCCGCAGTGGGTGGCCCCCTCCTTGAAGGTGGCCAGCAAGCAAGCAAGCAAAATGTGGCGTAGGAGCCCCTCTGCTGGCGTGATTGGAGCAGGAAGGGCGCGCGTGCCTGCCCCCCGCTGCCATGTTGGTGCTGGCTGACCTCTATATACAGGTAGGAGACAGAGGCCCTGCCAAGGAGCTCCTGTGGCTGCTGGGTCTTGCGGGGGGGGGGGGACCCGGTAGGGTCTCCTTGCTCTGGCCTGGGAAGGCTCCAGCTGCTGGCACCACTGTGTTCCCCACCAGCTGGTGAGAGCGCCTCCCAAGTGGAGGGGGGCCGGACGGCAGCAGCTACTAGCGGGCAGAGGTTGGTGGGCAGGTGTCCACCCATACCTGCTCCAGGAGGGAAGGCAGGTGCTGCACCTTCTGGCTCAGCCATCCGGGCGGAGGCGGGTGCCGCAGCAGGTGGAATGAAGCAGGGAGGGATGTTCAGTACCAACAAGGGCCGGAGGTAACGCCCGCAAGACCCAAGTAGAGGGCCGCTTCCCTCCCGCTTTGGAAAGTGGAGCAAGGTTCCATCTCCCGCCATCGCTCCTCTCAGGCCAGGCACGGAGTGACCGGGAGGGGAGGGTGAGACCGGCCAGCGGTGGGATCACCCGACAGGGAGCTGCAGGAGAGGGACGAAAGAGCCGGATGTGGCTCTGGAGCCGCAGGTTGCCGATACCCGGCCTCTCCCATTCTAGCCAGGTGGCTGCCCAGCCTCTTCCTCAAAGCCTCCAGTGGTGGATCCCCCTCAACCTCTGGAGGGAGGCTGTTCCACTGGTCAAACGGTTCTCATGGTGAGGAAGCTTCTCCTTGGTTCTCTAGGTTGCTTCTGACCTCCTTTGCCTCCTTTGCTTTTGTCCTGCCTCCAGGTGCTTTGACCCCCCCCCCACTCTTTCTGGCAGCCCCTCAAATATTGGAAGGCTGCTCTCCTGTCTCCCCTGATCCTTTTCTCTAGACCAGCCATTCCTGCACCCGTTCATCATTTTAGCCTTAGTCCTCCCTGTTGGCAGTCAGGAGCCTTCAGCCCAGCTGCAGCCCAGAATCAGGAAAAACAGCCCAGGTGGTTGCTCTCTTGCCAAATATTACACCTTTATTGAAAAACATCACCGAGTGCTTAAAATGCTGTTAAAAGAGCCCTTCCAACTCCCCCCCCCCCCCAGCCTCCTTCCACGACAGGCTGCCAGCCACTGGGGGTCTGCTGGGATTCCCTGCTGCGAGGCCCTGCAGGCTGACCATGGACCTCAGTTGTTCTCTGGGGTCGCTGCCCCCCCGGCTTCCTTCTTGCCTCTGGCCGGTGCTTTTTTTCCAGCCTTGGGGGCCCCGGTCTTGGGGCCCTTGGCCTTGGGGGCCCCAGCCTGGCTCTTGGCTTGGCTGCCCTTTGCCACCTTGACTCGCTCGCCCAGGGCGGGCTCAGCCTCGCCTTCCGCTCCTGCCTTGGGGCGAGCTTTGCCCTTGGCGACTGTCTTGGCTTCTCCCTTGGGGGCCGCCTTGGAGGGGGCCTTTGCCGGTTTGACTTGGAGGGTCTTGGAGGGCCTGGGCTTCTTGGGAGCCTTTCCTTCGGCTGCCGTTTTCTCCTTCGGCTTCCGCTTCACAGGCTCTGCAGGCTTGACCTGCAGGGAGACCGACGCGCTCGGCCTTGGACTAGTCTGGGGGGCAGCCCCAAATCTCTTGGCTCACTGGGGGCAGACACAGGGCCCCCCAGCGGGCCCCATCGGAGACGCTGCCCTGAGTCAGTTGGCCAGGGGGCAGAGCCCCAGAGGGAGCCCCCGGAAGAGCTGGGACTTTGGGGGGGGTCACTCTCACCTGCCAGAGGCCAACCTCCCTCCCCAGGACTTGGACGAGGGAAGGGCTGAGCTCCCCCCCCCCCCACTGCTTGGGGCCGTGTGCATAAAGCCCCCCCCCCCCTCGCCCGGAGGACCTACCGGCTCAGCCTTGGCCTTCTTGTTGGGGGCTTTCTCCTTGCCCTCTGCATCTGCTGGGAGAAGCAGGATGAGCGCCACCTTCTCCACTGGGCAGAAGCTGCAGCCGGGCCCTCACCGGGCGAAGAGAGGAGCACCCCTCTTGCCAGACCCATCAGTGCAGCTCCTGGCAGTGACGCCATGGGGCCCCCACCCTCCGCCCCCCACCCTCCGTGCCCCCCAGCCCCGTCTCCTGAGGTGGCTGGTGCATGAGAAGGGGGCGCCCTTACCTTTGCCTTTGGGGTTCTCGGCCCTCGCCTTGCCCTCTGCCTTCTTCTTCTCCGGTTTTGGGGGTGGGCCTTCCCCCTGAGCAGGCTGGGCCCTCTTCGCCTTTCCCTTCTTGGGCTTTGGGGCTGCCAACTGCACAGTCAGGGGGGGGCAAGGGGGAGAATGCCAAGGGGAGCACTTGGGGGGCCTCCAAAGCCTCTGCTGTCGCAGACTGGACTCTGCCAGGCCCAAGCAGGACCAAAATGCCCTCAGCCCCAGTGGGCACAGGGACGGTCCAGGCAAGGGCCTGGCAAGGCCGCCATCAGCAACCTGCGGTCTGACCCCGACGCTGCTTCTGGGCCCCAGGCGGAACAAGGGGAGGGGTCCCGCGGGAGCCTTCCGCCAACGGAGCCCTGCCTCACCTTGAACCTGCCGGTGGCGCCCTGGGCGGCGGAGTTGAGGGGCCGCACCAGGTAGCCCTTCTCCAGCCCCTTCAGCAGCGCCTTGCGCAGGTAGTACTTGAGGCGGACGGGGTCGACGCCGGGGTAGTTGTGGCGGATGTAGCGCTTGATGGCGGCGGTGGAGGAGCCCTTCCGCTCGTTCAGCGCCCCGACGGCCTCGGTGACCATGGTCAGCGTGGGCGGGTAGCGGCCCTTGGAGAAGCGGGCCGCCGCCAGAGAGAGCCTGCTGGAGGGAGGCGAGGAGCGGACTGCCGCGGGGCTGGACGGGGAGGGCGCCCCCCGCTCGCCCAGCTCCGTCTTACCCGCCATCTCCGGCCTCGTCCCGCTCGGCCAATGCTCTCCGCGGGAGGGGCCGCACCTGGGCCCGCTTTAAGGGGGAGGGGGAGGAGGAGGAGGCGGCCGCGGGTCCCTTGCAGGCCAGGAGGCGATTGGCCGGCCGGAGGGAGCCGCTAACAAGCCCTCCAGCCTGCGAGCCAGGGACTTGCAAGGAAGCAAGCGGCCGAGGAAGCCCCCTGGAGGTGGGGCTTAGGCCCCGGAGGGCGGCGGCGGCCCTTCCAACCCGGCGCCCTTGAGAGGGGTGGATGGAGGGGGGGGGCTTCTCAGGGACTCCCGCCTTTCTCTGTCCTTCGCCCCCTCGGGCTCCCTCTCCGGCCCTTCGCCTTCCCTGCCTCGCTCTCCGTCCCATTTCCTTTCTGCAGATAGACTGCCTCTGCCTGAGGAGGTTCCGATTCTTCGCCTGCTGGAGATTGTGGCCCTCATGCAGCTGCAGAAGGAGCCGAGATGATCCGGGGCTGCACCCGCAGCAGGGTGGGGGGTGGGTCTCTGGGCCTTTCCCCCAGGTACTCGGCCAGATCAAGGTGTAAGGTGGCTGCCCCCTGCATCCGACCCCCCCTCTCTTCCCAGGGCACCTTGTATCACTGCCAACCTGAGCTTGCGGGCAAAGAGAGAAGGGGGAAATTCTGCCCTGTGCCACCCCCGGAGAGGAGCAGACAGCCAAGTGTCCTCTGGTGTTTCTCCCCTCATCCAGGTGCTGGTGGACCCCCCGCCCTCCATGGCAGACGATGTCGGCCTCTAACAACGTCGCCCAGGCCAGGAAGCTGGTGGAGCAGCTGCGGATCGAAGCTGGAATGGAGAGGATCAAGGTTGGTCCTGGGGAGGCAGCCGGGGAGGGGGCGAAGGGGAGCGGCAGGTGCCCTGGTAATTGGGGAGGGGGACAGAGAGAAGGTTGACTTGTGGGGTCCTGGTCCTCCTCTGAGCAGCCTGGGAAAGGAGGGTCTCCAAGCGGAGGGCCTCCCCAGAGAGCACCAAGGGCCCCACAGTGGGGGAGGGTCTCTGGGCCCTCCACTCAAGGCAGGGAAGTTGCAACCACCCACCCACCGAAAAGGGAGAGCGCCTCTTAGCGCAGAGGCCTGCGTGCCTCGGTTGTTCCTTGGCCCAAGAATGCCTCTGTGCATGCTCAGAGGCTATGAGAAGCCAACCTAAGTCTGGCCCCAGATGGTTATGGGGCAGGGAGGGAGGGAGGGAGGGGGGGGTTCTTGTAATCCAGAGCCTGGACCTTGAAAGGGTTTCAGTGCAGCTGCATTTACTGGGTCCCTGTGTGTGTCTCCCCAGGAAAGGGGGGGAGGGCTGAGCCTGGTCCTGACCCACTTCTCTGAAGGTGAGGAGGGTCTCATGAGGAGGGGGGAGGGAAGCAAAGAAGGAAACTAGGGACAACCATGCAAGAGAGGAGAGTCGGCCCCCGCTTCCCCCCCCCATCAGAACATCAGGTCCAGAATGGGGGGGGGTTGGGGGATGTGGGTGCAGGTTGGAAATGAGAATTAATGCAAGCCTTGAACCTTCTGCCTTCCTGGGGGGGGGGACAGGGGGCAGGGGGGGGGACAGGGGGGAGGGGGCAGTTTTCAGCTGACATTTGGTTCCTCCCACAGAGCAGGGCTCAGACCCCTCCCCCCCATCCACATGCGTGAGCCATTAGGGCTAAAACTGGCTGTGGCCAAGCAGGGGGTGGGGATGGGGGGGTTTCAGACGGCCGGTGGAGGCCAGCTGGTGACATGGCTGCTTCCCTCCCCAGGTCTCCAAAGCCTCCCTGGAGCTGATGAATTACTGTGAGCAGCAGGCCAGGAACGACCCCCTGCTGGTTGGCGTCCCCACCTCCGAGAACCCCTTCAAGGACAAGAAGCCCTGCACCCTCCTATAGCCAGGCGCACCCCCCAGCCACCCCTGGCCCTTCTCTCCAGCCAGGCCAAGGAGGGGGGGGAGCAGGCCTCACCCTGCCCGCTTGTCCCATCGGCAGATGACCGAATTCTGAGCCCAGGGGTCGGGAGGGCGCGAGGCTGGGATCCAGGGGCCGCCCTGGGAGGGGAGCCCATAGGAAGCTGGTCTGTCCAGCACTGAGGATGCCCCTCAGGTAGAGGCCTGGACCGGGTCAGGCAGGCAAAGGCGGCTGCCCGAGACCCTTCCTGCAGCTGCCCGTCCCGGATGGCTGAGGAGGGGGCTTCCCAAGCAGAGACGACTTCTCCTTCTCCTTTGGGTGCTCTCCATGATGCCCACCACCTCCCCGATTGTCACACAGAGTTACCCCCCCCCCCGGGTCCTTCTGTGGGTGGCCAGTGGCCTCTGTCCTGAGAAGCCAGGAGGCCACTTTGCTCAGGAAAGAGGAGGTCACCTGAGGGGCTGGGAACCCCCCCCCTCCCAGGTAAAGCACCCCAGCCCCTACTTGTGCCAAAGCTGGGGGGGAGGTGCCCTGGCTGGTTGCACCAATCCCGGCTCTTCCACGAAGAGCAGGACAGAGCAGGACGAAGCTCCCTGGGGAGTCCTGGAGATGCCAGCAGGTTGGATGTGGGAATAGGAGTGCGGGGAAGGGGGGTGGGGGGGGGGTGGGGGCTGTGCCAGCTTCTTTAGTGGTGAGTCTGCTGTCCAGAATGAGCTCCTCCCTCCAAGGACAGAGAACTCTTCTTCTCCCGGCTGGGGAAGCTTGGGGGTGTGTATGTGGGGGGGGGGGTTAGAATGGGATTGGCAAGCGCCCCCAACCCCTCCCAGCCAGTGCAAAGCCAGAGAAGCTGCGGGGCTGCCCGCAGCTTGTGCCCCTTTCCCCTTGGCCAGAAGCAGTGGGCGGGGCATCTCCAGGGCCCCCCAGTCAGCAGGGCCTCCGTCAGCTCCCAGGGACACCCCCACCCCCACCCCGCTCTCCTTGAAGGCTCAGCCAATTTTGGACCCTTTGTGCCAAAAACACACCCGATGCCCCCCACCCCCAAGTGCGTGCCAAAGCAGACCCCCCCCCCCGGGTCACCTCAAAAGGAGGCAGAGCATGGTCTCTTCCTAGTAAAGCTGAGGGCATTTGGCCTTAAAGTGTGGCTTACACCTAAAGTCTTTGTAAAACCACACACAAGATTTTAAACAGTACAGCACACACAAAAAGCCACACAAAAATCTAAAAGACAACAAAAACTCTGCAACTTTATGAGGCCCTAAACTTGTTTGTTTTATGCCTAAATCCAGCACTGGGCAGTCTGTCTCCCCCTCCCTCCCCAGGAATCCCAGCCCAGGAGCCCCCCTCGCTTGCAGTGGCTTCCCCAGTCCCTCGGCTGGGTCTTCCCTGCTTTCAGCTCTGCCTCTTCCGTGGATATGCCCCCCCCCACTCTGTGGCCCTTGAACCCAGGGCTGCCACCCTCTCCTCTCTGGGAACCTTTTACACACAGAGAGAGAGAGAGAAGGGGGGGAGGGCATTCCCCTCCTTGTGCCAAACTCTCTCAAGCGGTTTTTTAATTCCCCCAAGTGACAAACGGATTGATTGGGTTTTTCAAGAGAGCTGAGCCTTCTGGTTCTCCTTTGCCAAACTCCCTTCCTGGTGCCAAAAAGAGGGAGGTTTATAGGAAGGGGGGGGGGGGGAGGCTGTGCCTGGCCGTCTTTTCTTGCTAATTCCTACCACTCCCTTTTGTAATCGGTTCCTCTCCCTTCTGCCCCCACTGACTTTCTTGCTAGTCCTGGACATGTGGTGAGGTTCCTCTTTTAAAAAAGTGAATTGCTAACTGAAAGAATAAAGCCTCACTTTTGCTGGAAACTGTTTTTTTCTCCGCGGGAAGGCCCCTCTCCTTAGGCCCTGCTGCCTAGTACTTGCTTGGGGGGGGGGGTGTTCCTGCCTCTGCAATGCTAAGAAGGATCAGAGCAAATGTGGAGGGGGGGGGAAGCAACCCCCCCCCCCCGCCTCCTTCCCTTCCCTCCCAGGCCGGCTCTCGTCCAGGGCAGAGCCTAGGGCCAAAGGGGAGCCGGGACAGAGGGAGCGCTCTGCAGCCACCTAGCCAGCCGCCCACCGGCGGTGCCCTCCACACCCTGCCTGCGGTCTTCGGCCCTCCTTGCGGGCTGCTGTTCCCGGCCCCTCCCTGGGCGAGCGGCAGTAGCGCCAGCCAGCCGGGGCAGCAGCAGAAGGTAATTATAGCTCTCTTGGTGAGCTAAAAATAGCGTCAGAGGAACAAGGGCTATTTATAACGGCGTCTCTGAACTTTGTCCGGGAGGCTCCCGCAGCTTTGCCCGGGGCGGAGCAGGCAGGAAAGAGACGGCGGCTTCCCTGGCAGCCTGCGGAGCAAAGGAAGGTGGGGGGGGGAGGGGGTGTAGCTCCTCTGAGGCAGCTTTGGGTGGCTGGGTGGGCAGAGGGTGGCATCGCCACGGAGGCCTCTTCTGCAGCTGTAGCCCCTGAGACAACCGCTTGGCCAGAGGGGCAAAGCCTCGTAGTCCTCCCCCCCACCCCACTCCTTGCTGCCTCCAGGGGGGACTCTGACTTTCTAGCTCTGCACTCCAGCAGAGCATCCCAGGATGCAGAAGAGAATCTCCTCCCTCTCCCCCCCCCTTTCCTTCCAACCTGGGCTCCCCCTGGCCTGTTCCACTACCCCCCTCTCCAGGGAAGGGAGCAGAGTCCAGTCCCCATAGCCACATCCATGCGTTTCCTAGCAGGCCTGGCTGGTGCCTGTGCTGGAGGCCCCTCTGCCTTGCCATGAGTCACCTCACCTGACCGCTCCTCAGTGGCTGAGGCTGGCCTTTGGCCCAACTGTGGGCTCTTCTCCAGATGCCCCACTAATCAGCCCCTTCATCACTCTTCCCAGAGTCTTTCTGGTCTTTAGGAAATCAGAATTAAAAGATATTTGGCTGCTACCTATTAAAAGGTAAGAGGAGTTGGCAACATTTTGACAAATCTGCCTGGTGTTCAAGGTGCTTCTAACTCAGGCTGTCCATGGTGTCTGCTTTAGAGTTTAGATATGCGCCTCAGAGGGGACGGCTCTCTTTTTGAACACACACCTATTTCCCAGGAGTTCTTGCTTAAGGCCGACCTAAGGGCTTGTTTACAGAATATTGGCAAATTCCCTGGACACGTGAATCTATTCAGAAGGAAGAGGCATCAGTCCTTCAGCCTGTAATCATCTCTGCACTTGCTGGGTGGCACAAATGGGGGATTTGGGCTGAAGAAGCTGAACCCAAATAAGAATTCTGCCTTTGATTGAATCCCAGTAAACCAACCAACGGTTCTGTTCAAGCCATCACGCAGCAGACCACGATCAGCTGGTCTCGCCCAATGCCCACAGCCCCAACACAATCAGGCCAGGTATGTGGGCCACCGCTACCACCGTGTCTGTCGGCCTCCAGGGATCTCCCCGTGTGCCGAGCCCAGAATCGGCCCAGCCCGCTGGCTTCCCTGCCTGATGCCCAGGATCCTTCCCTAAGCAGCTGGTGCCAGCCGAAGACTCTCCCAGGGGAGGCCCAGAGCACAGGCGCCATGCAGCCCTGGAGCCGGGTGCGAAGGAAGCCTTTCGGACTCAGCTGGCCCTGCCTTGCCTCCTTGGGCCGCCCAGCCCTGAAAGAGCACGGTCGGTGCAGAGGCCGGGGTGTGGAAGAGGCAAGCCAAGGAAGAGGGTGCCGGCCGGGGGCACCGCAGGGTCTCTCCTCCGGATTCCCTGCCAAGCCAGGCTGCAGAGGACGGAGTGGGCTTCAGGGGCTCCCCCTGAGCAGCTGGGGCCTCTTCCTCCCGCCTCCTGCAGCAGCAGAGGGCAGGGCAGGGCAGCAGGAGCTAGGATGGGGTGCCAGGGGACAGGGGCAGTGGCCTCCGGGGACTGGGCCCTCAGGTGGCAGAGGGGGGGGATAGGATTAAACAGGGCAGGCTGGCACTCCCAGGATGCCCTGTTGGAGCCCCATCCTGAGAAACCTCCTGTGTGTGTGCAGGAGTCTGCAAAAACATGTCAACTGGGGGGGGGGGGGCTGTTGGGAATATTCTCTCCGCCCCACCCCCAAGAGTGCTTGTCCCTCCTCCCAACCTCCCCAGGCTCTTCAGAACGGAGGGGGGGGGGGCTGCTCTTGGATTCTGCCTGAGCTTTGTGTAAAAGAAGCGCAGGTGCAATTTTGGCCTCTTTCTCCGTCCTCAAAGGTTCTTCTCGGGGGGCCCTTGGAGAGGAGGCTGGGTGGTTTCTGCCCAGTCCCGAGGGCGCCTTTCGGAGGGCTCAGCTGGGACCCTGCAAGGAGGGAGCAAACCCCTTCGGCACTGCAGAGTTCCCCTCCCTCCCTCCCTCCCTCTGGAGCAGGACCTCCAAACGTGGCAAGTGAGACGCGTGGACTTCAACTCCCAGAATCCCCCAGAGCAGAGGGGGCGGAGAGGAAGCCGGCAAAAGCCCCCCTGGACTCGAGGAGTTGCGGGAGGAAAGGACATCCAGAGAAAAACATCCGGAGGGATCGAGCCGAAGGGCGCGGAGAATGCCTTCGCAGGGAAACGGGAGTTGCGGGGCCAGAGGCGGAATGTTTCAGGCTCCCCGGACAGACGTCACAGCCGGCCAATTGTTTAGGGCAGCCTCTGGCCTTTGCCTCGCAGCCCCCCTGCCGGCCCGGGACTACACCTCGCCACCGCCCCCCCCCCCCCAGCTCCCGCGGAGCTCCGCCTTTCTGCCCCAGACGCCGAGCGTCGCTGTCCGGTGAGCGGGGCGGGGGCGCCTGCTTGCTCTTCCTTGGGGGGCAGGCCGTCGAGGGAGCCGCAAGGAGGGACAGCGGGGGAAGCGGGGCCCGCCCCAAGCAGGAGGGCCGTACGGATTTCCGCGAGGGCTGGCCAGGGCCGGCTGCAGGGGGCCGAGAGCCTCGCGCGAGAGCTGAGCCCGAGGCCCGAGCGGCGCTCCCGCGGGGCCTGCGCTGCCAGCCTTCAACCGGCAGCGGCCTCCTCCTTCCCTCGGGGGCTGGCTGGGCTGCGGGAATTTTGAATTTGAATTTTATTCAATTTATATCCCGCCCTTCTCCAAAAGGACCCAGGGCGGAAGCCAGGCTGCCCGCTGGGCTTTGCTGCAGGGGCGTCCGGGAAGTAGCTCTGCCAGTCCCAGGGGGCGTCGCTTCCTTGTCTCTGTGCGCACCTAGGGCGAAGGTGACCCAAGGAGGAAGCTTGTCGCTGACATTCATCATCTTCGAACAAACCGGCGCGTTTCTAATGCAAAACCACCAATTGTGTTTTGTGCAAGCAGGACACTTGTGTTGTTGATGGAGCAAGTCAGTTCCATTGAGGGGTCTTTAGCTGGGCTCAAGGGGGCGGAGCAGGCGGCCGTGGGGCTCCGTCCAGCTGCCGATGATCCCACATCATCAGGACCAACTCGGCCGCCTCCACCTGCTGGGAGGGCTGCTGGCGGCCACTGTCCTGCCCAAGCCAGCCAGAGGCCTCTCTGCAGAGGGAGGAGGCGGCCTCGCCCGTCGGGTCAGCCGGGGACAAGTCCTGAATGCACACACGGGGCCAAAGCAATCCAAGGAAGGGAGGCACCGGTCGCGTGAGGCTGAGCTGGCAGGTGCCCAAAGCTGAGCCGGCTGGGCCTGGGCGCGACCTGGGCGCTGCCTCCGGGAGCATCATCCACAGCCAGGGTGGCCAAGAGGACAGGGCGATGGGGAGGTGCGAGCCAGACCCAGGCGCTGCCCCTGGCAACGTCAGGAAGGAAAGACTTTTATGCTTCTGCCCTGCGGTTGCCAAAGCTCCCCTCAATTCCCTCCGTGCACAGGAGACACACAGGGAAGGAGGGAGGGAGGGAATGGGCTGGGCACAAACAGGGCACAAAGCAGTCATGGGGAGTAGGTGAAAATGCTGCCAATCCAGCTTGGCCGAAACCTGGCAGGCTGCTGAGTCAGCCCCTGTGGGCAGAGAGGGCTGCGTGCGCCAGAGTGAAGCTGCCTCCGGCCGCAGCCACAGCAGCCACACTGGCAGGAAGCATCAGCAGACACGCGGGCACCGGAAGTCGGGCGCAAACTGGGCCCCAGGTGTGCTGCTGAAACCAGGGGGCTGCCTTGCCAGCCCATCTGTGGCCTGTGGGGGGGGGCACGATGCCACGGGGGGGGTCGTCTGGTTCTGGGTGGCTTGCAGGAGATGCAAATGAGGAGGCCCTGGTGCTCTCTGAGCTGGGTTGTTTTATGGCAGACTTTTCATGACCCAACCAGGTAACATCATCAGTGCTGGAAGGGAGTGGAGGGGAAGAACGATGATGGGGGGAGGGGGGTCCTTGGGGCTCCCTGAATTTGGCTTTGCAGCAGGTGTTTCATCAGACATTTCAATGCAAGCACTGAGGCTGTTGCGTCGTCCACACTCGCCAACTTACCTGCAACCTGGACCAGGATTTCTGGTGCTCGTTCCAGGGAAAGAGAGTCCCTGGTGAGCCTCTTCCTGGAGCTGACCTTTAACCTGACCATGGCTCTCCTGGCTTCCCTTGGTCTTGTGGGGCTTTGTTTTTGCATTTTCTTCTCTCTCTTCCCTCTTCACGGGGTTCCCTGCGGAGCGGATGGGGTGTTTGGAGAGCCCATCTCTTCCTGAACTGATTTTCTTCGTATTTTCAGGCTCTGTTTCCTGAAAGGTACTAATTGCAAGTTAGCTCAGCTCTGCAACCTTGGTTAGTTAATTAGCGCCCAGGGCCAGCTTGCCATACTGCCTGAAAGTGCCTGATTCTAATGGATTTCACCTCAAAGGCCTCCTTTTGAATCCAAAGGAGCTGGGTGCAGGGACTGAGGCATTCCTTGCTCTCTTCTAAGCCCTTTCTCTCCAATGGATGTCAATGCAAACACTGAATTCCCTTGCTAATTGTTCCAAAACTGGGATGAGGGAGACCAGTCAGGAAAATATGTACAAATACAAATACAATGGCAGAGTTGGAAGGGACCTTGGAGGTCATCTAATCCAACTCCCTGCCTAGGCAGGAAACCCTATACCGTTTCAGACAAATGGCTATCTAACATCTTCTTAAAGACTTGCAGTGTTGGGGCATTCACAACTTCTGGAGGCAACTTCTGTTCCACTGATTAATTGTTCTCACTGTCAGGAAGTTGCTTCTCTCCTTGATTAGTTTCCACCCATTGCTTCTTATTCTATCCCTAGGTGCTTTGGAGAATAGTTTGACTCCCTCTTCTTTGGGGCAACCCTTGAGATATTGGAAGACTGCTATCATGTCTGCCCTAGTCCTTCTTTTTATTAAACTAGACATACCCAGTTCCTGCAACCGTTCTTCATATGTTTTAGTCTCCAGTCCCCTCATCCTCTTGGTTGCTCTTCTCTGCACTCTTTCTAGAGTCTCCACGTCTTTTCTACATCGTGGTGACCAAAACTGAATGCCGTATTCCAAGTGTGGCCTTCCCAAGGCCTTATAAAGTGGCATTAACACTTCACGTGATCTTGATCCTCTCCCTCTGTTGATGCAGCCTAGAACTGTTGGGTTTTTTAGCAGCTGCTGCCCATGGCTGGCTCCTATTTCAATGGTTGTCCACTAGGACTCCAAGATCCCTCTCACAATTGCTACTATTGAGCAAGGTACCACCTATACTGTACCTGTGCATTTCGTTTTTGTTGCCTATATGTAGAACCTTACTTTTTTCACAATTGAATTTCATTTTATTAGATAGTGCCCAATGTTCAAGTTTGTCTAGATCCTTTTGTATCTTAAGCCTATCTTCTGGAGTGTTGGCTATTCCTGCCAGCTTGGTGTCGTCTGCAAATTTGATGAGTTCCCCATTTATCCCCTCATCCAAATCATGGATGAAGATGTTGAAGAGTCCTGGGCCTAAAACAGAGCCTTGGGGTCCTCCACTGCATACTTCCTTCCATGTAGATGCAGTTCCATTGAGGACTACACGTTGAGTGCGGTTGGTCAGCCAGTTGCGAATCCATTTGGTGGTGATGCTGTCTAACCCACATTCTTCTACTTTATCTAATAGTAGGTTATAGTCTACCTTGTCAAATGCCTTACTGAAGTCCAAGTATATTATATCGACAGCATTCCTCTGGTCCACTAATTTTGTCACTTTGTCAAAGAATGCAATTAGATTAGTCTGGCATGATCTATTTTTGACAAACCCATGTTGGCTTTTGGCTATTACTTTGTTTGCTTCTAGGCATTCGCTTATTTGTTGCTTAATTATCTTTTCCAGAATCTTCCCTGGTATTGTGGTCAGGCTGATGGGTCTATAGTTTCCTGGATCTCTTTTTTTCCCTTTTTTTGAAGATGGGAACCACATCTGCTCTTTTCCAGTCTTCTGGCAGTTCCCCGGTGCTCCAGGATCTCTGAAAGATATAGTTCAGTGGTTCTGAGATCTCGTCTGCCAGTTCCTTCAGAACCCTGGGGTGTAATCCATCCGGTCCTGGTGATTTAAACTCGTCCAGGGCAGACAGGTGCTCACTTACCATTTTCTTCCCTATTTCAACTTGTGTTCCTAATCTGATTTTTGTGGTGCTGTTTTTGATAGATTGGACTGTTTTGTCCCTTTGTGTAAAGACAGATGCAAAAAATGAGTTGAATAGTTCTGCTTTCTCCCTGTTACTTGTCACCTTCTTGCCATTTTCTCCCAGCAGTGGACCAATTGTTTGGCTGGAAGGTTTGCTCCCCTCTCCCAGCCACTTGCCAGCGTGGTGGGAGGAACTTCAAAAGCTCCCAGCCAGCTTGGGCATGCCTGCCAGGCTGCAGCTCAGCGCTAAGACAAGGCAAGGAGTTGGCGGTGGGGAGAGCTGTGGGGTGGAGGTGGGGGTGGGGAGGAAGATCTTCCCAGCTGCCCAGACATCTCCTTGCCTAACAGTCCCTTCCAGCTGACGGTGAAAGCCCTGCGGTCTCTGGCAATGCAGAAGCGGCTTCTGGCTGGGGATTTTCCTGTGCCGAGTCGGGGGGAGCCCACGCTGCTGGGGTGGGGTGGGGGGCAGCCCGGTTGAGCCAGGCCTGAGTCCCTCAGCCAGCAGCGGCCTCATTTTTTTTATTGCCAGCTTCTTAAGCCAGCCTCTCTGGTATTCTGCAGCTCAGTTAAGAGAAGAGGGTGGCCTGTGCAACCCTGGCAGACCCCTGGATAGAAACCCTTCGCCCCCAGGCAGGGAGGACAGCGCCTGGCACCACCAAGAAAGCCCTGGGCGGCCTGAGAAGAAGCCCCCGGCCTGGGTCAGTCGGGGGCAACTTGTCGAGGGGGGTGGCGGCGGCTAAAGTCTGCTGGGTTGAGTCCAAGGAAGCAGGAGGCTCAGCTCGGTTTGCAAGGACACCCCTGGATCCCTGCTGAGACCCCTGGGCCAAACAGCTGCAGCCTGGCTGGGTCTCTGCTGGGGGTGGGTGGGAGGAGAACCCCAGCCAGGAAAAAGAGGAGCTGGGTGCTTTACAGGGACACACGCACACACTTGCATGCTGTGACCCCCTGCCCCTTTTGAGGTTCAGAAAGGGCTCCTGCAGGCCCAGGAGACGCCCCCACCCCAACTGGGACAGGCTCACCCAAGGTGGGCAACGGCCGGCCTTCCCGGTGCTGCCCCTCACAGCCTGGCCAAGCCCAACATAGGGCTGGAAAAGGGTCTCCGCCAGGACCGCCACACCCGCCACGCTCCGCCAGATGCCAGTCTGCCATCGGCCTTGGGGCGGGGGAGGGGAGGCTGGCACGAGGGAGGGGGCAGGTGTTCCCAGTGGGAGCCGCTGGTCCTTCCAAGGCCAGGGGAGGAGATGGGAGACCCTCCAGCCTGTCCAGCCAGGGACTGTTACCCGAACAATTTACGTCTGGGTGAAACTGGAGAGTGTAAGAGACCCAGGAGGAAGGTGGGGAGAAGGGAAGCAGGTGCTTTGCGAGCAGAATTTCAGATTCTGTCACCATCTGGCTTTATTCACCTCTCCTTTCACTAAGGATGGGGAGATCTCCTTTGGGAGACAGGAAAGTTGTGCAGCGGAATGTGCAGCTAGAGAAAACGCTGCTAGTAGGCACACAAATAGTATCTCAGACACTGATAGTAAAAAGTAGCTTTCCTTGCGATGTAAAACTAAACTACTGCTTCACAAGCAGTGATAGTAGACATTGAATCAAACACAGTCCTTAACTCAAAAAATTGCTTACAAGATCCATGATTCTTCCTTATTCAGTCAGTCAGCGAGCAGAGAGAGAGCTCTCCAGGCTTCCTCTTATTGCTGAGTTAATTACAGCTGCTAATTACATTAAAACATTTAAAGTAACAAAGACCATTTGTCATCATGGCTTATATATATTGCCTACCCAACACTAGGATTATAATCCGAACACCTTGGCGGGTCCTTTTCTTTTTAATTTTTTTTATTTTTAAACAAAAACAACAACGTAAAACACATACAACCTTCCATTTCATATAGCGGGTTGTTTGGTTGCAATATTTTGTGCGTCCTTTCCACTTACAAATATATATCGAATCACAAATTATTCATTAGATAAACATAAGTACATTATTATCATTATATATCAATTATTCAACTGTAATTATTATTCCTTAATTTTAAATGCGATATTCTAAGTATTGAATGTATACGTACAACATCATTTTGCATCAATAATTCAACTCCAATTATTATTCCTACATTTTAAACGGAATATTCCATATATTGAAATCATACATACAACATCATTCCATTACGTCGTTCTAATCTGTTTAACAATGCTAAACCTTTATAGTATTGCATATATCATTCTGTTATTCTTAAAATATAAAAACCTCTCCAACATTTTCCGATACCATGATTTTTTTATCTAACCATTGATAGAACAAATCCCGAACCTTGTAAAATCGCTCATCTTCTTGTTCTCTAATTTCAAATGTCAATTTACTCATTTCAGCATATTCCATTATTTTTTGGCTAACTTCCTCCTGAGTGGGTATTTGCTCATTTTTAGCTGCTGCTAAAACATCCACAATCAGATATTTCAAATCTCTATGACATATTTCTGTACATAATTCCCAATAGGAAAATCTCTGGTTTAAAGTCTACGTGTTTTTGTGCCATTTTCTCCAACCACCTATGGATCTTGGTCCAATATCTTTTAGCTTCTGCGCAAATCCACCACATGTGGTCATACGAACGGGGCCTCTGATGACATTTCCAACCCTTTCCTGATTTGTGCTTGAACATTCTTGCTGTTCTCATGGGGGGCAGGTGCCATTTCCTTTATATGCTGTTGACATTGTCATTTTGTAGTTTTGAGACCACAATTTCTGCCACTTCTTTAATTCAATCCCATGCCCCAAATCCCCACCCCACCCCCGCTCCGAGAGTCCTTGTTTTCTAAGGGACCAAGTTGGGAAGGCTGCGAGGGGGTGGGGGTGGGGGCGGGGGTGGGGCTGCAGGGGAGGCCTGTGAGTGCAGCCCTTGCTTCTGATCTGGCTGGTCAGCCTCTCCTTGGGGGCGTTGAGGCAGGGGAGCCTCAGATTCAGTGAATACATGAAAATAAGGCTATATAAAACAAATCCCAGCCATGCCATAAACTCTCCCCCACACGTACCTCCTCTTAAAAAAACCCCACCTTGCAAGACTCCTCATGTAAGCTTGGACTGAGTGTCCCCCACTTCTCTGGGGGGGGTCAATACTTCTTTGAGTGGCCGCTGCCTTCCTGGAGGGCCAGAAGGGCTCTTGGCTAGAGCTAGAAGGCCCTTGCCCTCCCCTCCCCGTGCCCCTCGTCCTAGGCCCTCCCTCCCTGGGGAGCACCAGAGGGGGAGATGCTGAGCCGGGCCTCCTCCCTCTTCCACCCCAGGACAGACGGCTGCCCCTCCCGGCATTCGTGCCCACCGCAGGGCTCCCTTCTTCTCCCACGGGGGCTGCAGGAGGGCCGGGAGGCATCACCCCTTCTGGGATGCAGGAAGATTCAGAGCAAACTCCTGGATCCTCCATCAAGCCGGCCTAGGATAGCCCCCCGTTTCTGACTTTTAAAGAAAATTTATAATTTGGTAAGGGTTTTAATATGGGGTTTTAGCACGGGTTTATTAATTTAATTACATTTTAACTGATATTAACCCCAGGACTACGGAGGCCGCTTGTGACGTCCGAGGGGTCCCGGCCACTTAGGGAGGGGGCATTGCCTGGCCGTGACTCCTCCCCCCATGGGAGTCGGCTGCTGCTGCTGCTGGGGGGAAAGGTTTGGGGGGGGGGATGGTTGTTGCTGAGAGGTTTGTGTTGACTGTGGAGGTTCCTAGGAAGGTCAATTCAGCCCCCCCCCCCCGCTTGCCCGCTCTCCCCCATGGAGGGAGAAAACCCTCAAAGAAAACGAGGGGAGGGGGAGAGAGAGAGGAGGGGGGGCAGACTTTCTGCAGGCTGAGATCCTCATTGGCTGCCTGGAGGGGCCTCAATGCTCCCTTTGAACCCCTCCCCCACAAGTAGAAGGGGGGGGGGCTGCTACGGGTTGTCTGGACTCTGGCCCAGGTCTCATTGTGGGGCTCTCTGGCACTCCAAAAGCCTTTGGCAAGGGACACCCTGCAGAAATCCCCTCCCAGGAGCCTCTGGGGAGATGCTGGGGGCCCCAGGCGCTTCTGCAGACCAGAGGTGGGGCCAGGAGGGGCCCTTCTCCCAGGCCTGGCAGCTGAGAGGCTGGGGAGGGCGGAGGAGGCCTGTGCCCAGAGGCATTTTGCTCCTGGGTTCCAGCTTGGTGGAGGGGCTGCCGGGGGGGGGGGGTGTCGGTCCCCAGCCCCTCTGGCATCCAGCCCCTGGAGGTGTGCCAGGGACCCCATGCAACGATGCCCCCGGGGCCTCTGCAGCCGAGAGAGGCAGACCCAGTTCCTGGAGCTGGGCAGGTGTGGCGCCGGTACCTGCCAGAGAATGCCCCACCCTCGGGGCCTCCCTGTGCTGTTTTTCCGGAGACCTCATTCACCCCACCCAGCCGGAGGTCCGGTAGGTTGCCACAGCCGCTGGCACGGCTGCTTTTGCCACCTGCTCTTACCCCAGAGAATCAGCTCTGCCAGAGAAGCCGGCGGCTGGCTGCCCATCACTCAGAGAGTCCAGCTTGGCCCAGTTGACTGTCCTGCCCTCCGAAGGAGGAGTTTCCAGCTGACTGTCCTGCCCTCCGAAGGAGGAGTGTTTGGGCAGCGTCTACACCCCCCCACAGCTTCGCCTCTGCTTCTGGCAACCTGGCAGAGCCCCAAAGGAGCTGCGTCCCCTCTGGCCATGGGGGGGAGGGGGAGGGGGGCTTGTCCATTGCTGGCAGGCAACAAGGAGGACCTGACTGTGTATTAATGAGCACCCACAAGAAAAGGGAAGGTGCCCAGTTAGGATGGCTCAGGGTTTAAAGGAGTAAACATATTTGCACCCATCCTCTCTCACACTCATGAGCAAGTCACAAGCAAGGGGGGGAGGGGGGAAGCCACACCCAAAGAAATTAGTTGCAAAATAGATGTTATTTATAGGCCACTGCTGGCCTTGGCAAATGCAGTCCCTCTGTTCATCTATTTATTGTATCCTTGTTCACGCAACAAGCACAGTGGGGCCACCCGGGCAAAGTTTCTTTCATTCCGTTAGTGAAAAACAGGCATGTGGAAATGTAACGTAATTTGGCTCCGCCCAGCCAGGCAAGTTCAAACAGCCCCCCCCCCTCCTCCCTGGATAATTCGCCTCTGCATCACAACAATGGAGAAAGTCCCTGCTTCTCCAGCCCCCCCCCCCCCCCTGGAGCCTTCCCTGGGCCTCTCTCACACACGCAGCGGGCCTCTTCCTTCGGTGTAAGTAAACCCTGGACTTTGGCCATTCCTGTTTCTTCCCTCTGGGAAGCCCCCTTGAAGGTCCTGGATAATCTGGCCCAGGGGCTGCTCCAAGGCTACGCCACCCCCCCTCCTCTCCAGGCACCCCCAGGCCCAACGCTGGAGCGCTCCTCGGCCCCCCTCCTTCCTGGCCACATCTCTGGGGCCCTTGCAGAGCCAAGTGGGGGGGGGGGGGCTCAGGCAGGAAAGTCTCCCCCATCTGGCTGGGCAGAGGCCTGCCTGGTGGAAGACCGGATGAAAACGGCCGGCCCTTTCTGGGGGCTGCACCCCAATGGCAGCCCCCCCCCCCACAACAGGAAGGGGGAGCACAGCCTCTGGGAAGGGAGGGGCTGCTGCGCCACTTCCCTTTGACCCGCCTTTAGCCTCGGCTGGCCTGCTTTGTCAGCGGGAAAATGCCACAAAAGGCTGCTGAGGAAGGGACCCCACCTGTCCCTGAGCACAGCCCCCTCCCCCCCTGTTCAGGTAGCAGCTCCTGCCCGGCTCAGCCTCTGGCCGAGAACTCCACCCGCCCCCCCCAGCCGTACCTGAGACAGGCTGGATTAATGCAGGGGTGGGGGGGGCAGGGGGGGATGTCCATGAGGAGGGGGGGGCTGGACATGTGCCTCTTGTCCTTGTGGCTGATGGTGCCAGTCTTTCTGCCATGGCTGCAGCGTCAATTCACCAGGAGATGCTGCCAGCCGGAAAATAAAGATTGACTTGATTACCTAACTCAGATGTAGAGTATGCCAGGATGTGGAAGTTCTACCAACTCTAAGTAGGCAAATGTCTATGGAGAGCCAAAGCAGCTCCAGAAAAGCGCACCCAACAGCTGTTACAGCAGCACGTCTGGACCCTGGGCAGAGGCAGGCAGGGTCACCTACGTCTGATGCCCACGCCAGCCTCTCGTGGCCCCTAAGCCGCCCCCCTCGCCTCCCCCCCATAGACTCCCTGACCCTCCTCTTTTTCCCTGAGTAAAATATTCTTTTCCCTCCGGCAGAGGGCCCGGTGGCCCTGGGGGAAACTCTGGGGTGTGTGTGTGTGTGTTCAGGGGGCCAAAAAGGTCATGGCTGCAGCCATGAGAAGCCTGTGGGAAGCTCACCTCCACGCAGGACAAAGGAAGAACTCCAGGGACACCACACAAAGGAATCCCCCCCTTAGTCCCCCCCCCCCTCATTGCCCCTTCTTCCCCAATGGGCAACCTGGGGAAATTGGTGTTTCCTTCCCGTATAGAGGCCCTCCCTCCCCCCTCCCTTCCCAGACTCCCCTCTCCCCCCCTCGGGAAAGCTGCCTCCCAGGCCCTCACTTGCCCTCCGGCTCACATCCTGGGGCAGATTCTAGGCTCCCAGGGGAAACCGGTGTCGTCCTGGGGTTGGGGAGAGGCCCGGGGTGGGGGTCCTCCAGTGCAGGGAGCTCCCCTTCTCTGGGTCTGGGCCCCCCACTTAGGAAGCGCTCTGTCACCAAGTGGCCTCCATCCTTGTAAACTGGGAAGGGCTTCCCACCCAGAGGGAGAGCGGCAGGGAAGGGGAATCCCCGAAGGACAAACCCCCCCCAAGAACTGGGGGTGGGGGCAGGGGAGGGGGAGCCTCCTTGAGGCCCTGGAAGGATCCCCCCCCCCCCCGCGTCTCAGCAGACGAGCAGACGTGAAATGTGGCCAGAAGGAAGGGTGAGAGGGAGGGGCTGAGAAGCCCATCAGTGAGGCTCTTTCTGGGACCCAGGAAGTGCCCTTCCCGCCATGGCCTGGAGGGGAAGGGGGGCAGAATTGTGGTGAGCCTCGGGGACCCTCTGGCGCCTCTCTCTCCCTGGGCTGGGCCCCCTTCCAGCCAGTAGACCCGTGGCTAGGCGGCTCTGCCCCCCTCCCTGGAGGGCCGGGGTCAGCTGGCTCTCAGAGCCCGAGGGAGCCAGAGATTTCTGCCGGCCAAACCAATGGTGACTTCCGCTCGTCTCCCGATTAGAGCTGAAGCATTTGGGGGAACCCCAGTTCTCTTCCCCAAGGGTCCCGGGCATCGCTCCGCCAGGGGCTGTTCGAGGTGGGGGGGGGGGCTGCTGGCGGCTGAGCTGTCTCCGGCCTCCCTTTACGAGGCTCGCCCTCCAGGCCGGCAGGCGAGCGCAGAAGAGCAGGGACTGTCCTGGCCGAAGCGGGAAGCGGCGGCCCTGGCTGGAACGCCAAAGTCCCGGCGGCCAGGGGAACGGCGCCTCCTCCCCACGGGGCTCCCCGGTGCGTGGGACGGTTGCCCTGCACCAAGCGCGACAGGCGCCCCTTTGGGCCGGGCCGCTGCGAGTAGCCCCGGGCCTTTTGTTAAGCCTGTTGCGCAAGCCGAGTTCGAGACCCGAGTTTCACCCTGCAGGGGAGGGGGTTCCCCGGGCGAGCCCAGGGGCTTCCACCAGCCCGGGGCAGGGCGGGAGACGCGTTTGCCTCTCAGCTCAGCGGGGCCAGGTGGGGCCTGCGCCCCTCGCCTTCCCTCGGCTGACTTGCATCCCCCGGCCGGTCAGCGACGGAGCCTTCCCCAGGAGCTACGCCGGGCTGGGGGTGGGGTTGGGGCATCTGGTTCCAGCGAAGCGATGCTGGTGTGCCGCTTCTGCCTCTTGCGCCTCCGCTTGTTTCTGGTTTCGCCAGGAATTCAGACGAGCGAATGACGCGCACTACAAAGGAGGTAATGTGTGAATTCAACCCTCCTGCGGCGCTAAGGCGGCGGCGGCTGAGAGCCAATTGACTGTCGAGGCGAATTCCGGGCCTGCATGAAGCACGAAGGCAGCGGGGCGACCTTGGCCCGGGGTGGGGGGGAAGGAGCCGATGACCAACTGCTTCCGAAAAGGCTTGCCAAAACTGGCAGGCTACTTTGGGGATCAGCCGTTCCCAGGCAACCCCTCCTTACTAAAGTGGGGTGGGGGCCTTTTCCGGAGAGGGCCGAGCAGCCGCCAGAATGCATCAGCTTGGGCAACAGGAAGGGCTGCGTGACTCTCCTGCCCAGAAGGGCCCTGGCAACCCCCGAGGCCATCCTGGGTCCTCCAGAGGGGGCAATTGCAAAGCCCCCGAATTCCTGCCCAACCCCCATGAGCCACACTGTCCTGGCACCCCAAGCACTGCAAAGCCAACCGCCCTGTGGGGGTGGGTGGGGGTGGGAGGCCCTCTACTCTGTTCCAGAAAAGGCAAGGAAGATCTTTACCTGCACAAGGACAGGTCAGGGTAACAGCCACAGCAACCATTTACTAGCTGCACAGGAGGACCACCGGCTGTCACTCACTCTCTCAGCAAAGGCAGAGGAGGCACCTGCTGCTTCTGGGAGCTGAAGGGCTGAGCCGGCAAAAGAACCCAGAGAACCCGGGGAGGCCACTGGGGTTCCTGCTGCGCCCAGCCCTCCCTTGGGGGCCAGGGCCACTCTTGGCAAAGGGGCATCCGGGAGAGGTGAGGCGAGGGGCTGGCTCGGACCAGGAGACCAAAGGAGCACAGCCAGGTCCCTGAGATGTAATGGTGTGTGTGTGTGTGTGTGTGTGTGTGTGTGTGTGTGTGGAGGGGAAGAGCAGCCGCTCAGGGTATCAAATCCTCCAGCTGAGACCTGATGAAAGAAAAAGGATTTGTTTTATCCCAACTGCTCCAAGTGGCTCCATTGAGGAGAAAAGCCTTCTTAAAAAAGATTCCTCCCCTCCCTCAGCAACAGGGAAGTGGGAAACTATGGGCCAAGCGAGGCATCATCTGGGGGTGAATCCTGGGACTGGATTCTGGGCCGGGACCATCATCCGCTGGTGCTTGTTTTCCAGCAGGTGGAAATCAGGGTAGGATAGATCTGGTGGTACCATTTTACCCTCCTGTCAAAAAGCAGCCTCTGCCAGACCCCTGTGGCTTCCTCAGCTCCATCTTGGCTTTCGCACTCAGCTCCACCTAGCCCTCCCCCCAATTCTCAGAGAAAGAGGGGCTATTCCCCACATCTGGAGGAGCCCGAGGCCAGCGGAGTCTTTGCAGACGGCTTAAGGAGGGTCTCCGCTAGGAGAACAGGCCAGCAATCTGCCCAAAGTGGACCAGGCTAGGGTGGGCTTGAGGCCCAGGGCTGATGCTGAGCCTTTCTGCCTTGAAGGAGGCAGAGCTGGCTGCAGAAGGGGGAGGGGGCTACGGAGCCCTGGTCTCTAGGATGATGGGTGTGGAATAACAGAATAATAGAGTTGGAAGGGACCTTGGAGGTCTTCTATCTAATTCTAATCCAAACCACTCCTCAAGCAGGAACAAGTGGCTGTCCAGTCTCTTCTTAAAAGCCTCCAGTGATGGATCACCCACACCTTCTGGAGGTAAGTCATTCCACTGTTAAATTTTTTCTCCTCAATTCCAGGTTGCTTCTCTCCTTGATTAGTTTCCATCTGTTGCTTGTCTTGTCACCAGGCGCTTTGGAGAATAGCTTGTACCCCTCTTCTCTGTGGCAGCCCCTCAAATGTTGGAAGAGTGCTAGCATGTCACCTCTAATCCTTCATTATGGTAGCCATGCCCAGTTCCTGTAGCCATTCTTCATGTTTTATTCTCCCCCCCCCCATTTATCTTGGTTGTTCTTCTCTGCACACTTTGCAGAGTTTCCACATCTTCTTTAGACTGGATGCTGTATTCCAAGTGTGGCCTTAGTCAAAAGGGACCCTCAGCCTTCTCTTCTATGGTGCCAGGCTCTCCCCTTTCCCGCTGTGCCCCACATCCGATGAGTCTTTTCACTGAGGCATCCTTGGCTTGCAGACCACAGCTAGGGGTAGTTGACCACAAATAAGGACGGGGGCACACGGCAGTTGGAGGTTTCACAAGCAAGTATTTCAGCTACTCCCTCTCATAGGATGCTGTTCCTTGGCCAAAGTCGCTGCTCCACAGAGCTCAGGCTGGCTCGTTTCTGCATCACTGAGCCTTCTGCCCCCTGAAAATGGGGTGGTGGTGGTGGTGGTGGAAAGCTCCGAGGGATCCTCAGCTCCGAGGAGCCCATGTGCCACGTGGCCCCACTGCCTCTGGGGAGACGTTCCCTCCACTTGGGACAATCCCTTTGCCTGGAGGGGAGGGGGCTTCGTTTGGGAGGCGACCTGGCACAGCGTCTGGAAACCTTCCCAGCACACAGACGGTTTTCTGGGAATCTGCAGCTAAGAAAGCTTTGTGGCGGAATCACATTCCTGAGCAAGCCAGCCCAAGAATCCCAGCAGGGAAACTGCAGGCTGGGAGTCCCCACTGGCTGTTCCGGGAAATGGGAGCTGCCAATTAGCATAGGGCAGGGCTGGCTGGAGGGGAGAGGCCTGGGAAGGAAGCTCCCCCCCCTAAACCTTGCAGAAGGCAGTTGCAGCAATGCCCCCCACCACCACCACCAGCCGGTCTTTGGGGCTTGGCAAGGAAAGGATGATGGGGACCATGCCAGTTCTGCTCTGTGGCAAGGGCAGCTGCCTGGCTGGGCTTGCCTTTGGCTCCTCTGCCTCTGATCCAAGTGAGGGAACAAGTCTGGGAACATTTTGGAACACATGTTTTTTTTGCAAGAGGTGAAACTGCAAGAGCTCTGTTGCAATCTGGAACCTGCTGCAACTACACAACATCTGTCCACTCACACACACACAACAGTTTCTGCTGAAGGAGGCCAGGGACTAAGCAGTAAAATATATCTCCCCCCCCCCCAAGAGTATTTGGTGCCTCCTTTGGGCCCAGGTGCTCCAAGGGGGGCAGAATTAAGGGCACCCCCAAGTAAAGCAGGGGAATTTGCCCACCCCCTTGGAAATGCCTTCAGCTGCAGATATTGGCACAACAGCTGGGGCGGATCCTGTGCAAAAGGCAGACCTTGACACCCCCCCACCCCCACCATGGCCCTGCAGGGAACACAGAGAAGGCAAGACCAGCCCCCCCCCCCAAGAAAGACTTGCTCCTGTGTTACTTTCAAACATAAAACGTGTTTATTATCCTTTTAATCCGAGAATAAATTCGCACTTGGCTCCTGCATCTCCTTTCATCTTCAGAGAAAAGTCAGAAACAAACAGGCAACTCTTCCAAGACAAATAAGCCCTCAGTATCGGGAAGTTTTTAAAAAGTAGAACAATCCTCTGCAGCCCAGGGTTGGAGCTCCCTCCTCTTTGCACAAGCTGGCAATCCGGAGGGTTTGGGGCTGCCTGGCTATTCCTCCTCGGGGAGAATCCCCACCCCACAAGGCGAGACCTCCTCCGGGTGGCTTGGCGTTCCAGCTGACCGCGGCGTCTCTGAGCCCCCTTTGCGCTCGTGACAAGGCAGGCAGCAGGAACAGCGCCTCCGCCCACGGGGAGCCTGGCGCCCACACGTTCCCACAGCCGCCATCCCGCCGCCTCTGCTTCTTCCTCCTCCGGAGCAGTCAGCTGATGGAGCAGCAACGCAGCCCTCCTCGGGACCAAGTCCGACCTCCTGCTGGCTGTGCTCCACTCTCTCGCGTGACTCAACCACCGCTCGCCCGCCGACAGTCAGGCGCTCGTGGAATCTGTACAGAAACAGCATTCTTCCCTTCGGACTGTTGCACGCGCGACGCTCCGCACCAGACACGGGCCAGGGCCTCAGCGCGCCTGCAGAGCCAGGTAGGGCACCCACTGGTCGTTGCACCGGCTCTCCTGGCAGAATCGGGCCACCTCCGCCAAGCCCTGGCTGCCCCACGAGTCCGTATGCGGGGTCTGCGGGAGAAAGAGAAAGCCGCCCCTCAGTTCCAGGCCAGCGAGAGCCGCCCCCGAATCTCTTCCCCGGCGAGAGACGCGCAGTCGCCACCTCCCTCCGCCGCCCGGCTCACCGTCACCAGCAGGCAGTGCAGGTCCCGCGGCTCCCCGCCGCCGCCTGGGGGGTTCTCGCCCAGCACGGCCGCCAAGCGCTCCAGGCCGGAGGCGCGCAGGATGTGGATGTCGTTGGCGCAGCAGAAGGCCTGGATGAGCGTGAAGTGGATCTGCAGCGCGATGTCCGCCTCGTCCGCCGCCAGCAGGCAAAGCACCACGCTGTCGGGGTCGCTGCGGGGAAGGGCGGCGGGGTCAGCCGAGCGTCCCGGCGGCGGGCTGCTGTTGCCGGCTGTACCGGGCCCGGCGACCCGCTCCCTCCCACCTGCCCGCGCTCTCGGGGGACGGAGGGGCCACTCACGCGTTCATGAGCTTGGCGGCTTCGTAGACGCCCACCGTCAGGCAGCCCTGCCGCTGCGCCGCCACCAAGAGCCGCTCCAGCGCCGCGCCGACCGACCTCATCCTTGAAAGGAAGCCAGGCGGGGTCAGAGGCGCCCGGGAGCCCTCGGCGCTTTGCCCGGACAGCCCCTTCCCCCCGCGGCCGGGTGGCCGGACTCACCTTATGGCCGCGTGGTCACCAGGCAGCAGCTCCTCCAGCGTCATGGCGAGGGCGGCTCCGATCCAGGCGCGGTGCAGAGCGGGAACCCGGCCCCGGCAAATAATCCAATGGGGGAGAAGCGGAAGCAAACGCGGCTCGAGACGGAGACTCCCGCGCGGCGACAACCGAAACTCTGCGGGGGCCCCGCGGTTGACAGAGCCTTATATACCTTACCCGAGAGGCGGGCTCATTCCGTCCGTTCCCGCCAGCGATTGGGCCGCCAGCAAACCAGGCCGGCCTGAGAGTTTTTGCCATTGGTCCGCTAAGGAATCCCACGGGGAAAGGCTGAGCGTTTGCCTTTGAGGAGGAGCAGCGGCTGAGTTTCGGCTGAGTCTTCCCAGCGGCGGCATTTCCTGCCCGGGGAGGGAGGGAGGGGCTGTTTTTGCAGAACTCGTGGAGTTCCTCGGAAGCGACGGCGAAGAAGGAGCGCAGCTCCCCCTCTCCTCCCCCCCCCCGCCCCCCTCCCGGACGACGGAGTCTCTAGGCGGCGAGTCAGCCAGGAGGCTTTTACACTGGGGGGGGGGGGGGAGGGGGGATCTGGGTGATAAACACTACAACCCCCCCGGTGTTCCCGTTCTTGGCAGGAGGGAAAAGCCACCGCGGGGCCGGGGGTGGGGGGTGAAGGGAGGTGCACATGCAGCCTCGGGCAAGCGGGGGAAACGCAACAGCACGCGGGGCTGAGGGGGGAGACTTCTCCTCGCAGACCCCCCATTTTGCCCCCCCCCCCGCAGAAATGTCCGGCTCGCCGAACCAGCCTCCTGCCCGCAGTGGGTGAGAGGTCGTGGCGGCCTGCGGACCCGTTGCAGGGCGGCCGGTCACACGACGCGCGTTGCATCACCGCTTTCTTCGGTCTTGTGACACAGGCACAGCCGGACAGGAAGGAAGAGCCGCTTCTTCCCAGCGCTAGGCTCCCCAGGCGCATCGCCTCCGGCCACGAACGTCCCGGCTTAACCACGCAGGGAGACTCCGGCTCGCGCGTCGGCTGCGAGGACGTCCCGTGAGTCACCGGGCCTGGAGCGCTGCGCATCGGCGGCCCGGCCTTTTCCCAGGGGGATCTTGGGGCGACGCTGGAGAGAAGCCGGTGAAACCCACCCTTTGCACACGGAGGGCCGCCCGCAGCTTGTGCTGGGAAACCAGGCGCAGAGAGGTGCTGCAGCCGGAATGCCAGGAGACGCGCCCCCCCCCCCCCCCCGCACTTCACCAAGAAAACGCCTGGTTGAATTGGATCCAGCCGCTTCCTTCAGTCCCACCTGGAGCTCAAAAACCCCTCGGGGCTCCTGGGTGGGGTTTTTAGGGGGGGCTGAGAAAAGGTCATCAGAAACAGCTGCTGTTGCTGTGGCTCTTCTGCCTTTCCCAGCATCTGGGTAGGCGAGAAGGGCTGCTTCCTGCTGCGAAATTCTCTGCCCCTGAGTAGGCACCGGCCTTGCCCCCCTCCCTCATTGGTGGCCCCTCTCAAGAGAGCCAATCCACCTGGGGCAGCTTGCCCCCTTCGCTGACCCAGGAGATCAAAGAGCATTTCAGTGCACCCCAACCCCTTTGCTTTTGTACCGACTGAGTCAGTCGGGTGGCAGTGCCCTCTGAGGCCTTGGGCAGCCTCTTGCTCCGCTCCCTCCTTCCTATCAGCAGACAGGAAGCGAGGCGGGGGGGGGGGGGAGGCTGTTGCCTTTGTCTTCTGGCTGCTCCTTGGCACAGCTCACCGGCACCTCTCTTTTGAGCCTGGGTTTGCGTGTGTGTCTGTCTGTTTTGGAGGCAGCTGCCCCAATTCCACAGAAATGGGAGGAGGGAGGCAGAGCTGGCTGGGGAGAAAGCAGGCCAGCAGAATTCTGAAAGGTTGTTTACATTCACAGCTGGAGAACAACGCAAAGAGAAGTTGGCTGCTGCCGCCTGCAGCCCAGATCTGGACTGCACCAGAGTGCGGGGGATTTCCAAGGAAGACCTCTACGAAATGTCAAAGGAAAGTGTGCATCACATGATGGTCTTGTGCTTCCCCCAGCCCAGCCGATGCCCCCTCCCGTCCCTCCCCCCTCGTGCTTGGAGCTGAGACCCACACAGGTCTACCCCAATAAAGCACAACAGAGAATCTAGCATTCTGTTGGAAAACTAAATGACCCAACCCTCCTGCATGCTTGGCTACTCCCAGGAAAACCGGGTCCTCCCCCTGCCTGCTGCCAAATCTCCCCCCCAACTGGCATTGTGGCCCCTCCAGCCTTCCTCCCCAGGGGGCCCTGCTCACTTCCAGCCTTCCGGCTCTTGTGGCTGCACCTGCCCTGGGAGAAAGAGCAGATTTCTCCACCACTGCCTGAAGGGCTTGGGTGGGGGGTGCCTCTCCACCAGAACAAACCCATTGGCTCTCCTAACTCTGCCTGTAGCCCCTTCCCCTGGAGAGCCCTGGGGGAGGGGGGCACCAGCTGTAGCCTAGGGGCGCAGGAGAAAATGGCTCCCCTCTGGATCACTCTGGTCTCCAGCTGAGGGCTGAGGATCACTTGGGGGCGGTGGGGGGGGGAGTTCCTCCTCTTGCCCTTCATTGCCATTTGGGCCCCCCCTAACAACAGCTCCTGAATGGGCTGGCTGTGGAGGAGGACGAGGGGGGGTAGCATCAACTCCTCCCGGCTCAAACTCTCCCTCTGCAGACCCCGAGTGAAAACAGGGCATCTTCCTGGGGCAGGGAATGATTGGGCCTCCTTTGTCTCTGGCTCTGATTCACGTGGAATCTCTGGTACCCTGAAGTCGTCCCCCCCCCCCCCAAGGTCACTGCTGGCAGGAGAGCTGCCCCAGTGGAGAATGAGGGTGCCTCTGTGCCAGCCCAGAAGGGCATCCAGGCTGTTGGCTGAAGCATTGTCCCAGAGGGGGATGGGCACCCGTGGCCCAAAGGCCACAACCAGACCGTCCAGCTCTCAGTCTCATTGCAGACAATCAGGGGCATTTATTTATTTATCTAATTTATAATTTCCCATCTCTGAGCAACAAAACTAAAATATCTAAAATCATGATCATGAACGCACTTTATAAACATTTTAAAAACAATTCATTTCATTTCATTTATTTCATTTATTCGACTTATTAACCGCCCCCTCTCCCCGAAGGGACTCAGGGCGGTGCACAGGAAAATATAAAAAATAAAATACACCACAATAAATACATAAATACATTAAAACTATATTAAATTACACCCTGTGCTAAAAACTACCCCATTAAAATCCCTAAAGCCCAATTTAAAATTTCTCTACTAAACAACAGAGGCTAGGCCAGGCCGGCCTGTTGGGAAAAGTAGGTTTTTAGTTGCTGGCGGAAGGAGCGGAGGTCCGTGATAGATCTAAGTTCGGGGGGAAGGTCGTTCCAGAGGGTCGGGCCTGCTACAGAGAAGGCCCTTCCCCTGGGCGTCACCCGCTGGCATTGCCTAGTGGATGGCACCCGGAGAAGCCCCTCTGTGGGAGCGAATCGGCGGAAGGGATGTATGGGGTAGGATGTGATCCCGCAGATAACTAGGTCCCGTGCCATGGAGCGCTTTGAAGAGGGTGACCAGCACCTTGAAGCGCACCCGAAAGACCACAGGCAGCCAGTGCAGCTCGCGCAGGAGCGGTGTTACGTGGGAATACCTAGAGGTACCCAATATTGCCCGCGCGGCTGCATTCTGAACTAGCTGTAGTCTTCGGGTGCACCTCAATGAAAAACAATGATGCCATTTCTCATTGGAAGAGAATTCCTCAGGAGTAAGTGAAGGTAGGTTGGAGCTGGGGGGAGCACCCACCTTTTGCAGGGGGTGGGAGTGGGCTTCCTTCGTCCTTGGGACTGGACCCTTCAACGCCCCTCTTCAGCCAAAGCGACTTACTGACGTCTGCAGCCTTCGGGCGTCTCTTCCAGGTAAACAGGCGGTTCTTTCACTCTTGCTCAGGTGGCTGCCTTAAGGGGAGAGGGGGGGGAAACAAAAGGGACAGTTCCTGGCAACACCCCTCCCCCCCCAGCCCCGCAGCCAAGCCTCTCCAGCGCGAGGAGCAACGTCTGCACACTTCGAGACCTTCGCGTCGGCTTCAGTTTTCCCATTGCTATAATGCCATTCCCTGCCTCTGGGCGGCAGTGCCAAAACCAGCTGTAGCTCTTCTGTCCGCTACTCTATCATTCTGGGGTCGGGGTGCTTGGCTTTCTTAGGCTTGCGGGACAGAGGAAGATAAACTACGTTTCCCAGGCTTCCACGGGACAGTCACAAGGGCGCTTCCTTCCCGCCCCACCTCTTACTTTCCTTGAGCAGCCTGGCTGAAATCGACGACGTGTGCGCATGCGCGTGCAGGCTCTGACTAGCGTTTTGCGTGTGCCACCCTGGGTCCTTCTCGTCTCCTCCTCCCGTGTGTCCCCCGCCCCCCCTCTGGGACCGGGGTGGGGGGCTGCTTTCCGCTTAGGAGGCTGACTTCAGAGCCCCCCCCCCGACATTTCCCTTTCTTCTTCCATGCGGGTGTGAGGCTTTGTAAGCCTAAGGCTGCAATGCGGGGGAGGCATCCTATAAGTCTTGGGTGCGGAATGGCCATTGAGGGCAGCCTGGTTGCGCCTGGGTCCCGCGGCCTCCTCCCACCCCTCGCGCACAACCGCAGCTTGCCCGCTGCAGCCAGCCTGACGGCTTCCCAGAGGCGGCGATCCCCCTCCTTGGGAAAATGGGGGCTCGCCCTGGAGGCGGCAGGGGCGAGCCAGGCGTTTTCTCCCCGGCCCGAGGGGAGAGGCCTTCCAGCGCTCGGATGGGCGGCTTCAGCACCAAGGCCAGCGCCCGTCCTCATGCGGCGCGCCTCTTCTTCGGGCTCCGGTGGGGCCGCGCGGGATGAGGGCGCAGGCAGGGCGGCCGTTGGGGACGCGCAAGGGAAGGCCGGAGGGAGGGCTGCCCACGGAGCGTGGCTCGCGGGAGAGATCGGCCACGCCATGCGAAGATGGAAAGGGTTTCCCAGCCACCTTGAACGGCGAACCCTTCCTGGGCAGCCGCGAAGGAACCGAGGAAATCAGAGTTCTGCTCGGGGGAGCGCGGGGTGGGGGCGCCCGCGCTTTCCCAGGACGGCCGCCCCACGCGCTTCGCTGTCGGGTGTGGCCTCTGCCATTCGGAAGGACCTCTTCCCACCCCCCACTGGACAGGGAGCCCTGGGGCTGCAGGCCTCTGGGGGGGGGGTAGGGGGTTGAAGAGAGCCCCAAGGGGATGGCTCTGCGCCTTTTGCTTCTGGTCGCCATTTGATGGATGCAGTTGCTGCGCAAAGCACGCCTCGTTTCCCTTTTTCTTTTCTGTTGTTGAGTCCTCTCACATTCAGTTGGGTCCATACAGCCACGTCAATCCGTTCCCTCTGCTGTGGAAGCGTGAATCGTAAGGTCAATTAATGCCAGAATAAAGACAGCCTCCCTGGGAATGCATGAACTGGACAAGGGGAGATTCAACCTGAAAACAAGGAGAAACGTCCCGACAGTGAGAAGAATCAACCCATGGGACAGAAGTTGCTTTCTGAGACTGGACTGCCCTGTCAGAAATGGTGTAGTAGGGTCTCCTGCTTGAGTGCAGGGGTGGGGGTTGGACCACTAGATGATCTACAAGGCGGGGGTGAAATCACCTTCACTACCGGTTCACTCACAAGTGTGACCTTAACTTTTATACTGATACTTAAGATTCCTTCTCTACCCCACCCAATACTGATGTACTGATATGAGGAAAAGGTCAATGTGGGTGGAAGGATTTTTGACCCTATTTCAAGCTTATTTTCTCAGAATTGGTCCTAAAACTGGATGTAGTTTATTAGTACAGAAATTGTAAGTGAAGCAAAGGAGGAAGCAGGGGCCTCTAGGAAGATATTATGGCAATTCAAGTTTCTGATGTTTTCTTGCTTTCTTTATTTTCCTATCTTAGCTTTAAATCAACCCAAAGATCATTACATTTGTTCAACATAATCTATATATGGGCTATGGGAACATATCAATTTCCCCCCAAAAGTTTTGCTATATCCCAGGTGTTACTGTGCTTTGTACTGTGATTTTATACTATTTTCATATGGTTGTGTAATAATCCAAATCCAGAAGGGGGAATATGCTTTGCGGTGAAGGCTCACTTTGTGTTTGCCAGCAAATGTTTAAAAGATTTGAGCAGTGGGGCAGGAAAAAGCACAATGGATGGGAGGTATTGAGAAGCCTGAAGTGGGTGCCCACCCACACTACGGATTCCTCTTCCCCTTTCAAATCCAGATTGTTCTACAGCTTCGAGAGGGGCAATTGAAGATTTGAAAACTTCATTTTTCAGCCCTTTGGGGGGGCGTTTTAGATGTTCCCTAGTAGTAAATAAATAGAGAGGGAAATTGTACCTTGTTGAGGATTTTGACTCAACTTCCCTCTCTATTCATTTACTACTATTGAACAGCAGCCTGGAAAACGGCTGGGGGTGGGGCCAGCCAGGGGTGGGATAAACTACTTCACCAAACTGGGCAGAATTTTAACAACCGGTTCACTTGAACCACTCTGAACCGGCCGAATCCCATCTCTGCACTAAGAGACTGACAAGCTCCGTATCGCCCCCTTCAAGAAAGCCATTGGATTCACTGGGTCACAGGGAGGGTCTCCCGTGTCGGGGCCCGGACCCTCTTCTGCCAGCGTTTCTGCAGAAGCTGAAGTGCCAGCTGTGCTGCCGCAGGGCCCGTTGCGCAACCCAGCAGATTTCTCAAGGCTGCAGTCAGAGCAACGTGCAAGAACAGCGGACGCTGATAGTCGCTGCTCTCAGCTGGAAGGAAGGTCACTGCGTGCTTGTGGCACGGCTGTGTGTGCTTGTGCATGGGTGGTGTGAACACGGCCAGCTGGGTTACCTCTGCTCTGGGGAACAGGGAGACGGTCTTTCAGGCTGCCACCGCAAAGAAGCCCCCTTGGCCCCCCTGCCAAGCACCCCCTCCCCCAGCCGCCTTTGTACTGGTCCTCTCTGCCTCCGCTAAGGGGCCATTTACAGGAGATGGGAGAGAAAGGGAGACCACAGGGAGACTAGGAGGTAGCCAAGAGAGATGCTCCACAGGCCCTGCCAGGGAGCTCAGCCGTGCAGCTCGCTCTCCCCCATCCCTGGATCGCCCCATTGGCAGAGAGAGCTGATTCTCCCTCATCCAGCTTCGCTCTCAGGAGGAGGCGGGCCTTGCCTGGGCGTAGGGCGGGGGGTGGCAGGGCCCCCCTTCAGGCGCAGCGCCTGGGGCAGAAGAGAAAGGGAGGAGTGGGGCTCCCTCTGGAGGAAGGGGCAAGGGGCCAAAGGCTCCGGAAGAGCCAGGGAGACCAAGCCCCTCTCCCAGACACACCACAATGCCAGTCTCGGAGTCCCAAGAGCCCCTTTATTTTCTCTTTCAGGCGTGGGAAGGGGCTGCCCCCCGCTGCCTCTCCCCCCTCCGCCTTCGGAGCAGCAGCAGCAGCGATCCGAGGGCCAGGGCCGCGGCCAGCCCTGCCGCCAGACAGAGACCGTCCTCCCATCGCAGGAAGCCCTCTGGGCCAAGCGCTGCGGACCCTGCAGGGGAAAGAGTGTGCCGGGCAGGGGGGGGGGTCTCGGCTAGGCCCAGGGGTGTGTGGGGAGGGGACTTCACTCAGGGCAGGGGGAAGACATTGTCCGGGGGGCCCCCTCATAGAGCCCAGGGTGGTGCCCCGTGCAGAGATGTTCAGGAGACCACGTGATGCAGCCCCACACGGAGCCCTCCCCCCTCCCAAGGGGCTGCTGGGGGGCACGTGACCCCCCTTTTAGTACCTTCCGGGCGGGAGGCCTGCACGGGCCGGCTGAAGAAGTCCACAGGCCCAGCGGAAGCCAGCATCAGCACCTGCCCTGCCTCCGAAGGAGATCCTCCCTGGGCGCTTCCCTGGCCTGGGGCGGAGGAGAGGAAGGGGCAATTGCCAGCACTGCAGTGCGCCCCCCAGAGGCACCCCACCCAACCCGAGGACCCTCTGCAGCCCACCAACTCACGTCTGCCCTGCGGGCCGGCCTCACAGCGGGTGCCACATGGCTCCTGGGCGGAGGGCAGGCAGGCCGAGGCGCTGCAGTGGAAGTAGATCTGTGGGGAAGGGGCCAGATGTCAGGAGCAGTGGGGGACTCGCCCCACACGCCGGCCCCACGGGAAATGGTCCCCCCAGAGCCTGACCTCCCTCCCTCCCTCCCGGCAAAGGGGTTTGTGGCTCTGGGAGGGAGGCAGTGCCTCTGAGAACGTGCAGAAAACCCCTCCCCTTGGCTCAGGGGCACGGAGTCCGGGATGGGCCGCTCAGAAGGGGAACGGCTCCGCTCTTGCCCTCCTGCCAACAAAGGGATGGGGGCCCTGCCCGGCTGCCCTCCTCCCCCAGCTCTGGCCAGGCCCCCAACCCTACCGGGCCGCTGAGCATCTGCCGAGTGCCGGTGTCCGCAAAGGCGAAGGTCCTGACCACGAAGCGCTGATGGTGGGAGGGGAAGGGCAGCCCCACATCCCACTCCAGGGGCACCAGCTGGGTCTGGTAGTTGTCTCCATGGGAGGGGCACCTGGAGGGCAGAGGGGGGGGGGGCAGCTCGTGCACAAGAGGCCTCTGCCTCCAGGGAAACCAGGCTCCGAGTTACGACGGCTGCAGAGGGAGACCGGGCGGAGGGGGGAGGCCGGTGCCTCAGGCCAGGGGAGGGTGTGGGCTGCCCCCCCCCCCCATGAAACGCTTGGCAACCAGCCAATCCTGGCTCTGCTGGAGGCTGGGCTTCTGAACCAGGGAAAGCTGGGGGCTACGCTCTGATCGGGAGATAGCCCCCTCCCCACATTTTTCAAATGAAATAAAGTGCTGGGCCCCACAGAATCGAAGGGGCCAGGCGGCACAGCAGTTCTCCCTGGTCAAGCCAAGCCACCCCTGGGCACACCGGGCAAACCTCCCCCCCCCCGCCCTGCCCTCTCCCCTGTGGGCCCAAGTCACAGACCCGTTCTGCAGGAGGGGCCACTGAGGTGCCCGGAGGGGGCTGGGGCTGGGGCTGGCCCAACACCCATGGAGGAGCAGGAGCAGCGCCGGATCCTTCCTCCTGAGGAGGCGGACTTCCAGGGGAATGGGCTCACGCAGCAGCTTCACCACCGGGGCGTCCAGAGGGCCGTAGAAGGAGGAGAAGGTCTCGTCTGCAGAGGGAGGAGGCCCCTGAGGTGGGGCTGCCCCAGAGGGACAGCAGCAGGCAGAACCCACCCACCCCCCTTTCCTGGAAGGGCTCAGGGGCTGACCCCCCACCTACCTCCAGCGATCCGCATGTCCAGGGCGAGGGGCCCCTGCTGGGCAACGGCAGCCGGGGGAGGAGGGGTGGCCACCAGGAGACTCACCGGGAGGGGCTCCTGGCCGGAGTAGCTGCAGCGGATGGTCAGCCTGCAAGAGAGCCGTCCGGAGGGGGGGAGCTTTCTCAGCTCCTGGGGGGTGGGGCTTGTGGCCACTGCTGCCGGGTCCCCTTGAGGACACCAGTGAATCCGGGAGGAAGAAGGCACCCTTGAGGTCATGAAGGCCACCCCTGCTGAGGGCATGAAGGGGCGGGGTGGTGGTGCAGCAAGCAGAAGCAGCAGGAGGCCCAGGGCTCCCAAGCCCCCTGGTTCAAGCCCAGCTCTGCCTTCCGGGGGGGGGGGGGGCGAGAGCGAGTCCAGCTCAAGGCCTCTGGGGGGCCGGAGGAGCAGGCAGGCAGGGGTTTGTTGTGGGGACCTTCCCCCTCTCATCCCAGGGCTGGCATCCTGGCCCTGCCCCTCCTACCCCTCCTTCCCACCCCTGGCCCCCTGTTCCCCCGGGGACCCCCCAGCGCCACCTGAAGAAGTTGCTGTCCCGGGTGATGGAGCCCGAAGAGGCCCGGAGGGTCCGCCTCTCTGCCGAGAGCTGGTTCTCGTAAATCCGGTGGCCTCCGTCCTCCTGGCACAGAGAGAGCTGGCTGAGGGGACCCCTCCCTCCCTCCCTTTCTAGCAGACTCTGTGGGGGCCCCCAGCCCCTCTCCCTCAATGGGGCCGCTTCCTTCCACCCCAGAGGATCGAGGGGGGGGGGGCTTCAGGCTGACATCTGCAGGGGTGGAAGATGGCTCTGCATTTCTCTCCCACCTGACCAGAGGGAATTGGGGTGTGTGTGCGTGTGTAAGCAATGGAAGTCCTTTAAGCCCCACTCCCTCCCCTTCTTCTTCCTCCTCCTCCTCCTCCTCCTCTTCTCCCTTTGAACGCTCGGAGGGGACCTGGGCCCAGCCCCCAAGAGGGAAGCTGTGAGACCCCGGGGGTCCAGCCCCTTTCGGCCCCCGGGAGCCGACTTGGGGACCGCCAGCCAGCCTCTCCCAGGCCCGCCCACCTCCCGGAGCTGCTGCTGTTGCGTGGCAGCCTCCCCACTGACCTTGACGAGGGTCCCACAGGCAGAGAGCGGGAAGCTGAAGACCACGAAGGCTTTGTTCCTGGAATGGGGGCCACAGGCGCCCCCCCGAGAGCTCAGCAGGCGCAGGGAGTCCAGCCTCAGGGCCGGCACAGCCGCGTCTCTGGAGACGGCCAGGGAGAAGGAGCCCTCCGGGGTGCAGCGGGCCGTCACTGTGCAGGGAAGGAGAGTGGGGGTGGGGGTGGGGGTCCGTTGGGTCAAGGCCTGGTGCCCCCTCTCCCCCCACCCCGGCCCAGAAAGCCTTTGGCCAGGACAGGGGTCTCCCTCCAAGACAGAAGGGGAGGGGATGGCTATCCAACTGACTGTCCTTGTCCAGCCGGAGAAGGCCAGCCAGAGGGTCCCTTCCTCCGTTCCCTTCGGGCTCCTGATATGGGTCCTCCCCCCACGCCCCCTTTCTGCCTCCTGGCACGGCCTCTCTCTCCCCTCAGGCCTTCTCCCCATCCCAGGCATTGTGGGGAGGAAGGGCCTCCCCCAGCCCCCCTCTTCCTCCACAAGCACGGCCCCTTCCTCTCTGCTTCCCCTTGGCCAGCCACCCTTTGGGGGCCCCCAGAATGGCTCAGGGGCCCATGTAACCCCAGACAGAGCCCCCTTTTCTTGGAACAGCTGTTTGGGGGGGGGGAGTGTCCAAAGGCCCAGATGGAAGGACAGAAGAAAGGGCTGAGCAGAAGGCCACCCTAGGTTCCCCAGAAGAGACTTGGGGGGCACAGAAGGGAAGGGACCGGCTGCCTCTTGAGGGTCTGCTGTCCCAGGGTCTCCCAGGAGCCCCACTCTGGCCAGGAGCCATGGTGATGGCCCCTCCCTCCCCCTGCTGCTGGGGTCTGCCGCTGACCTCTCTTGCCGTAGTAGCAGGGGGTCAGCCTGTCCAGGGGGTCGAAGCAGCAGCCCCTGTGCGAACACTGGCCGTGGCTGAGCCGATGGGAGCTGCAGGGCAGCCGGTCCGCCATCTGCACCGCTGAGCACCTGATGGGGCTGGGGGGACCCAGGACTGGGGGGAGGAGAGAGGGCAGCCATGGGGCAACTGCTCAGGAGGACCCCCTGGGCACCTCCCCTTCTCCTGCAGGAGCCTCCGGAAGCTCTCCTCTGGGGGCCCCAGGGGCCCTCCCTCTGCAGAGGCCAAGCTCAGAAGGGGCCCCTGGGGAACCCCAGTCTGGCTGGCTCTTGGCCCAGGAGGGCTGTGGGAGACCAGAGCGCCCCCCCCCCGATGGTTAAACGGAACACAGAGGCTGGGGGCTGAGAGGCCCCAAAACGCTGCTCCAGGGGCCCCAGGACAGAGAACCTGCAGCGGAGACCGGCTGGGCCAGGAACAACCACAGGGGCCTCTTGGGAGCTGCCCCCTTTGGGCAAACGCCCCCCACCCCCAGACACGCAGAGCCAGCACCCTCCTCTCCCTTGGTGGGGGGGACCTTGGGGTTGCCTGTGGGGCAGCCGTGGGCTGTTGGAAGCGGTTGACACACACACACCCCAGCCCCCCCCGGCTGTCTCAGCACCTACCCCCGGGCAGCACCACTGCAGCCTGCGGCTCCCACCCCGTCCCAGCAGGGGCCACCTTGGCCGTAGCAGCCATCAGAAGCGCCAGGTGTGCGAGGGAAGCCATGCCAGCTGGCATCTGCCTGGCAGGAGGCAGGCAGGGGTCTGGGCCTCCTCCAGTTGCCAGGGTGGGCGTCTCCCACATCAACAGCCCCCCTTTGTGACCTCCCCTCCCCCTCCTGGGCTGCAGCAGCTTTGGGCACAAGGGCAGCAGGACAAGAAGCCCCTCCCCAGGGCCTGGCAGGGGGAGGGGATGCCTCTTGTCCCCTTCCACCCAAGTGACCAGGTCGGCAGCCACCTCCCTCGCGAGTATCCAGGGCAGCCTCAGCAGCCCTTCCCCTCCTCTGCCCCCCCCCCCAAGGGAAGGCAGGGGGTCTGGACAGAGGTGGGGGCTTCCTGCTGTAAGGGGCCCCCACCTGGCAGCTGCACAGCCCCAGCAGGAGCAGAGAGACCCCACCCCAACGGTTGTCATTTCAACAGGCGGCTGACGCACTGGAGCAGCCGGGGGGGGGGGGGACTGAAGGTTGGGAGCCCCCCCCCCCGCCCAGAAAAGTCTGCTTCCTACCTAAACGTGGCTCTGGGCACCTCAGCTCCCTCTGGCTGGAGGCCTCCCGTCCATCCGGCCCCAGGTCTTCGATCTGCACGGTGGTCCGGTAGCTCCCGTCCTGGTGGGGGAGGGGGAGCCGCCAGTCCCTCCCCCCCAGCCTGCAAGCCCCCGCCCCCGCCCCCCCGGCCTTTGGGGTCACAGCACTGGCATGGTGGAGCCACGGCTGCCTCCTGGGGGCTGCTGCCAATGGGGGAGGGGGCACTCTGCCCATCAGGGGTGCTCCAGAATCCTTTCAGATCCTGAATCGGATCCTTTTGGGGGGGGGTCTGCAAGGCCCCCTGAGCATCTCAGACAGAGGCCAGGACACAAGGCAGCCCAGCCCCCTGAGGGAGGGGCTCCTGCGCTGGCCGGACCACAGCAGAGCAGAGCAGAGCAGCTGATTGGGGAAGGGAGCATCCATAACAGAGCCGGAGGGAACCTTGAAGGTCTTCTAGGCCAACCCCCTGCTCAAGCAGGACAGCCGAGGCCAGGGGTCTCCCATCCCCGGGCTGCAGCCCACTACCGGGCCACGGGCCGTTCGGAAGTGAGCCGTGGAAGTGGTGGGCGAGTGTGCGCGCATCCCTACTTGCAGGAGCAGTGAGGGTGGGCGTGCTCTGTCTGTGCATCCCACCCACGCTGAGCCCTGAGCCCCCCTCTTACCTGCGCCTGGGTGTAGCACCCGCCAAAGGCCGTCTCGACAGCCACGGAGCCCTCTGGCCGAGATGACACCAAGGTCCCACAGGCGGAGTCGTTCCTCAGCAGGCGGGGGGTCCCTGCGGCATCTGTGGGGAGGCGGGAGGAAGAGGCAGCAGTGCGGCTGAATTGGCCCATCAGCCCTGCAAGGTGGGCCAGGTCAGGGCCAGGGGTGCTCTGGGGACCCAGGCGGCAGGGGCAGCAGCGTCTGGAAAGCCCCCCCCCCCGTTTCCCCTGCCAGCCCCTTAAAGGGCTTTCCCCAACCTTGGGAATCCCCCCCCCCCACTGCTTAGAAGTGGGGAGAAGACCCAGGCCTCCTCAGGCCGGCTGAAGGCGCCTCTCCCCTGCCAGAACAGCTTCCTGGGCACCCCACTTGTGGAAGGCCCCCAGGGCCCCCATGGCCAGACCTGCACAGACCCCCTCTGGTCCCAAGAGAGGAGGAACCTGGTGGCTCAGGGGGGAGCCAAGGGGCCGTGGAGTATGTGTGTGTGTGTGTGTGTCTCCCTGGTTGGTTCTCTTGCAGACGTTTCATTGCCCAAACTAGGTAACATCATCAGTGCTAGAAAGGAGGGAGAGTTTTTTGGGGTGAGGTAAAGCCCCTCCTTACTAGCACGGAAGCTCCCTGGTGTTGAGTGATGAGACTGCAAGAAAATGTCCCTTGCTCAGAGATAGCCAGACCCTCCCCTCCCCTCCTTCTCCCTCCCCACTGCTGGGGGGCAATCTTCATGCAAAACCAGACTTTTAAAAACATCAGCAGAAAGGCTTCAGAAGAGGCCAAAGCTGCCAGTTAAGTGGAACATTTAAATTTGAGGCCACTACACCCTTTGTAAGGTGTACAAGAGCCGCATAGAAAGGCTGCATGGCAGACCGCTTGGCCCATTGCCTTGAAGGAACAAAAGGTCCCATTAACGGGGAGGGGGAGGTCATCAGGGTGAGCCCCTGCCCTCCCGCTCTTCCCCTGGGGCCAGGCCCCTTCCCTCCCTGCAGCTGGGAAGACTCAGCCCCCTCCCCTCACTCCTTGGGCCCCCGTCCCGCCTTGAGGCTCAGCGCCACTGACCAAGAAGCCGGATGATCCCGGAGGCCGCTCTGGGCCTGGGCGTCAGCAGGATCCGCATGCGGCCCCCCTGGCAGCTCTGCAAAGCAGCCCCCCAGGAGGCTTCTCCGTAGCACAGGCCCACCTGCAGGGCCCAGCCGAGGAGGTCCAGGCCCAAGGCTATCCCAGGACTGGCAAGTGGCTAGACCTCAGAGGGGCTTCCTAGTCTTGGGGGAGGGGTGGAAGTCACCTGGGAGGGAGGAGGGAGGGGAGAGCTGGGCTGCAAATGAAGGCTGCAGCCCCCTTGCAGGCAGCTTGGGAGGGCGGGATTGAGGGGGGGGCAAGGTGGCGCCTCCCTTCCCTCCAAGGAGGCGGGGGAGGGGCAGGAAGCCTCAGGGGCTTCCTTTATCCACTGAAACGGACACAGAGAAGGCCTTCTGTCAGCCTTCGCTTGTCTGCCTGCTTCGGCTGCCATTGAAACAGGGAGGGTACAAGACAAGGGTGCCCATTATCTCCATTGTTATTTATCTTAACCCTGGAAGTCTTGTTGAATACAATTCGGGACTCTAACACTTTAAGTGGTATAATTATTATTATTATTTTTTATTTTATTAAATTTATATCCCGCCCTTCTCCAAACGGACCCAGGGCGGCGCACAGGAATGTTAAAATACATACAAAACATATAAAATTTAAAAAACTTATTCTAGTAAAACCTGTGCTAAAAACCGAATTAAAATCCCAAATTTAAAACTGTCTAATGGTCAATACAGGGGGTTACGCTAGGCCGGCTAGATGGAATAAATGTGTCTTCAGACACTTGCGGAAGAGGCGGAGGTCAGAGATGGTGCGGAGTTCAGGGGGTAGGTCGTTCCAGAGGGCTGGCCCAGCCACAGAGAAGGCTCTTCCCCTGGGTGTCGCCAGTCGGCATTGTCCAGCCGACGGCACCCTGAGGAGGCCCTCTCTGTGGGAGCGTATCGGTCTGAGGGATGTATGGGGCAGGAGGCGGTCTCGCATATAACTAGGCCCCGAGCCATGGAGCGCTTTAAAGATGGTCGTCAAGACCTTGAAGCGCACCCGAAAGACCACAGGGAGCCAGTGCAGCTCGCGCAGGATAGGTGTTATGTGGGAGTGTCTAGGCGCTCCCATAATCACCCGCGCGGCTGCGTTCTGGACTAGCTGCAGCTTTCGGGTGCACCTCAAGGGAAGCCCCATGTAGAGAGCATTACAGTAGTCGAGTCGAGAGGTGACGAGTGCTTGAGTGACTGTGCGTAGGGCACCCCGATCCAGTAAGGGGCGCAATTGGCGCATCAAGCGTACCTGATGGAACGCCCCCCTGGCCACGGCTGCCACGTGATCTTCCATAGACAGCCGGGAATCCAGGAGGACACCCAAATTGCGCGCCCTCTCCACGGGGGCCGGTGTTTCGCCCCCAATGGCCAGTGTTGGAATAATCTGGCTGAACCGGGGCGCCGGAAGCCACAGCCACTCAGTCTTGGACGGGTTGAGCTTGAGTTTGTTACCACCCATCCAGATCCGTACGGCCTCCAAACACCGGGACATAACCTCGACGGCATCGTTGGGGTGGTCTGGGGTGGATATGTACAACTGAGTATCATCAGCATACAGATGATATCCCACCCCAAAACCATGGATGATCTCACCCAGCGGCTTCATATATGTGTTGAATAGTAGGGGCGAGAGGACCGACCCCTGAGGAACCCCACATATGAGGGGCCTCGAGGCCGACCTCTGCCCCCCTGTCAACACATATTGCGACCGACCAGAGAGGTAGGATGAGAACCACCGCAAAACGGTGCCTCCCAACCCCAACCCCCCCAGTCGGCGCAATAGGATACCATGGTCGATGGTATCAAAAGCCGCTGAGAGGTCTAATAGGACTAGGATAGAGGAATGTCCTCTATCCCGCGCCCTCCAGAGATCATCAACCAACGCGACCAATGCCGTCTCGGTGCTGTGCCCGGGTCGGAAGCCGGACTGGCGCGGGTCTAGATAATCAACTTCCTCCAAGTGTCGCGGAAACTGTTGGGCCACCACACTCTCAACAACCTTCACTAGAAAGTGGAGGTTGGAGACAGGACGATAGTTCTCTAATAATGCTGGATCCAGGGACGGCTTCTTGAGGAGGGGCCTCACTACCGCCTCTTTCAAGACGGCAAAAAGAATACAGAACTAGGGCATTTGCCGATGATCTGGTTGTTACCCTCTCACATCCTATGAACTCAGTAATTCAGATGAAAAATATCATAGTAGAATTTGGTATGGTGTCTGGGTTTAAACTGAATCAAGGTAAAACGAAAATGATGGTTAAAAATATGTCAGAGACTCAGAGAAAGTTACTTGAAAGCTTGGCAGGTTTTGAAACAGTTTCTAAAGTTAAATACTTAGGAATACAAATTTCAGAAGTAAATACAAAACTCTTTTCAAATAACTATGAAGTGTTGTGGCAACAGATACAGAAGGATCTTCAAGCTTGGAAAAAGCTACAACTATCTTTGCTTGGAAGGATTTCAGCAATTAAAATGAATATTCTACCTAGGTTTATCTTTTTATTCCAGATGATACCGGTGCTTAAATCAGATAAAACCTTGTCAGAATGGCAAGTAACATTAAATAAATTTGTTTGGAAGGAGAAAAAACCGAGAGTAAAGATGAAGATTATGCAAGATACTCGTGAAAGAGGTGGCCTTAGACTCCCAAACCTTCGATTGTATTATGAAGCGGCGGCTCTGACGTGTGTGGCAGACTGGTTTGGGAAAACAAAAACTGAGCTATTGAATTTAGAAGGTCATGACCTTGTTCTGGGATGGCATGCATATCTGTTTTATGAAGATAAGGTGGATAAAGCGTTTAACAATCATGTTCTCCGAAGTGCCTTGATGAGAATATGGAAGAAGCACCGGCCCAATTGGGATTATAAAATACCGCTTTGGTTGGATCTTGCAGACATCATGTGGATTACAAATACTAAGTCACTCGGGGGGTGTTTATATAAAGATGTGCTTATTTTTGACGGGGTCGAATGGCAGTTGAAAACTTTGGAACAACTGTTGGATGTAGGAATTACTTTAAATTGGTTACATTACATACAGCTACAGAAGAGATGGAAAGAAGATCGTAAGGTCGGCTTTATGGATAAAGAAGTGGAGCTGATCAAGCAGATAAAAGAGACTGGCCCAAAACATGTTAAAAGAATATATAATGTACTGTTAGAAAGGGATTCAGAAAGCGAGTTGGTCAAGGACTGCATGATTAAATGGGCACAGAACTTTGATGAACCCGTTATGTTGGATACGTGGGAAAAAATATGGGTTCAGAATATTAAATTTACACAGTCACAAAGTTTAAGGGAGAATTTTTATAAAATGTTTTATAGATGGTATTTGGACCCTAAGAAATTGTCATGTATGTATCCTAATTTTCAACCAAAATGTTGGAGATGCGGGTGTTTAGATGCTACCTTTTTTCATGTATGGTGGACTTGTAATAAGGTTAAAGCTTTTTGGATAAAAATATGGTGGGTTATGCAAAATGTATTTAAGAAAAGATTACTATTCACCCCGCAAATGTTTTTACTGGGCATAACTAAGGATTTTCTTCAAGGGGGAAAAAAATTGTTTTTGTATATGGTTACAGCAGCGAGGTTGTTGATTGCTCAACATTGGAAAAAAGATTTCTTACCGACAATTGATCAATGGATTCAAAAAATGGCGGGGTTTGCCGAAATGGCAAAAATCTCAGCTTTTTTAAAAGATCAGAAACAGGAGAATTATACACAGGAATGGGCAAAATGGATTAATTATATACAGAATAAATATCAGACAGGGAAATACCATGTAGCCTTTAGGTAAGAATGTCTGGATTGATAGGTGAATAGATTAAATAATATTTGGGATGTTTGGAATTTTTTAAAGTGGTATAGCGGAAGTCAGGGGGGTGGGATTGATTGGGAGGTAGGGGTGGGTTAGGGTGGAGGGTGGGGAAATATATGTGGATAAGTAATATAGAGATGGGAATAATGGGACATGGTTATGTTATGATGTGTACATGTTGAATTAACTTAGAAGAGGGTGTTAGGGAGAGATTGATGTATTATACACTAAATTTATATCATGTCTGTCGGGTGGTGAGGGGGTATAATATTTAATATCTGAATGAGAACTTTGTTTTAAGATGGGGGAGGTGAGGGGTATAATTTTTGTATGTGATTTTATATTATATGTCGGGGGGGGGTAAAAGGGGGGAAAACTTGTCTGAATAAAACTTTTGCAATAAAAAAAAAAGAAAGAAACAGGGAGGGAGGGGGCTGTGGCCTTTGAACATTAGGTGTGCTGGAGGAAGATGGAGCTAGGAGGGGAGATCGCCAGGCCCAACGGTATCGCCTTCCATTCTGATGACCGCTGTGGACGTGCTGCCCATCTGACATGGTGGATGATATTGCATTGGACACTACTGTGGGGGTCATGGGGCGTTGGGGTTGGCTTATGCTTTGATATGTATGCTTCGCGCCTAAATTCCTCATTCCTTGCTTAACCTTCTCTGCTGTCCTTTCTTATTCAGTACAAGTGACCTTAAACATTCACATTTAAGTGTGGTCTTTCTTGAGTAACGGAAGAAGCAGGCCTGACACATTCCTTCCCATAAGCCCAAAAACTCTCCTCCGCATGGCCCTCATGGCGTTTCCTGCAGAAGCAGCGTCTTTCCCCTTCCTCCCTTTAGACGCTCTGCACGTGGCCAGGAACCCCTTTTCTGTGTTTCCAGAGGGCCCTTCCTTTCCAAAGGCCCTCAGCTGTCCTGGGGGAGACACTCTGCACATGCTGCACAGAGGGCAGGAACCCCTCGACGCTTTTGCCCTTCTGCGCCTTTCCTCCCGTCCCGCTGGGTCTGGGCGGCATCGGCAGGGCGCTCTGCCCACGCTCAGAGGCGCCCTCGCCCCCTCCGCCTCCTTCCCCCGCGCTCCCAGCGGCGGCTCTCTCCCCGTGGCCCCGCCCCCTGCGCCGCCGCCCGCCAATCAGCGAGAGCGAGAGGGGCGGCTGGGCGTGTGCGAGGGCGCTGGCGGGGCCGGCGGGTGGGCGTGGCCAACGGACGCCTCGGAGGCGCCAACCAAGATGGCGGCGGCTGTGGCGGCCGGAGGAGGCGGCGGCGGCGGCCTACGGGGCAGCCTCTCCATGGCCCCCGTCGCGACTGCTGCACCGGCCCCACCGGCGCCGCCCCCGGAGCGCTTCTCGCTGGTGGTGGTCTTCGGCGCCGGGGGCGGCCGGCCGGGGCTGCGCAGGGCGGTGCTGGCGGCCGTCAGAGCCGGTGAGGGGGCGCCGGAAGTGGGGGAGGGGCGCAGGCGGGGGGGGGTCTTCGGAGTCGGGCGCCCTTCCGCCGCTCTCCCCCCCCCCCCAACGCCCCGCCGGCAGAGGCCGGAGGAGAAGCGGCTGCGGAGGCTCCGGGGCGGGCGGGAGGCAGCAGCGGGACCCCCGGCCTCCTTTCAGGGGAGGGGGCGGAGCGGGCGCGGGCCCCGGGGGGCTCATGGGCGGGCGAGGGGGGGGGGCTGGGGGAAGCTGGGGCTCCGAGGGGGAGACGTCCACGGAGGGCCTGGCGGACAAAGGGCCGAGCCTTGCGCGTGGGGCGGGGGCGAGGGAGGGAGGCCGAAGGCGAAAGGAGAAGCGCCCCCCCCCCGCCTCTCTCCCGCCCTTGCGGCTGCTTCTCCCGAGGGGGGAGGGGAGGGGCCCTGGCGGAGCAGCCGGGGGTCATCCGAGGTCACTCCTTCTGCCCCCCTCCCCCTCCCCCCAGGTGTGGCCCTCAGGAGGGGCCGAAGCTGCTGCAGAGGCAGCTGGGAGATGCGGCTGCTCTGGCTCTTTTCCTGTCCCAGGCGATTCCATGGAAGCCTTTTGGTTTTGTTGGCCCCGAGGATTGGGGGGCCTTTCGCAGGTTTAAGAAATAGACGGCAAAGGACATCGATTTGATGAACTTCCCCCCAAGGATTTGGCCTCCCCGATACTCCCCCGTAGTTTGCCTGGAGGCAAAGGCCGGCCAGCATCTCCGGGGCGGAAGGAGCCCTTTTGAGGGAGGACGGAGGGGAGGCCCGGCGGGGCTGCCTGCGAGGAAGCCGGCCGGACGCGCAGAATAAAGAGCCGTTGGAGCCGGAGGAAGTTGAGGTCGTTCCTGGCCCCACTGCCTGATCTGTGTCATCCGTGGGTGTCACAACGCCCGGGTGGCCTGGAGGGGCAGAAGGGAAGGGCCTGAGCTCCCCGGGGGGCCTCCAAGCATCCCCCTTTCCTATTGGAAGGCCCCAGGAGTTGCCTGTCCCGCCCATTTGGGGTGCTGGAAAAGCCGCTGCTTTCTTTGAAGAGCAAGTCTTTGCAACCGTTATTTTTTGGGTGGGAAAAAGAGAGGTGTGTTGCTCAGGTCCTCTGGGGCGGCTGCCCCCCTCCAATTCCCAGCTCTGGTGGGGGAGGCTGCTTCAGCTCCTGGGACTCTCCTGGCCATTGGTTGACTTTCCCCATTTGGGGCTGCCACAGCGGTTGGGGAAGAGGGCAGCACCGGGGCCTTGGCCTTGGTTGGGATGGTGACTTGTCCTTGAAGGGGTGGGTCTGCTCGGACCTTCTCCTGGCCTCCTGCTAGGGCCGCATACAGAAGCCCTCTCCGCCGGCCCTCCCAGTCCAGTGGCAGAAAGAGGGCCACGATGCCAGCCAAGCAAAAGCAAAACTAGCGGCCGGGAGGTTCTTGGAGGAGAGCCTGGCAACACCTTTCCTTCTGGGATTGTTTTCAAGGCAGCAAATTGCTCCCAATTGCTGCTTTCCCGCCCCGAGGAGAGGGAGGCTCCCCTGAGTTGGAAGGCTGCTTTTGTTTTCCCTCTGCACCTGCGTCACCTTGGCAGGGCGCGAGCAGGCCAGGAGCCAGGGCCGGGTGCGCACCTGTTGGGAATGCGCCTCTTCTGCGGAGCGGATGGGAGCCCTGCGCTCGCCTCTTGCCAGGGAGATGCCGCCGGTGGTGTCCTCGGGTTCTCCTTGAGATTTGGAGGGGGATTTCTCTCGGCGGAGGAAGAGGAACGGAAGGTGGAAGGCGTTTGGCCCCTTTGCTTTGCCCAGGGTGGACTTTGGGCAAGGCCCTTGCAACCGTTGTTAGAACCACCCATTCCTCCAGCCTCTTCCGAGGGAGAAAAGAGCTGCCGAGGGCAGGCAAGGGGGTGGAGGTGGGAGGGTGGGTGCATGAAGAGGAAGCCCCTTGCGGAAGGCAGGAGGCCGGCATTCCTCCTCTCCCTTGAAAGGCATCTGGAGCCAGGGTGCCGAGAAGGCTGCCGGCTTTGGGTTCCGGCCCTCAAGGCAACAGCTGCTCTTTGATCTCCCTCGGGGCAGCTGCTCAGGCTGCCTTGGCGGCTGAGCCTCCCGGTCAGTCTTAGGCTGGCATCAAACTCTGCGGGAATAAAAAGTGGTTAAAGGGCCTGCTGGATGCCTCAGGGGAGCCTCCTCTCTCTTCCTTCAGGGCTGACTGAGTTCCCGGGCACCTTTCCTGCTCCTCCCTCCCTCCCTCTAGCTGAGCCAGGGCGGCTTCTGGAAGGGACAGGGAGGGCCCCAGAGCTGGTGGGACAGGGAGGGCCTCTTGAAGGGCTCCTTGGGGGCTGCATTGCCCTCCCAAAAGCAGCGGACGTGGAGCTCCTTGTGGAAAATGGGCAGCCTTGTTGATGGCTTCGGTCTCAACCTGGAGGCCGACGTTGGGTGGGTGTCTCAGCCACCTCTTGGCCTGTTATTCTGAATACCTTTGGGCTCACCACCTCCCTTCCCTGAAGCAGCCGCCATGGGACCGGCCCCGTAGCGGAGGAGAAGGCCCGGAGCCTCTTGGTGGGTGTGTGTGTGTGGGGGGGAGTGTTCTGCTGAAAGGGGACAGGCATAAGACCTCCAGGCAAGGGACCCTCTTTGGGCTCAGGAAAGGCCATTGTGGTTTGTGGGCGCTTGTGCCTGGGTGCCGGCAGCTGGATCCCTCCGCAGGCTGCCAGGGGATCAGCAAGAAGAGGGTTCTGCAGGGAAGCACAGGCCGTATTCAGTCATCCTTGCCGGAGGAAACGAGGAAGGTGGGACTGCCCTGAAACTCAGGCTGGAAAACAGGAGACGGTGAGTTCTAGTCCCACCTGAGGCACAAAGCTAACTGGGTGACCTTGGGCCAGACAGCCTCTCTCAGCCCCAGGAAGGAACCGGTGGCAGAGCCCTTCCCAAATCTTACCAAGAATACTGCCGGGACTAATTCAGGCAGTTGCCAGGAGACGGACTGGAAAGGGCAACAGGCACCAGCAGACAAGGACCCACCATGACAGTCCCAGGGAAGGGAAGGACCCAGGGCCTGAGCCGGTGAAGGTCGGTGTCCCCCAGGGCAGCCGGGAGGTCCTCGAATGCTTCCCTCTCCCAGTTTCTGGAGCTCCCAGTGGGCTTGTTCAGCTGGAGAAAGGAGCCTAACCCTCGCCCTGAGGGGCCTTGAGCGGGCATGGGGTCATTTAGAGAGCTAAGCTGCTCTGTTCTTTCTCCTCAGGCTTCTTTTGGGAATGTCTCTCCCTGATCTGGGTTTATCCCTGAAATCCTCCCACCGTTTCCTTAACGGAGGTGAAAAGCCCTCAGCCCTCTCGGTGCTTCTGTCTGTCCTATTTTCAAGCCTTTGTTTCCACCCGTTTCCTATACATGAATGCCTAACCTGATCAAGAGAACCCTTGTCAGCCTAGCCAGGAAAGGCCCATCCTTCCCAGCTCCTGCGGGTGACCCCAAATACACCAGCACAGAGGGGCCTCATCGTCAAAGAGCCGGGTGGCGCAGTGGTTAGAGTGCAGTACTGCAGGCTCCTGCTGACTGTCGGCTGCCAGTTCAAATCTCACCAGGCTCAAGGTTGACTCAGCCTTCCATCCTCCTTCCGAAGTGGGTCAAATGAGGACCCAGATTGTTGGGGTCAAGAGGCTGACTCTGTAAACCGCTTAGAGAGGGCTGTAAAAGCAGTGTGAAGCGGTACATAAGTGCTGTTGCTCTCATTCAATTGAAAGGGTAGCAGGGACCCCAATGTACAACGTAGGGAAAGAAGTTGCAGAAAAAGCTTGGACCTCCCGGGGGGTGGGGGGATATTCTTCTGCAAACCCTCCAGAGAACCAAAGGCCTCGCCATGGAGGAAGATGAAGCGAGGGCTTCATTCGATGCCTCTAGATCCAGAAGTAGCACCACCACACAGCAGCCCCCGAGGTCAGCAAGTGCGTTGAGGCCGAAGTCATGGCCCCGGTCGCACTCCCAGCCTCTACGTTTCCTGGACACGTGCGCCCACAAATCACCGCTCTTAGGACTCACAGCTGTGACTGTAACGCGCCCTCTGTGAACCCTAGCGTTCCCTGGCACACAACCCAAAGTGTGGGTCTGGTGTGTAGACCACACCTTTGTCCTAAGAAGAAAGACCGCTAGGAAAGAACCTCTCCAAAGGAATACAAGTGACTGGGGGAGGCGGAAGTGAGACGTTCCCTCCTGGGCAGCCTCACCTGTAGAGGGAATAACGGCACACTGGAAACCCACCTTTACTGGGCATCAACCCACAAGGGCTCCTTTGTCAAAGTAACAACCAAATGTCCCAGAGCACAAATGCACTACAGCAACCTGGAAATGCCTATGTGACAACTTTCAACACAATGGATACCTACGCAACTGTAGCAAAAAGCACCCGGCTACTCAACGCCCCACAACTCCCCCCCCCCCCAGCACAATGAGCACAAGTTATGAGAAAGGGCAGCACGGCCATGTGTCGGAAACAGCCGACAGACGGTTACAACCACACGGTATCCCCGTAGCACACCCAAAGCAGCTAAAGCCCTCCAACCCTCCCCCCCCCCGAAGGAAGCCAAAAGCCCCAAAAGGAAGACCAGGAGTCACGTACAGCGTAAAGACTGTAACGGTCACTACGTGGGACAAACGGAAGGCTGGAGAGGTGCATCCATGGGCACCAACTGTTTAATCTCCATCCTAGCTTCAACTGGGGAACCCTTGGGGGCCTAGGGGAATCTGCTGGGGGCCACTCCCCAGGGCCCACTCCCCGCAGGACAGTTCACTGTGGGACAGGAGTTACATTAACCTCAAAGGAACGGAGGAAGAGGATCAGTCAAGAAAGGATGCCAAAGGAGGGACAGAATGGCAAAAGTTACAATAATTTTTATTTATTTTAAATAATCAAATAGAATTGTTAAATTGTCCCGTAGCGAGTTGGCCACGGAAGTCGTCCCATTCTCTCCTGGACCAGCTAAATAAAAAAAATGCCCGGGAATTCCTGGACGCTTGGCATTCAGACAAATTGGCTATCGACAGACACCCAGAGATAAGTCATGTTTGCAGACATTTGACAAGAGCAAATTAAAAAGCCGATAAGGGAACCAAAAGAGGAGGACCTGCCCTCGCCCACATTCAGAGAAGCAGGGATTTCCACCAGGCAAACGATCAAGCAGACAACAACGCCATAATCCAGGAGCTGCGAAAGAGCCGGATTCTTTTCAAAACACTGGAACTTCCCTCCACCTCAGGCCGGTAAACGAGCCTTCCAGAGGCCTGCCTGTTGCCCTTGAGGTTTGGCCTAAGAGGCAGAAGGGGAGCGAGGGATCAGAAGGAGCTGCTTTGCGCCCTGCCCTGGTTCCAGGCGGTTTTTGGCCGTGGCTTATGCGCAGAGGACAGGAAAAGCTCATTGTTTCCTTCAATGGATTCCCACAGCCTCGGGGAGAGGCAGGAGGCCGTGTGGTGTTGTTGCAGCAACATCTTCCTGTTGCATGGTCAGCCTGCAGCTTTTTACGTATTCTCTGTGACCTACATGCAGACGTCTTCCCGGATTAGGAGTTGGGCTGGGCCTTAAGAGGGTGGCTCTTCTTTAGCCTCCCCCAGGCCCAGTGTCCAGTCATGCAGTCAACTGAGCTTAAGGCCCGTCTCCTCTGGGTTTCCTTTTGTTTTTTGCTTGGCAGGCCCCAGATCCTGGGTAGGCCCTGCTTTCTGGGCAGGCTGCTGCTTGGTGGAGATGGGCAGAATGGCAACCCTCCCCAACCCTCCCCCCCCCAACTGCTTCCTGGGAAAGGGCTGCCTGGCACCTCCAGACTCGGCTGAACGACCGGAATGTTTTTCTGGGCTTCGGGCTGGGTGAGGGTCACGGGGGCCACTTGGTATCAAGGGGGCTCTTCCTTTGTCCGCCTTGACCAGGCCGGTGCCCTGCCAGGATTTGGCCCTGAGGGTGCCATTCAGAGTGGCTTCATCCCACCTCCGGTCCGCAGATGGTGCTTGGGGGTGGGTGGGTGGGGGAGCAGTCCTGTCCAGAATTGGCCTTGGCCTGACTAATATATTTAAAGGCTGCCTGTCTCAGGGACTTGCCAGAATAAAAACTGGCTGGGGCTCTTTGTCCTTGCTTGACGACCCCAAGCCTTGGGGCTGAGGAGGCCTGCGGAGCTGATTCAAGGGCCCATGCTGGGAGAGGAATCGGCTCCTCAGGCTTCCTCAACCCTTCCTCAAGGCTTCAGCTGGTCAAGCAAGGACAAAGAGCCTCAGGCACACCGAAAGCCAGTTTCTATTTTTCATCTGATGAATTCCCACTCCATCGCTTCATTCTGGCAAGTCCCTGAGCCGGCTGGCCTTCCCGGTGTCCCCGAAGAAGGGCCAAAGACGCAGGGAGGGGGCAGCCGGCGGTCATCCTCTCCCCCAAGACAGGATCCGCCCCTTTGTCCTATTGCGCTGCAGTGACCTGGCTGTGCTTGGGGGCTTCCGCTCTGATGGACCCTTGGGGCAGCCCTGTCGGTGTTTCCAGCCACAGGGCTGCATTGCAGAATTGGGTCACGGTTCCTCTGCTGCCCCCTCAGCCCCACATCAGGCCACATGCCCCTCGTGCTTCCCCTTCCAGGCCTTCTCAGGCAGCCGGAAGATGCGTGGCCCTGGACGGGCGTCAGCCCACCTGCTTTTCGTATGTAGGGCTTTGCCTTCAGGGTGGCTCTGGATGCCGGGCAGCTTGGCTGTCTCTGGGTAGAGCAGCCACGCTTATGCCGTGTTATGTGATCCAATCACACGGGAAACTCCCACCCACCTCCTGGGCCTTGCGTCTTCCCCATTGCCAGGGAGACCCCAGCGAGTGGCTCCAGGACGGGCTGGGGGCTTCCCAGGCTCTGTGCTGCAACCTGGAGACGTCAGCTGCCTTTTCTGCACAGCTTCGACTCTGGGAGGGGCTGGAGGGCAGAGCAGAGAGCGTGGGGAGCCCTTGCGGACAGGCCTTCCGTGCGCAGGGTGAGGGGGGGTGTTTCTTGGGGGCCTAGACAGAGGCATGCACTGAAGTCCACAGGCCTCCCCCCTGGCCTTGCCAGGAATGTTCAGGACCTGACAGGTGGTCGAAAAGGCTCCTTTTTAATTGGAACATTTGAAAAGCTTTCAAGGGACGTAGATTTCTTCCCCCATTGGAATTAGACAAAAATATCTGGCTTCCCTTTTCCCTCAAGCTGTTTTTTTCAAATGGGGAGGGGTGACACTTTCGAAGGCAGCCAAGGGAACCAGAAACCAGGAGCCGGACTTCTCCCTTCTTCTGCCCGACTTCCTCCGTCCAGGGAGCCCCAGCCGGAAACAAGTTCCTTTTCTCTTGAGAGCGCCTTGTCGTCGTCGTCGTCCCCCCCCCCCCCCCCCCACCGTGGTCCGTCAGGGCTTTCCTGTCCCCAGGGGCCTCTTAGGCTGCTCTGAGAACAGAGGTTGGAAGCCCTCCCTGCCCTTCCTCCTTTCAAAATTTCTGTTATTTTCTTTCTTTCTTTTCTTTCTTTTACTGAGTTCTTGAGTTGTATTCTGTGGGGGGGTTGTGAGGGGGGCTGCAGCAAGGGAGGCCATTCATTTTCATCGTGCACATGTTGTGCATTGACAATAAAGGTTTGATTTGATTTGATTCATCTGCTCGTCATAGAAACCCTCTGCTTTTCATTGCAAGCGACACGGAACAATATGGAGATGGTTTCGTCTGGAAGGAACCCCAGAGGCCTTCTAGTCCAACCCAGTCAAAGGGTTGTCCGCCCTGAGGACTTCTTGGTATTCTCTGAGCTTGCCCGTTTTCTTGCAGGCACTTCATTACCCAAACTAGGTTAATGTCATTGCTTGTCTGTCTGGTCTGTTTTTGAAAGCCTCCCGGGAGCCCCTCGGTCCCATGTGGGGCCTTGGCTCTTGGGCTCTTGGGCTTTGTTCCAGAGCAGGTCTCCAAATCTGCCCCCAGCTGTGGCTCTAGGGAAGCCTGTAGGGCGGAGAAGCCCCCCGAGGTTCCCTCGGAATTTCTTTTTCCTTTTGGCTGGCTTTGGTCTTCCACGTTGCGCTAGGTTTGAAGTCACCGTAGCCATCCTCTTTGATTGCTTAGAAGAGTTGCAAGTATCCTCTCCTATTTGTTAGTTTTCATCCTTTTCTGGGACAAACCACAGGGGAGGAGAGAAGCCCCCTGTTTTTTGTGATTCTAAAACACGGGAAAAGGTCCTCAACTTACAGCCATTTGTCTAGTGACTGTTCTAGGTTACGGCGGCACTGAAGGAATGGACTCCCCTGCTGGGGCGGAGAGGAAGGGGGCTGGGGGGAGGGGGGCTGGATAGGCTGCTTCCTTCCCACAGGGGCTGCGCTGGTGGGACCCCGGAGGGCTGGCTGCCTTTGGTCGGCCTGAGCAGCTGGGGAGTCTGGAGCGCTCAAGGCCTCTGAGAACCAGAGCTGCCATGCTGGCCTTCAGTTGGAGCCTTTGCCGTGTGGGGTGTGGGCCCGGGTCACGCCGAGGTGGGGCGGGGGCTGGAAGTCTGGGCCTGGACGAGCGCAGCCCCCCTTGCTTCTGGGCAGAGCGAATGTCTCGGTGTGGTCTGGAGGTCTCGGAGGGTTGGGGGGGGGGATTCAGCCCATCATCGGTTTGTACATGGCACGAAGGGCCCAGGGGCTCCCTGAGCTCACACAGTCTTGGGCCCAGAACCCGGCAGAGAGAAGCGGCTGGGCCGGGCAGCTGATTAGGAAACGGGTGTCCAGAAGGCCCAGGGAGGGAGCCCCGCAGGAAAGCTCCGAGGGGGAAGGGGCCGGAGGTTGGCGTGGCTTGCTCCTTGCTCTGATGTGCTGGGCTTAGAATCCTGCCTGCTTGCCGCTCTTTGGGCTTCCTCCGATGCCTTCAGCTCACCTCATTTCTCTGGAATTGGGGGTGGGGGTGGAAAGCCATCTGCCCAGCAGGGTTACGAAACACCTGGCCCACCAAGGCCCCGTTGGCCGCCTCCCATCATTTCAGGGTGACCTTTGTGGGGAAGGGGAATGCAGCCCCAGCCAGAGGGGCCTTGGGGGCTGCAGCAATCTCCACAGACGCCCCCTTGATCCCCAGGTTGGAGCTTTGGGTGGGCAACGTTTTATGTGCCACCGTGATTGTTAGGGATGTCTCTGATCTCCCTCTGGCAGGGCTCCGTTCTTGGGACATCGACCTGACCGCCTGCAACCTTGACCAGCAGCTCAAGCTCTTCGTCTCACGCCACTCTGCGACTTTCTCGGCCATAGTGAAAGGTAAGGAAACGGCTGAGCAGCTGCTGCTCATCGGGGCTTCCCCCCAAGCAGCCTCCAGGGCCCGGCCAGAGGTCGCCCTGACCGAGGAGTGGAGAATGGGAGAGTCGGAAGGGACCTTGGAGGTCTTCTAGTCCAGCCCTCTGCTCTGGCAGGAACCCTTATTCCAGCCCAGACAAATGGCTGCCCAATTCCTTCTTAAAACATATGAGGAACGGTTGCTGGAACTGGGTATGTCTAGTCGGATGAAGACAAGGACTAGTGGGGATACGATAGCAGTGTTCCGATATCTCAGGGGCCGCCCCAAGGAAGAGGGAGTCAAGCTAAAGGAAACTAAAGGCAAAGGAGAAACAGAGTACTATTTAATATGGGACTTATGATACAATTGGTTAGATAACAGATACAACGATTAGAAAATTAAGGATGAAAGACAACAAGCCAGAAATAAATACAGGTATAAAGGTATATGGCAGTGAAGCTATTCTCCAAGGCGCCTGAGGGTAGAACAAGAAGCAATGGGTGGAAACTAATCAAGGAGAGAAGCAACTTAGAATTGAGGAGAAATTTCCTGACAGTTAGAACAATTAACCTCTGGAACAGCTTGCCTCCCTCCAGAAGTTGTGAATGCCCCAACACTGGAGGTCTTTAAGAAGAGGTTGGAGAACTATTATCTGCAAGACCGCCTCCTGCTACCAAATACCTCCCACCGTCCAGTTTGCTCCCACAGAGAGGGCCTCCTCAGGGTGCCCTCGGCCAGGCAATGTCGGCTGGCAACCCCGAGGGGGAGAGCCTTCTCTGTGCAGCTCCTGCCCTCTGGAATGACCTACGGACAATCACAGACCTACGCCTTTTCCGTCGGGCTTTGAAGACTTATTTATTCCGTGCAGCCGGCCTGGCATAGTTTCTAAACTGGCATAGTTTTAAATGTTATAGTTTTATATGGTTTTTAGTAGGGATTTTAACTAGATTTTAAGACAGGCTCCATTATTTAATGTATTTTTAAAGGGTTTCTATGTTTTTATTCGTGTTTTACTGCTGCCTGTACACCGCCCTGAGTCCCGGAAGGGAGAAGGGCGGTATAGAAATTTAAATAATAAATAAATAAATCTGAAGTGGTGTAGGGTTTCCTGCCTAGGCAGGGGGTTGGACTAGAAGATCTTCAAGGTCCCTTCCAACTATGTTATTCCAAAAGCCTCCTGTGATGGAGCACCCACAACCTCCGGAGGGAAACCATTCCACCAGTTAATCGTTCTCAGGGTCAGGAAATTTCTCCTTGGTTTTAGGTTGATTCTCTCCTTGATTAGTTCCCATCCATTGTTTCTTGACACTGGCATGGGCAGATGGGGCCACCGGTGCAAGGTGGGGGTGGGGCATGGAGCTTGGAAATCTTCATCTGGACTACGCCTGGGGCCTTGTCCTTTCCGCCCCCTCCCTCCTTGGCACCCTCTGGAGATGAGTGGTGTTTTTGAGTTTGGGTGTGTCTGAGCCAACTGTCCCACTGGGGAGGTGGTGCAGCTGTTCCTAGAGCCTAGGCTGTCTTTGTGTTTCCATCTCTCTCTTTTAAAAAAATATTGAAAAATTTAAAAATAATCAAAGATACTAAACTTGAAATTCAGAAGAAAATGTGGAGACAACAAATGAAAGGAGATAGAAAGAGCAAGGAAAGAAAGAAAGAAAGAAAAGAAAGAAAAAGAAAGAAAGAAAGAAAAGAGTAATAGTTAAGAAAGTGACTTCCTGGTTTCATCACAATTAATCACAGACAAACTTAATAGCCCCCCCCCCCTTAATAAGGTGCTCTGCATATATTTCTTTTTTTAAAGTTTTTTTATTTTTATACAAAAACAAAACATAAATGTATAACATCCTCATCGGTTATGTCGTTTGGTTACAAGATTTTTGTGTTTCAATATTTCAATTACATAGGCAGTCACTAAATATCGATCCAATGTAAATAAATCCATCCCTATCCTCATGCATCATATATTCAGTTGCAGTTAATATTCCTTCGTTTTAAACAGGAGTTATTCCCTTACATCCTTAATTGTCCATTTAATAACAATATAACTTTACGTCATCCCCTATCTCATTCTATTAGTTTTACAATACAAATACGCAGGAGGTTTCCATCAGTTTATAATTATACATCACTACTTTCTATTATACATACACACGTTTTAATTATTATATATTCAGCCACCAACATCAATCCATTTTTAAGCAAAGTATTCAAAATATTTAATACGTGTATATACCAATCTTTCCTCACATCATCATTGATCTATTTAACATCAAAATGTCCTTATAACATCACCTTCCTCCTACAATTGCTATTACAATGCTAAAAAGAGTTCTCCAAGACTTTTCATTTCCATGCCTTCTTATCTAGCCAGTGGTAAAACAAGTCCCATGTTTTGTAGAATTGCTTATCTTCTTGCTCTCTAATTTCAAAAGTCAATTTACTCATTTCAGCACCTTCCATTATTTTACGAATAACCTCCTCCTGTGTTGGTATTTTCTCATTTTCCCAGTTTTTTGCGGATACAATTCTGGCTGCTGTTAAAATTTTTACAATCAGATATTTCAAGTCTTTATTGTATGTATCTGGTTTAATTCCCAATAAAAAAACTCTGCCCCCCCCATATTTCTTTTTTTCTTATGGCCCCCCCCCCCATCCATTTACAAAGCCACACATCCAACCCCCAACCCCCACCTCCGCCCCGCCGTAAAGAGCAGAGCCCTCCCGTCATGCCTTGTTTTAACCCTGGCTAAGCCAGTCGGCTTTAAATCCCTTGCTTTTCCTTCTATCAGTCTGAGCCTTTGATGCATTCAGATGCTGTTTTGACCCCCTCCCCCCTCCCATCCCTTTTGCAACCCTCTTTTGTAAACCTGGGATTGCCAGCCGTTGGTACTTGCACTTTATTCTCTAATCCAGAAATTCCTTTTTTCATAAACCCGCATAAGCTGCTTTCGCCTCTTCACTTGTAGGTCTTTCCAAACATTTTGTATGACAACTGCCCTTTCTTCTTTTGTAAATAAAAGGTGCTTGTGCCTGGAGTCTTTGGTTGCCTTTAGCATCTAATTTCTGAAGTGTATTTATTTATTACATTTTTATGCTGCCTCCTCCTCCTCTACAGGGTGACTCTGGCTGGCTTTGTTTGAAAGTTTTGAATATCAGTTTTTAAACTAAATGGCATTTGCACAAAGGTATTGTTTGTTAATTTGATTTCTCCCCAAAGCTTTTAGCAAACACCTTTCAGGTTCCAAATTTTTCTGGCCCTTTATTCCATTTTTTTCTTTCTTAAGTTCTTTCTTAGTTTTCTCTTTGTTTCTGTTTTTTAAAGTTATAGTTAACTTTACTTTGGTTGAAGAGCAGAGGGAAACTCCCCAGGGGGCTTTTCAAGATCTCTAATATCCTTCCTAGAGCTAAATAGGGGAACCCCAGGAGTCCTGAGGAAGCGTGGGGAGTGAACTCCGGGCTGCTTTAAAGGAGTCGGCCACCACCGAGAGCATGAAGATTCCCTTCATTTCTCCATCTTCACATCTGCCTCCTTGTGAGGAGCTGCCTTTGGGCACGCCAGTGGTCAACCCCCTGTCCTCCCATTGCCCAGAGAGGTCCTGCGGGACAGGGTGACTCTCTGGCCCTTGGGCGCTTGCTGTGGGGGTCTCCGCTCGATTGAAGACGGGTCGGTTTGCCATTCCGCCCCGGAAGCCGCCGATATTTCTGTATCACTGTGGCAGGAACACAAGGGTGTCTCTTGGTGCTTGTGAAGTCTTTCAACTGGTTCCCTTTGCCTGCCTCTTCTCTCCCTTATAGCGGGGAAGGATCCGGCTCCATCCTCGGTCCAACCTGCCCCTCAAGGGGCCTGCGGAGAGGAAGGAGGGAGGGAGGGAGGGGGCGAAGGAAGGGCTGCCTGGTGGTCTGGTGGGGGTCTCATGCGGCAAAGGAAGACCAGCATGGGGTCTTGTGTGCCTCCTGTGCAGCTGTGGCTTGAGTGGCATTGCCTGCTCACCTTCCACACGGATACTTTTGGGGGGGCTGTTTCAGGTCTTGTTTATCGAGTTAGCTTTCTGCATTGTTGCTCTGTACCTCCCCCCCCACAAGTTCCACCTAGGGTGGCCCCCTCTTCCCTCCCCATCAGCCGATCCTTTGTTTAGCCCCCCCCCCCCACGTCACCTGGGGGGAGCCCTGGCTCCTCTGCCCTGGGCCTGCTTGCCCCCCTGGCAGGAGCACCCCATCAGCAGAAAGGGGGCTGGAGTGGGTCCCATCTGTTCTCTGGACCCTCTTTATTTTGGACAGGAAAGTAGGGTGGTGGTGGTGGCGGAAGGGCCCTTCTCCCCTGTCTGACCTGGGCCTCTGCCTCGCCCAGCAGCCAGGCCAATTCCCCCCGGAGGCCCCACACACTCCCCAGAGACTGGGACCTGGGCAGGGGCAAGCGGAGGGGGGCAGTGTGGCTGTCCCATGTCCCTGGCTTTTTATCCCTGCCATCGGCCCCTGGGTTAGTCCCATATCCGGTCACGTTTGTGGCCTCCTGGGTCCGGCAGGATGCCCCCCCCCTCTCCTCCTGGCCCCTCCCCTGTCTCGGATCTCCCGCTCTCTGGAGGAGCAGCTGCCCGCCTGGGAGGGAGGAAACCTGGGCTAGAGCAGAAGGCCAGTGCAGGCCTTGGCAGCCCCCAAGCAATTGGGGGGGCTCCTGTCCTGGGCTGTAGGGCCAGCAGCTCCTGCTGCCTGTGACTGGTCCCCGGGGGTCAGGCCCCTTTTCCCCGCCTTGTGCCAGCAGCAGCAGCCCTTCTCTGCCAGACCCACCCGGCCCCTGTGGCCCACCGTAGCCTGGGCAGACTGCAGACCGGCCTCTGCTGGCAGAACCTTCGGCCGCTGGGGGGCTGCTTCTCCCTTCGCGCCCCTTGAGATCCTGGCGTTGTCTGGGCTGTCAGTGGCCTCCAAAGAGCCACCCAAGAACGGCTTCCTTGACTTAACCTCAGCCCCCCCCTCCTCTTCCCCCCCCTCCCCGCCTGGGGCATGGCTGGCCTTCGCCCCAGAAAGCAAACTTTTCTTTAGTGGAGGAACAAAAGGGCTCTATGGAGAGAATTCGGCCCCTCCCTGGTCAGCTGCCTACATAGAACGGCCATGTGTTTTTTCTGGGACCTCCCCCCTTCCCCCCCCCTCCCCTTATAACCCTCTGTTCTGAGTCCTTTGCTGGTCTATGTCACTGGAGAGGCTTCAATTCAAGTCATGGAGTAATGCTTCCCTTCCCTAGACTTTCAGCATGTCCTCCTAGTGAACCTATCTGAGTTTTCGGTCTTCCTAAGGCTCTGAATAGCAGCAGGAGGCCAAAGGTGGTGTGAGGAGCCAAGCAGCCGGAATTAAGCTTCCCATCTGGGTTTGAAGGAGGCCATCCTGCCCATCCCAGAAGAGTTGGGAACTCAAGGCTGGAACGGTGGTTTTGAGCTCCACAGAGCGACTGGGACTGGGGGGCCCCCAACTTTCAAGGGCCGCATCAGAGGCAAATGTGGAATGCTTTTTTTAAATGTTTTTTAAAAAAAATTAAACATACAAAGACAAACAAAACATAGCATATAAAACCCTCCTCAATTTCATATAGCATGTTGTTTGGTTACAAGCATTTGTGCATCAATCTTTTCAATTCCATATACAATCATTAGTTATCCATCAAATATAGCTAAATACATCACTATCATTGAGCATTGTGTGTTTAGTTACAGTTAATATTCTTTCATTTTAGGCAAACCTTGTTCCCTTGCATCCTTAATTACCTATTTGATAACAATAAGTCTTTATAAAATCACCTCTCCTTCTATTATTCTTACAAAACGAAAGAATTTTCCAACAATTTATATTTGTATATCACTACTTTCAATTGTGCATAATATCACCAATCATCCATCAGATAAACATAGATTCATTATTATCCTTATGCATCATTTATTCAACCATAGATGTTGTTCCTTCATTGTTAAACCAAGTAATACTAAATATTCAATTCATATATGTACCAATTTTTCATTTCGTCATCATTAATCTATTTAACAACAAAATATCTTTATAATATACATCACTACTTAACAATTATGCATAGTATTCAAAGCATCCAACAAATATACATAGGTTCATTATTATCCTTATGCATCATATATTCAACCACAGATGTTATTCCTTCATTTTAAGACAAAATATTCTAAATTGTTCAATTCATATGTATACCAATCTTTCATTAAATCCATCATTAATCTATTTAATAACAAAGTTCCTTTATAGCATCAGGTATCTCTTTCTAGTTAAGCATGAATAAAACATTTTCATTTCCAGATTTTTTTATCTAACCACTGATAAAACGTCCCATACCTTATACAGTAGAATTGCTCATCTTCCTGTTCTCTGATTTCAAATGTCAATTTACTCATTTCAGCACATTCCATTATTTTTCGAATAACTTCCTCCTGCGTTGGTATTTTCTCATTTTTCCAAGTTTTTGCAAATACAATTCTAGCTGCTGTTAAAACATTTACAATCAGATATTTCAAGTCTTTATTGTATGTTTCTGGTATAATTCCCAATTTAAAAAACCTCTGGTTTAAAGTCTATGTGTTTATGTATCATTTTCTCCAACCACATGTGGATTTTAGTCCAGTATCTTTTAGCTTCGATGCAAGTCCACCACGTGTGGTAGTATGAGCCTGTTGTGTCTGATGACATTTTCAACACTTTTCCAACTTATTCTTGGACACTCTTGCTATTCTCGTTGGGGATAGGTGCCACCTGTAAAACATCTTATACACATTTTCTTTATAAGCAGTTGACATTGTCATTTTATAATTTTGAGTCCACAGTTTCTGCCATTTCTCTAACTCAATCCCATGTCCAAAGTTTTTCTCCCAAGCTATCATAGTTTCTTTAACTTGTTCTTCCTGTAACTTAACCTCAAATAGGTGTCTATATAATTTTTTTATTACTTTTTCATCAGCACCTGTTAAAATTTTATCTAGTTCAGTCATTTTATTATGAAAACCTTCTGTTTTTCGATCTTCATTATATCTGGAATGTATTTGCACATACGAATACCAGTTCATTTCTATTCCTTCCTGTTTCAGCTTTTGCATAGATTTAAGTTCACCCTCTGCACTCAATATTACAGCATATCTAACTGTTTGTTCCTTTTTATATATTATTGGATATGAAAAGGCTTCAATGGTTGATATCCAGACTGGAATTTTTAAGTAATGTAACCTTTTAACCTTCTCCCAATTTAGTAACAGAGCCTCCCTTATATAGTGTCTTCTAAAGTAACCATGTGCTTTAGTTCCCTTGTACCATAGAAAAGCATGCCATCCCAACAGTAACTCCTAACCCTCTAAATTCAGTAGCCTAGCTGTTATCCACTCCTTAATCCACATCAAATTTGTTGCCTGTTATATTAACAACTCCCAGACAGGTAAACCCAATCCTCCTCTTGTTCTAGCATCGTGTAACACTTGAATTTTATTCTTGCTTCCCCCCCCTGCCAAATAAACTTCAGCACTATTTTATTTAGATCTTCAAAAAATCCTTCCCCAACCTAATTGGGATTGTCTGGAACAAATATAAAATTCTAGGTAGAATGTTCATTTTGATTGTACATATTCTCCCATTCATTGATAGTTGTAGGTATTCCCATATCATCAAATCAGTAGCAATTTGTTGCTTCAATCTAAGATAGTTAGCCTCCTTAAGAGTACTACATCTAACTGTTAAATATATCCCCAAATATTTAACCTTGTTTGTAACTTGAACTCCAAGGCGTCCACCAATTCTTCCTTTTGTCTTGATAGTATATTCTTTGTCAAAATCTTTGTTTTGTCTTTGTTTATTTTCAAACCTGCTACTTTTCCATACGCCTCTATTCTTTTTATCAATTTGGGTGCAGTTTCTAATGGATCCTCGAGAATAAAAACCAAGTCATCTGCAAACGCTTGTAGCTTGTATTCTTCTTTTTAAATTCTCATTCCTTTTATTTCTCCCTCTTCTCTAATCTTTCAGTCTTAGGGAGGGGCAGGGGCGGTGGGAGGCGGCATAGGCATCATCGGTCGGAAGACCGTGGCCGCTGGATACAGGCGGTCACATGCTCCAACTCTCCGCCCTCCCATCGCAGACTAGGTGGGCAGGAATCACAGACCCGGGGCCCCAGGCTGATGCTATGCAACGCCAGGTCCGTGGTTCAGAAAGCCCCCCTCATTCATGACCTTGTGTCAGAGGGGAACCCGGACCTGATGGGTATAACGGAAATCTGGTTGGGCCACGAAGGGGGTCTACTCCTCGTGGACATGTGCCCACCAGGTTACCGCGCCTTCCATCAGGGAGGGGTGGGGGAGTGGCGATTATAGTTAAGGAAGGTCTTGAGCCGAAGGAGACCACAATCCCTCAGACAACTGGGTGTGAATCTCTCTGCGTGAGATGGGGCCTAGGGAGGCAGTTGGGCGTGTTAGTTGTATACCTGGCTCCTCGCTATACAACAACAGCCCTGCCCGAGCTCCTAGGCGGCAGTTGAGACCCCCAGACTGGTAGTCATGGGGGACTTTAACTTGCCGTCGGCGGGTGAAGCCTCTGGAGTAGCTCGGGAGTTCATGGCTTCCATGACGGCCATGGACCTGACCCAGGTAGTTTTAGGCCCTACTCACGAGGGGGGAAACACGCTGGATATGATCTTTGTCTCGGGACAGTGGAGTTGTGATCTGGGAATAGGGGATTTAGCCATCACTCCCTTGTCATGGACAGATCACGCTCTCCTTCGGCTCGACTTTCCAATCGCTTCACCTCACCGCGGGGAGGCGGAACCGGATACTCCTAGATGGTTCCGCCCCAGGCTTCTGATGGAACCGGAAATGTTCCAGAGGGAGCTTGGGCCAATTCCTGTGACCTTGCCTCGCGACTCGACTGAGGACCTAGTGGCCGCATGGTTAAGTACGGCCACGGGGGCCTTGGACCGAGTCGCACCCTTGCGGCCTCTCTTGCGGCATCGAATCAGCCAGGCTCCTTGGTTCACTGAGGAGCTTTGGGGGATGAAGCGCCACAAGAGACGCCTAGAGAGCAGATGGAGATCCTCTCGCTCTGAAGCCGACCGAACACTAGTGAGAACCCATATTAGGGCTTAGTGGCGATTAGGGTGGCCAAACGGGAGTACTGTGCCACCCTTATTGCATCCGCAGATAACCGCCCTGCCGCCCTGTTTGGGGTGACCCGCTCCCTCCTTCATCAGAGGCCGCGGGAAGCCCCTTTACAAGGGCGAGCAGAGGAATTTGGGATTTATCTGCAGGAGAAAATCACTCGGATTCGGAATGAGCTACCCTCCATCGCCAGTGGTCCTGTGGGACTGCCCGAGACTAGTCTTGAGGTTCCTTCTTGGGAGGAGTTTGACTTTGTTACCACCGAGGATATGGACAGGTTGTCAAGGAAACTTAGGGCGACCACATGTTTGTTTTTTGTTTTTTTTATTGAAAAAGTTTTATTGGTTTTACATTTTTTAACAGGATAGGGTAATGGTTACAAAGAAATTTTGAGAGCATTCACGTCACGGTGGGATTGTCCGAGGCTGGTCTTGAGGCATCATTCTGGGAGGAGTTTGACTTTGTTACTACCGAGGATATGGACAGGCTGTCATGGAGACTTAAGGCCACCACATGTTTATTGGACCCGTGTCCCTCCTGGCTTGTACTGGCATCCTGGGAGACGACACGAGGCTGGCTCCAGGGCATTGTCAACGCATCTTTGAGTGAGGGGTCCGTACCTGCCGTCTTGAAAGAGGCGGTAGTGAGGCCCCTCCTCAAGAAGCCGTCCCTGGACCCGGCATTATTAGAGAACTATCGTCCGGTCTCCAACCTTCACTTTTTGGTGAAGGTTGTTGAGAGTGTGGTAGCCCAACAGTTTCCGCGACACCTGGAGGAAGTTGATTATCTAGACCCGCGCCAGTCCGGCTTCCGACCCAGTCACAGCACCGAGACGGCATTGGTCGCGTTGGTTGATGATCTCTGGAGGGCGCGGGATAGAGGGTATTCCTCTATCCTAGTCCTATTAGACCTCTCAGCGGCTTTTCATACCATCGACCATGGTATCCTATTGCGCTGACTGGGGGGGTTGGGGCTGGGAGGCACCGTTCTGCCGTGGTTCTCGTCCTACCTCTCTGGTCGGTCGCAATATGTGTTGACGGGAGGGCAGAGGTCGACCTCGAGACCCCTCGTATGTGGGGTCCCTCAGGGGTCGGTCCTCTCGCCCCTCCTTTTCAACACATATATGAAGCCGCTGGGTGAGATCATCCGTGGCTTTGGGGTGGAGTACCATCTGTACGCTGATGATACTCAGTTGTACATATCCACCCCAGACCACCCCAACGATGCCGTCGAAGTGCTGTCCCGGTGTTTGGAGGCCGTACGGATCTGGATGGGTGGTAACAAACTCAAGCTCAACCCTGCCAAGACTGAGTGGCTGTGGTTTCCGGCACCCCGGTTCAGCCAGATTACTCCAACTCTGGCCATTGGGGGCGAAACACTGGCCCCCGTGGAGAGGGCGCGCAATTTGGGTGTCCTCCTGGATCCCCGGCTGTCCATGGAAGACCATGTGGCGGCCGTGGCCAGGGGGGTGTTTCATCAGGTACGCCTGATGCGCCAATTGCGCCCCTTACTGGACCAGGCTGCCCTTCGCACAGTCACTCAAGCTCTCGTGACGTCCCGACTCGACTACTATAATGCTCTCTACATGGGGCTTCCCTTGAGGTGCACCCGAAAGCTACAGTTAGTCCAAAACGCAGCCGCGCGGGTGATTATGGGAGCCACTAGATGCTCCCACATAACACCGATCCTGCGCGAGCTGCATTGGCTTCCTGTGGTCTTTCGGGTGCGCTTCAAGGTCTTGACGACCATCTTTAAAGCGCTCCATGGCTCGGGGCCTAGTTATTTGCGAGACCGCCTCTTGCCCCATACATCCCTTAGACCGATACGCTCCCACAGAGAGGGCCTTCTCAGGGTGCCGTCGGCCGGACAATGCCGACTGGCGACACCCAGGGGAAGAGCCTTCTCTGTGGCGGGCCCAGCCCTTTGGAACAACCTACCCCCCGAATTACGCACCATCACCGACCTCCGCCTCTTCCGCCAATGTCTAAAGACATACCTATTCCAACAAGCCGGCCTAGCCTAACCTCCCATGGGGACTTTTAGATAGTTTTAAATTGGGTATTTTAAAATTGGGTTTTTAGCATAGGATAAGACGGTTTAATTTATATTTTAAATTGTGTATTTATTTTTGTATTCTGTATGTTTTTTAAATTTCCTGTGCGCCGCCCTGGGTCCTTTGCGGAGAAGGGCGGGATATAAATGTAAATAAAATAAAATAAAAATAAATAAATTTCTATTTAAAGCTTCTAGTGTTAAGACAAAAAGTAACGGGGATAGTGGAGAGCCTTGTCTCATACCTCTCTTTATTTCAATAAAGTCTGTCAGTTCTTCATTTATCATTATCTTTGCTGTTTGATTATGATATACAGTTTGTATAGCTTGAATACATTTCTTACCAAAATTCATCTGTTCCAGTTGTTGAAACATAAATCGCCAAGTCACGAGCCTCATAGTACTCCAAGGTGTCCAAAATTATTCTCATATTATCTTTAATTTGTCTCTTTGGTAAAAACTCATTTTGATCAGGGTGGAAAAACCCATTTAAATATTTTTTAAGTCTCTCTGCCAGTATTGATGCAAATAGCTTATAATCTGAATATAGCAAGGAAATTGGTCTATAGTTCCTCCTATCCAAAGAGGAGTCCGCCTCCTCTTTGGATAGCAATGTATTATATGCTTCTAACCATGATTTAGGTATTCTACTATCAGATATCGCTTCATTCATAACTTCTAGGAGTGGGAGAGACAAGGATTCCTCCACTGGCAGGCCATCCGGTCCCAGGGCCTTTCCATTGTTTTGTTTTTTAAGAGCTCGTTGTTTTACCTTCTAGTGTAGTTCTCCTATCGTCCGGTATCCGGGGGAGATTGGCTTCCTGTAGATATTGTTTGACTCCCCCCTCTTCTGTCTTCTCTTGTTCATACAACTTAGCATAATAGTCTTGTATAATTTTCTTCTTCTTCTCAACATTTCCATACTGAATTTGACCTTGCTCATCTCTTAATTGCTGTATTTTCCTTACCTCTCTCCTTTTTCAATTTATATGCCAACCATCTGCCTGGCTTGTTTGCATTTTCAAAGTAGTTCTGTTTAGTGCCTCTAATTTTTTGTGCAATTCCTTCTTTTCCAGTAGATCCATTTTGTGTTTAATTGTATCCATTTTTATTTAAATACCTTTTTTTTGGGGTGGAGATTTCTGGAGCTCTTTTTCGAGTATTTTATAGTTGCTCTCTAAACCTTTACATGTTTGTCGTTTCTTTTAAGTTTCTCTTTCTTGTCTAATCTATTATCAGACCTCTGGTAAAGGCCTTCATTAATTATATCCCAAAGGTTCTGTATTGATGTATCTTTTTTGTTTTCTTTAAAGAAGGAAGCAAATTCTTTTTCCATTTTCTGCACAAAATCTTTCTCTTTCAATATAGCATTATTTAATGTCCATCTGGATCTTGTCCTTTGGCCTCTCCATTTAATTGTAATCCGATTGTTGACCGCCCAAGTGCTTGTTTCAATCTCAACTTCCTGTACATTACAGATCAATTCCACTGAGGCCCATATCATATCGATTCTAGAGAATGGTCTATTTCAGTAGAAAGTATATATATTTTTTGTAGGATTTCTTTCTCTTCAAATATCTTTTAGGTTTATTTCATCATCTAAGAGTTTGTATTGTTTTGTAAATGGTTTTTAATAAATGCCTGTGCGCCGCCCTGAGTCCTGACAAGGAGAAGGGCGGGGTATAAATTCGAAAAATAAATAAATAAGTCATCCTGAAAAAGGATTTCGGAAATAATTTTCTATTTAAATTGTTTATTTGGTTTTAATGGGATACAATTTTTAATGTTTACAAATTTTAGTACAGGGTTATTTAATTCAATTTTAATTATGTATGTATTGTATATTTTTAGATGTTTTTTAATTTTTTCCTGTACACCGCCCCGAGTCCCTTCGGGGAGAGGGGGCGGTCTATAAATTTAATAAATTATTAATTATTATTATTATTATTAACTTTGTTGTTTTATGTGTTTTATAGTCCATATTTTGATAATGCCATTAAAGTCTCCCATCATACAGATATCAGCATAGTCCAAGTCACAAATTTTCTTGTGGAGTTTTTTTATAGAATTCATCTTGTTTTTTATTAGGTGCATAAATTACAATTAAGAGTATTTTCTTGGTATTATCCATAATTTCCACCATCAAAATTCTTCCATCTTCGTCTATATAAATTTTTTTCGCTTTAATTTTATCTTTAATGTAAAAGATCACTCCTCTTTTCTTACAATTCGCCAATGAAGTAAATATTTTTCAAGTTTTTGTTGTACTAGTAGGTGTTCAAAAGTTTTGGTTGTACTAGTAGGTGTACAAAAATACAAATTTTTAAAAAACTATTAAATCCATACCCTGTGCTAAAATAGTGTAAAATCCCCCTAAATTAAAATCTATCTAAAAACAGTCAAGAACGGGAGGTTATGCTAGGCCGGCTTGTTGGAATAAGTGTGTTTTAGGATGCTGGCGGAAGAGGCGGAGGTCTGAGATGGTGCGCAGTTCGGGGGGCAGCTCGTTCCAGAGGGCAGGATTATAGCTTGACTCCCTCTTCTTTGTGGCAACCCCTGAGATACTGGAAGACTGCTATCATGTCTCCCCTGGTCCTTCTTTTCATTAAACTAGACCTACCCAGTTCCTGCAACCGTTCTTCATATGTTTTAGTCTCCAGTCCCCTAATCCTCTTTGTTACTCTTCTCTGCACTCTTTCTAGAGTCTCCACAACTTTTCTACATCATGGTGACCAAAACTGAATGCAGTCTCTGTAATTAACACCTTTCTTGAACAAGATTTTAGTCAGGAATTTACATTCTCTTCTCTCTCACTCTTCTTGGAATTTGTTTTAAAACTACAATCTCCTTGCCTTTATATTCCAATTTTCTATCTCTTGTTTTCTGCAATATTTGTAACTTAATTGCTTTCTTGGTGAATCTTACGTGGACTTCCCTTGGGAGGGCGTTTCTCGCTGCGTATCTTGTGTGTACTCGAAATGCCTCATCTATGCCGTCCATCATCTTCTCTTGGAATATCTCTAGCACGTCTGTCAAGTTTTCAGATATTATGAGGGGGGAGGATCCAACGTCACGATGATACGACATCTGATCTCACAGCAGGGAGATCAGACGTCGTACCGTCGATACTTTTACCACTGGACAGTCCAACCGGACCTAAACTGTCCTGCAGGGACCGTGAATATGAAGACGAAGCCTTGCTGATCTCAGGGACACCGCAAAGTCCCTGATTGATCCAAGGGATTGTCTTCTAAACCGGTGGTAAACAGGCAGCCCCTAGGCTGGTGTTGGGATGGCTTCCGGAAGAAGAAAGTGAAAAGAGAAAGTGTGTCCATCTGGTGAAGTATTTTTTCTTTATTATTACAAGAAAGATTGCCCAAAGTAACCTTTTTTCCCTTTTTTTAAAAAACTAAATAAAATCCCTAAGCAAAGAACTAAGCGGCAAATTTAATCTCTACTGGATCGTTTTGGGAAGTGTTTTTATTCCACGTAGTTATATTTTGTGGATTGAAGCATTTGTAGCGGGGTTTTTTCTCCTCTCTTTGTTTTCTCCGCTTAAAGTGAACAGACTAAGTTTTTCCTCTTCTGTTTTTTGACACTATGGATTAAAATCCCTTTTTTATTTTAATAATGTTGCTTATTTCTTATTAGTATTTTTTTTTTAAGAACTCTAATTTTTAAAGCTCCTTTTTTTTAAGAACAGAGAATGAAAGAAAGCAACACTGCTACCTGGAGGCTAGAAGCCGAATTTTTAAAAAAAACTTGTTTATGAAAACTGATAAAGAGCCAAGGACATGGAACAGAAGTTTCTTGAGCTGAGAAGAAAAGATTGACTTGTTTTTTAAACACAGAGCTTGTGTTTAAACCAATTTAAAATTGAAGGAGAAAGGGCTTAAAGCTAGGGATGGCAGTGACTAATAGCTCTCTTTTCCTTTTATTTTTGTTTTTTTTTCCTTTGGAAACACGGATCAATATACAGAAGAGGAAACTTTAAAATTGCAAAGCATTTTGGCTGGAATCGAAAATTTATTTGAAGTAAACCAGTTGGAAAAACTATTGGAAGCAGCTGGAGGAATTGAAAAAACAAATTGGATAAAATTGCGTTTTTCTCACTAAATGATGTTGTGGCCAGACTCCCCAAAGTTGAACAGAAGAATGAAGAAAAAGATACAACAATTGATGATCTTACCAAGGGAATCAACGTGGGAGAAGGTGAAAAAGGAGGAGCATGGAAAAGAGAATCTGAACAATTGAAGTTTTACTTTAGATCTCAGGATGCAGAGGAGGAAAACAGAGAAGTGATGATGGAGATAAGGAGAAAAACTACCAGAAATGCGATTGATAACCAGAGACAAGCAAACCATAACACTAGATGGAGGGCAACGAGACTCCTTGAAGGATGCTACAAAAATAAAGTGCTGAGAGACGTCATAAAAACTTTATTAAGGAGATAAATAGAAGAGTAACACCACAGATGGCAAAAAAAAGAAGACGGTGTGGCTTTTGGAAAGATAATAATAATAATAATAATAATAATAATAATAATAATAATAATAATAATAATAATAATAATAATAATAATAATAATAATAATAATAATAATAATAATAATAATAATAATATAATAAAAATTTATTTATAGACCGCCTCCTCTCCCCAAAGGGACTCGGAGCGGTGCACAGGGAAGTTAAAAATGCAAATATAAAATACATAAATAGCTAAAATAGAAAATTAAACCAATTATCCCTGCGCTAAAACCACTATACTAAAATTAAACCCCCCCCTAAAAAACCCAATTAAAAAACGGAAGACTAACCTAGGCCGGCCAAGCAGAAAAAGTATGTTTTCAATTTTTGACGGAAGGAGCGGAGGTCCGTAGTTGTTCGAATTTCGGGGGGAAGGTCGTTCCAGAGGGCGGGGCCAGCCACAGAGAAGGCCCTTCCCCTGGGCGTCGCCCGCTAGCATAGCCTAGTGGACGGCACCCGGAGAAGTCCCTCTCTGTGGGAGCGGATCGGCCGCAGGGATGTATGGGGCAGAATCCGATCCCGCAAATAGCTAGGTCCCGTGCCATGATAACTAACACCTTGAAGCGCACCCGAAAGACGACAGGCAGCCAATGCAGCTCGCGCAAGAGCGGTGTTACGTGGGTAAACCTCGGGGTTCCCATAATTGCTTGCGCGGCTGCATTCTGGACAAGCTGAAGTCTTCGGGTGCACCTCAAGGGGAGCCCCATGTAGAAAGAATTGCAGTAGTCCAGACGGGATGTCACGAGGGCATGAGTGACTGTGCAAAGGGCATCCCGATCCAATAGGGGACGCAACTGGCGTACCAGGCGAACCTGGTAGAATGCCCTCCTGGCCACGGCTGTCACTTGATCTTCCATGGACAGCCGGGTATCCAGGAGGACGCCCAAGTTGCGTGCCCCATCCACAGGGGTAAGATGTTCGTCCCCTATGGCCAGTGATGGAGTCAACTGGTTGTACCGGGATGCCGGAAACCACAGCCACTCGGTCTTGGACGGGTTGAGTCTGAGTCTGTTACTTCCCATCCAGGCTCGCACGGCTTCCAGGCACTGGCACATCACCGCTACGGCATCGTTGGGGTGGTTTGGGGTAGATATATACAGCTGCGTATCATCAGCGTAGAGATGGTACTCTACCCCAAAACCACGGATGATCTCGCCCAGCGGCTTCATATATGTGTTGAACAGGAGAGGCGAGAGGACCGACCCCTGAGGCACCCCACAAGTGAGGGTGATGCAGGTTGATAATGAAAATTGGTAATAAAAAATTAGTTGAGTTGTAAACTAGTAAGTTGGATTATTTTAGAATATAATGTTAAATAAATAATTCACAGTGGTGACAAGATATAAAGATGTATTAACTTGATGAGAGGAAGTTGCATAATAATTGGTAAATGTTTTTTCTTTATTGGTAAAACAAACATAATAATAATGAAAGAATAAAGAATATACTTTAACAATTCATATATATTTTTTTTTTTTCAAAAAAAAATTACACAACGTAACTCATGGTTCTCTGTCTAGATGGTCTCTGGTGATGAGCCGAAAGGCAGAGAGGGAAACAGTATGTCTCCTCCCTTAATGGGGCCCTAACAGGAAGTTGTGAAAAATTTATATATATATAAATGACAAGATCTTGTCGAAACATTGCAATAACATTTCCATGCTATATACATTCATATAGTTTTCGCGGGTGTTTGTATGTAGGTCTTTGGTTGTTCGGGTTTTCTCCCGCGTAGAATTGGAAGTATCTTCACGACGTTTCGATGAAATCTCATTCATCATCTTCAGGCTGGTGCTTCCGGCTTGGTGCTTCTGGCTTGGTGCTTCCAGGAGCCTCATTGCTCCTGGAAGCACCAAGCCGGAAGCACCAGCCTGAAGATGATGAATGAGATTTCATCGAAACGTCGTGAAGATACTTCCAATTCTACGCGGGAGAAAACCCGAACAACCAAAGACCTACATACACACACACACACACACACACACACACACACACACACACACACACACACACCCTGTTAGGGCCCCAGTTAAGGGAGGAGACACTGTTTTCTTTTCTGCCTTTCGGCTCATCACCAGAGACCATCTAGACAGAAAGCCATGAGTTCCGTTGTGTGATTTTTAAAAAAAAATATGTGTGTTAGTTTTATGAGCTGATCAATAAATAAATCAGGGAGACTAGGATAGATCTATAGATCAAAACGGTGGGTACTTGCCCACCGTTTTGAAAGAGGCGGTGGTGAGGCCCCTCCTCAAGAAACCATCCCTGGATCCAGCTTTATTAGAGAACTATCATCCCGTCTCCAACCTTCACTTTTTAGTGAAGGTTGTTGAGAGTGTGGTGGCTCAACAGTTTCCCCGACATCTGGAGGAAGTTGATTATCTAGACCCGCGCCAGTCCGGCTTCCGGCCCGGTCACAGCACCGAAACGGCATTGGTCGCGTTGGTAGATGATCTCTGGAGGGCACGGGATAGAGGTTGTTCCTCTATCCTTGTCCTATTAGACCTCTCAGCGGCTTTTGATACCATCGACCATGGTATCTTATTGCACCGATTGGGGGGGTTGGGGCTGAGAGGCACCGTTCTACGGTGGTTCTCGTCTTACCTCTCTGGTCGGTCGCAATGGGTGTTGGCAGGAGGGCAGAGGTCGTCCCCGAGGCCACTCACATGTGGGGTCCCTCAGGGGTCGGTCCTCTCGCCACTCCTGTTTAACACCTACATGAAGCCGCTGGGCGAGATCATCCGTGGTTTTGGGGTGGAATACCATCTGTACGCTGATGACACTCAGTTGTACATATCCACCCCAAACCACCCCAACGATGCCGTCGAGGTGCTGTCCCGGTGTCTGGAGGCCGTACGGATCTGGATGGGTAGTAACAAACTCAAGCTCAACCCGTCCAAGACCGAGTGGCTGTGGTTTCCGGCACCCCGGTTCAGCCAGATAAGTCCAACACTGGCCATTGGGGGCGAACAACTGGCCCCCGTGGAGAGGGCACGCAACTTGGGCGTCCTCCTGGATTCCCGGCTGTCCATGGAGGACCATGTGACGGCCGTGGCCAGGGGGGCGTTCTATCAGGTACGCCTGATACGCCAGTTGCGCCCCTTACTGGACCGGGGAGCCCTTCGCACAGTCACTCAAGCGCTTGTGACATCCCGGCTGGATTACTGTAACGCTCTCTACATGGGGCTCCCCTTGAGGTGCACTCGAAAGCTACAGTTAGTACAGAATGCGGCCGCGCGGGTGATTATGGGTGCCTCAAGGCAAACCCACGTAACACCTCTCCTGCGCGAGCTGCACTGGCTGCCTGTGGCCTTTCGAGTGCGCTTCAAGGTGTTGACGACCATCTTTAAATCGCTCCATGGCTCGGGGCCTAGCTATATACGAGACCGCCTCCTGCCCCATACATCCCTTCGTCCGATCCGCTCCCACAGAGAGGGTCTTCTCCGGGTGCCGTCAGCGGGGCAATGCCGGCTGGCGACACCCAGGGGAAGGGCCTTCTCTGTGGCGGGCCCGGCCCTCTGGAACGACCTACCCCCCGACCTTCGCACTATCTCGGACCTCCGCCTCTTCCGCCAACGTCTTAAGACGTATCTATTCCAACAAGCCGGCCTAGGATAGCCCCTACTTCTGACTTTTAAATTTAAAATTAATTTGGTATGGTTTTAAAATGGGTTTTTAGCACGGGTCTAATAATTTAATATATTTTAATCGATTTTGTATTTTGTGGTTTTAATAATGCCTGTGCGCCGCCCTGGGTCCTAACGAGAAGGGCGGGGTATAAATTGAAAAATAAAAAAATAAAAAAAAATAAAAAAAATATTTCGAGCTTTTTAGTTCTCATCAGCTAGCCATACCCTTACTCAAATCCCAGTAAGGGTATGGCTAGCTGATGAGAGCTAAGTCTCTCTGATTTATTTATTGATCAGCTCTTAAAACTAACACACACACATACACATATATATATATACATACATACATACATACACACTTGTCACAACACCCTGTTAAGCCCCAATTAAGGAAGGAAACATACTGCTCTCCTTTTCTGCCTTTCGGCTCATCACCAGAGACCATCTAGACAAAAAGCTATGAGTTCCGTTGTGTACTTTTTTATGTGTTAGGTTTTTGAGCCGATTAATAAATAAATCAGGGAGACTAGGATAGATCTATTTCAAGCTTTTTAGCTCTCATCAGCTAGCCATACCCTTACTCAAATCCCAGTAAGGGTATGGCTAGCTGATGAGAGCTAAAAAGCTCGAAATAGATATATCCTAGTCTCCCTGATTTATTTATTGATTACACACACACACACACACACACACACATATATACTGGCTCAGTAAAAGTAAGTTGGATGTAAATGTTAAGCAGTGATTTGATCTAGAAACTTAATTAACCTTTTCTTATTTAGAACTTGATATAAAGGTGTTTGCTATTGGGTTTGAAGAGAGAAAGTAGGATATAAAAAGTACATTTATTGTTAATAAATAATCACAACAAAAATAAAGGATAATGGATATTGTTTAAACATAGATATACCGTATTTTTTGGAGTATAAGACACACCAGAGTATAAGACACACCCAGGGTTTGTTTGTTTTTTAATTTTTATTTTTCAACATAAAAAACAAAACATTCAATCATTTTCAACTTTGTATAACATGTCATTCAGTCATAAGTTTTTGTGCATCAATCTTTACAATTACAAATGTAATTACTGATTATCCATCCAATGTAGTCAAATATATCATTATTAAGCTTAAATATGTATATGTATAGAATTAAGACTATTTTTTCTTCATTTCATGCCACTTTTCTCTTAGTTAATTATCTGTATTGTAACAAGTAGTATTTATCAAAAATTAATCTTTTTCTATAGTTATTCAACAAGTAAGGAAGAGAAGTTCTTAGTAAATTCCTGTTGTATAACATTGTTCTCAATTGTCATTAACAAATACAGTACTAATATATCACTTAATCAAACACACATATTATCTCTATATAGAACCAAAAGGTTTGCCAGATTTTTCAGTATATATATATATATATATGTATATGTGTGTGTGTGTGTGTGTGTGGCGTTTTTGAGCTGATCAATAAATAAGTCAGGGAGACTAGGATAGATCTACTTCGAGCTTATTAGCTCTCATCAGCTAGCCATACCCTTACTGGGATTCGAACCAGGGCTGTATTACATGCCAGGCGAGAGCCTTGCCATTAAGCCAGCTAGGTTCTGTTCTTGTCAGCTGAGACAGGAGGATAGTTATATATAATTGTTTCCACAACACCCTGTTAGGGCCCCAATTAAGGGAGAAGACATACTTTTTCCTTTTCTGCCTTTCGGCTCATCACCAGAGACCATCTCGACAGAGAACCATGAGTTACGTTGTGTAATTTTTTTATATGTGTGTTGCGTTTTTGAGCTGATCATAATTATGAGCTGGTTACAGGCTCTTGCCTGATATGCAATACAGCCCCGGTTCGAATCCCAGTAAGAGTATGACTAGCTGATGAGAGCTAAAAAGCTTGAAATAGATCTATCCTAGTCTCTCTGATTTATTTATTGATCAGTTCATAAAACTAACATACACACACACACACACACACACAGACAGATATATATATATATAGTTAATAGCCTAATTAATATACAAAATATCTTTCTAAAATAGCATAGTCTCAACATACTACAATATCTAACGTTCATAGCAATTGACTTTTATTCCTTAAAATTCTTTTATGTATTATATCTCCAGATTTCTTTTGTCTAGCCATTGATAAAACAAATTCCATACTTTATAAAATTGCTCATCCTCTTGTTCTCTAATTTCAAATGTCAGTTTACTCATTTCAGCACAGTCCATAATCTTATGGATAATTTCCTCCCGAGTGGGTAATTTCTCATTTCTCCAATTTTTTGCAAATACAATTCTAGCTGCTGTCAAAACAATCAAACAATCAAATATTTCAAATCTTTATCAAATGTTTCTGGTATGATTCCAAGTAGAAAAAGTTCAGATTTGAGGTCTACATGCTTATGTATCATTTTCTCCAACCATATGTGGATTATAGTCCAGTATCTCTTAGCTTCAGAGCAAGTCCACCACATGTGGTAATAAGAGCCAGGCGTCTGATGGCATTTCCAATATTTTTCAGATTTGTTTTTGGATATTCTTGCAATTCTCGCTGGTGATAAGTGCCACCTGTAAAACATCTTATACAAATTCTTTTTATAAGCAGTTGACATTGTCTTTTATAGTTTTGCGTCCACAATTTTTGCCATTCTCGCTCAATCCCGTGCCCTAAGTTTCCCCCCCAAGCTATCATAGTTTCTTTTACTTGTTCTTCCTGAAGCTTAATCTCTAGCAAATAAGCATAAAGTTTTTAAACTACTTTTTCATCAGCGCCTGTTAAAATTTTGTCCAATTCCGTCATTTTATCATAAACACCCTCCTTTTTTTGATCTTCCTTATGTCCAGAATATATTTGCATATAGGTATACCAATTCATTTCTATTCCTTCCTGTATTAGCTCCTGAATAGATTTGAGCTGACCCTCTGTATTTAATAACTCTGCATATCTAACTGTTTGTTCCTTTTTATATATTATTGCATATGAGAATGTTTCAATAGTTGATATCCAGACTGGAATTTTGAGATAGTGTAACCTCTTCACCTTTTCCCAATTTAAAAACAAAACTCTCTTATATAATGTCTTCTAAAATAGCCATGTGCTTTAGTTCCTTTATACCACAAGTATGCATGCCAAGACGCACCCAGGTTTTGAAGAGGCAATTTTTTTAAAAAAGTAGGTAGGTAGATAGAGGGATAGAGAGGGAGAGAAAGAGAGAGAAATACAGTAGGGAGGGAGGGAGAGAGAGAGAATAGTTAGGTAGGTAGGTAGATAAAGGGATAGAGAGAGAGAAATACAGTAGGTATGTAGGTAGGTAGGGGGAGAGAGTGTAGATAGGTAGGTAGGTAGGTAGAGGGATAGAGAGAAATAAAGAGAAATACAGTAGATAGGAGAGAGAGAAAGAGAAGGTAAGTTGGTAGGTGGGATAGAGCGAGAACAGAGAGAAATACAGTAGATAGGTAGGGGGAGAGAGAGAAAGAGAAGGTAGGTTGGTAGGTAGAGGGAGAGAGAGAGAGAGAAATAGAAATACAGTAGATAGGTGGGGGGGGAGAGAAAGTAGGTAGGTATATAGATAAATAGAGGGGGGGGAGAGAAATACAGTAGGTAGGTAGGTAGATGTTTCCAGGTGTATTTAGCCATTTGCTGAAGAAGGAAACTGCTGACAATCTGCAGCTCTTTGTTTCTGCAGGCACAGCACTTGATCAACGTAATTCTCACCAGCCACTCTAAGTAAACAGCTTTCTGAAAGGAAAAAAAAAACCTTTTTGCACTCTGCAAACCTCCCCAACACAGCCTGTTTTTCAAGAAAACGGGCCCATTTTTTTCCAAATAAAAGGCATGAATAGCCTTGGGGAGGCTTGCATAGTGTTCCGGGGGGGGGTGGGGGGGGACCCAAAACGAGCAAAAAACGGGCTGTTTTTTGGTTAAAAATAATGCACGCATAGCCTTATGGAGGCTTATAGAGTGCTGCTGGGGGGGGGGGGGACGACAAAAAACGCCCTGTTGTTTGCTCATTTCTGCCCTCCCGAAAGTCTCCATAAGGGTATGCATGGCCATTTTGGTGAAGGGGCGGGGTTTCAGGAGGCAAAAAAATGCTGTATTCGATGTATAAGATGCACCCAGATTTTCAGCCTCTTTTTAGAGGAAAAAAGGTGTGTCTTATACTCCAAAAAATACGGTTTGTACAGAGGTTTTTTTTTATTAAAAGAAATTTGGATATAATCTTTAAATAATGATTGAAAAAAAGATTAAATTTTATTAATTAACTATTATTTAGAATATAATCATAAAGAAGTAATGTTATTGGAAGATATTTGAAATGACCCATGAAAGCCAACATGTAGTTATGTCTTTAAGTATGAATTACTTTAGGCAAAAGGACATTTAAATAATTGTAGTTAATTGAGAATTGTGTTAAAGTGATGGTATATTGAAAGATCTTTGATTTAAAATATTTAAATTAATATGAACTATAAATAATGACAGTGTATGAATGCACAAAAATTATCTTTAACCAATTGACAGGCTTTCTACAAGATGTAACAAAGGAAGATTCTTTTTTCTTTGAGCTTGCGTTTGACTAAAATGAAAAAATTCTTTAAAAAAAAGATTTCAGAAATTATTTGTACCAGGTTCTCTCCTTTTTTCTCCTTCTGTGTTTTGAAATCTTAAGAAGGATTCATACCGCATACTCCATCTCCCATCCTAATATATTCCACTGCTTTCTTTTTCCATGTCACTCAATCTGCTGTCGAATTCCCCAGTCTTCGTTCTCTCTTTGTTCGTCCCTTTCTTCAATTTTTTGCATTCTATCCTCATATTTCATAAATCCATTGTGGAATATTTTCTATTTTCCCCTCTGTTTTAACTGTTTTTTGTTCTATGTTTTTTATTCACTGCTCTATTGTCTTGATCCCCTTTTTCCATACTTTCAGACCTCCTTCCAAGAGTGTCTAGTGTCTCTTCGTGGCTATCAGCTCCTGCTTGTAATGTCTGTATTTCTTGCACGATGGCCTCTAGCGTTCTTCCCTTCTCTTTCTCCTGTTGGGTCATCGTCTGTAGGGATCTTTGTGCTCCTGCCGGTGAGGAGGCAGCCGGTGGTGGTGGAACCGACAGGGATTGTCTTTCTACTCACCTTCCGGGTTTCTTTCTTTTTATGTTTTGGTCCATCAAAGATAAAAATGCAACATTATGAGTAAAGGGGAAAAGAAAAGAAAAAAAAGAAGAATTCTTGCTTGGAGATTTCCTTAGTTCAGTCAAGGTGGAATGTTCCACTTGGAGCTTCATCTTGCAAGGGGGGGGGAGGAGGGGGCAGATCAGAGAGGTCCCCGTGGAAAGGAAGATGGGGAGGGAGCGGGCTCTTCTCCCCTTCTGTGGGGCCGGCCTGCCTAGTAGATACAGCCTGTCCACCCCAACACCTGAGAAGTGGGACTCTCGGCTGTTGGGGTTCAGCACCTTGGGTGGGAAGGCCTCGCTTGGGGCTGGCATGAAAGAGCCGGCTTCCTTTGGGGAAGTGCAGCTGAGCTACCCTGCTCTCCCTCTCAGGGGGGCTCATCCAGCCAAAGACCAATGTGTTTGATGGGTGCCCCCCCTTCTGGCTTTTGGATTGGGAGGGGGGCCTTCGTGCTGTGGGGCGACACTCCTGGGCAGGCCGGGCTTCCGCCTCGTGTCCTCCCCGCCTCTCAAGGCCCCGCCTCCTTTCCTCCTCCTCCTCCGCAGGTCAGCGTGCCCTCCACCATCGTGGGGATGTGCTGGAGACCTTAGTGTTGCTGAACCCTTCAGACAAATCCATCTGTGACGAGGTGAGTCTCCCTGGGGCAGAGCTCAGGCCGGGGGGCCACTGGACCCACAGCTGCGACCCCTTTGTGGGGCTCCCCGCCTCGGCAGAGGGCTTGAGACGGAGGCCCGGAAGCAGGCCTGAGCAATTCAGCAGAGCTCTGTGGCTGCCAAAGGGGAAGTCTCCTTGTCCTGGGGTTTTAGGGTAATTTTAATTATTTGTAGTGTTAAGGGGTTTTAGGGACAGTTTTTAGTTTTTATAGATGTTTTTAGCGCAGGATTTGTTTAATTGTGATTTTAAATTATGTATTCTGTTTGTGTTTATTGTTTTTTAATTTTCCTGTGCCCCGCCTCGAGTCCCTCTGGGGAGAGAGAGCGGGCTACAAATAAAATTTATTATTATTATTATTATTATTATTAAGTGGGGAAGCTCCCCAGAAGGGGCCTTGGGGAGGACCAGCTGCATGGCCCCCTCCCCCCCCCTCCATCCCTGCCCCCCTCTTCCCGGGCAGCCGGTGCCTCTAGCCTGACAGAGAGGGGGCCATAAGGACGGGGCCCACCCTCCCCCCAGCTGGCCCCTCTAGGCTAGGAGGAGGAGCCTTGCCCCTCCCGGCAAGGCTGGTGTCCCCTACCTCTATGGACGGAGTGCTTGCTCAAGGCCCCCCGCCCCCCTTCCCATTCAGCCCAGACCACGGAACTGGGCCAGTGGCTGAAGTGGCCAAAGCCGAACCCTGCCAGGGCCTCCCTGGGGCCTCTGTTTGGATGAGGGCTCCGGAGGGAGGGGGCTTCTCTGCTCGTCCCACTTCCCCTTCCTTTCTCTCCCTCTGCAGCTCCGCAACCTGATCACCGACCCTTCGCGCCACAAGCTGCTGATCTTTGCCGGGCCCTGCATTGAGGAGACGGGGGAGCTGGTGCTGCAGATGGGCTCCTTCTCCTTGCGAGACTTCATCCAGGTCTTTGCGGATAAAGAGGTGCGGAGGGCAGGGAGGGAGGGGGGGGTGGCTGGCTCCCGAGCAGGATGCCAGGGATGGGGCTGGTGGGGGAGGCAGCGGGTGACAGGTCCTCCTCGGCTGCTCAGCACCTCCATATCTCACCTTTTGGATGAAAAAAAGGCCAAAGCGAAGGGAGCCCAACCATGGCCCGGGGGGGGGGGGGGGGGGAGAGAGCAGGAAGCAGAGTTTGAAGTGAGGGCGGGGCTTAGTGGGTGTCCCAAAATTCAAATAATAAACATTAGCAAAAGCCAAGGTGCAGTTCTTTGTTTAGGGAAGTGCCTGGCCGGGTCCCAGGACTTGTGGAAAGGCTGGCCAATAGCCTCTGACTGACTCCCAGCCTCTTCTGCAAAGGCCCCCCGGCCCACCTCCCACTCCAGCAGCAACAAGGCAGCTTCCGAAGGACTGGGGGAGGGAGGCTTCCAGCTGACCCCCCTTAAGGGTCACTGGGAAGCCATTAGAAACGGGTAAGAGGGAAGATTGGGGCAAATCTTTAGCCTCCAGAAGGGAAAACCGGGGGGGGGGGGGGAGGAGTGTCTAGGTGTGTGTGTCGCCTCCGCCCTGTTCTCTCCCCAGGCGGCCTAGTGCCACGAGGTCCCCAAGTGCCTGCCCCAGACCACTACCCTGTGTCCCAAAGCAGCAGGACGGAGCCCTCCCCCAAGTGAACGTAGAGTTGGAGTGGGGGGTGGGGGAGGGAGAACCAGGCTCCCTGGGCCCCTGAGCTGCTTTCCCTCCCTTCACTCCTTGTGTGAGGAAGAGGCGCCCCACGGAGTAGGCACTGTTCCAAGAGAGGCCTCTTTGGGCAGGGGGTTTCAACTCCCTCCCTCCTCCCCTGACTCCCCCTCCCCCTCCTCCTTGTCTTCCAGGTTGGGGAGCTGCTCAGCTCGGCCGACCCCTCTGCCAAGGCCAGCCTGACCGTGATCTGCCCAGACTTTGGGGAGTGGAAGGACCCCCGGCTCAGTCAGCACAACCTCCTGGACTTCATTGACCTGCACTTCAACCCCAGCTGCATCCTGCCCCAGATGGAGGGCTTGCAGGAGTTCGTGGAGTACCTTTCGGAGTCCCTGGAGCCCCTGTCCCCCTTCGACCTCCTGGAGCCCCCCAGCACGGTGGGTTTCCTGAAGCTCTCCAAGCCCTGCTGCTACATCTTCCCTGGGGGGCGAGGCGACTCGGCCTTCTTCGCGGTCAACGGCTTCAACCTCCTGGTGAACGGGGGCTCCAACCCCCGTTCCTCCTTCTGGAAACTGGTGCGCCATCTGGACCGCATCGACTCCATCTTGGTGACCCACGTGGGGACGGACAGCCTGCCCGGCGTGAACAGCCTGCTCCAGCGGAAGCTGGCCGAGATGGAGGAGGACCCTTCCTCCCGGGGGCCCCAGGGGGACGACTGGGGGAAGAACCTCATCTCCCCAGAGCTGGGGGTGGTCTTCCTCAACGCCTCGGAGAAGCTGAGGGAGATCGAAGGGGATTCCGGCCTCCTGAAGAGCTGCGACGAGGCCAGCCTGACCCTGCGGTACCTGCACAAGCTGGGCATTCGGCCCAAGGCGCTTGCCAGGGAAGCCGTTCCCCGGACGGAGCCCACCATCCTCTTCCAGAAGATGGGCGTGGGGCGCCTGGAGATGTACGTGCTGCACCCGGTGAAGGGCAGCCGGGAGCTGGAGTTCCTGATGCAGCAATGGAGCGGGAACGGCCCCCCCAAAGGCCTGGAGCTGCCCCTGCAGTGCCTGACTTCCATTTGCGCTCTCCTCGTCTGGCATCCCGTCAGCCCCACGGAGAAAATCGTCCGGGTCTTGTTCCCCGGCTGTACCCCGCAGGCCAGGATCTTGGAAGGGCTGGAGAAGGTCAAGCACTTGGAGTTCCTCAAACACCCGGTGGTTACGCAGAAGGACCTGGACTCCCCCTCCCTCTCCCAAGCCCAGCACAGGAGGGCAGGAAGTCAGGAGAGCCTCAAGTCCGGCTCTCGGCTCAGCCTGATCGAATCCAAGGAGAAGAAGGAGCCCAGGGACCGGCCCAGGGCGCCCAGCGAGGCCTCCAAGGGCAGCCTGGAGGAGGAAAAGGCCAGGGGCCCCCAGCTGAAGACGGAGCCCTCGGGGGAGAAGAGCAGGCCGGATGCCAGGCCCAAGCAGCCCAAGGAGAAGCCCCCCCCGGGGGCCAGGAAAGAGGGGAAGAAGGGGCTGCCGAAGGAAGAGGCTCCTCGGGAGAAGGAGGGGGCCCGGAAGGAGGGGAGGCTGCCCAGGAGGGAGCCGGCCAAGAAGGAGGGGAAGCCGGAGGACAAGGCAGCCAAGCCGCTCACCAGAGAGCTGCGGAGGATGCCAAGCGCAGAGATTAAAAGGCCGCCCACCAAAGCGGGCACTTTCAAAAAGACCATCCCTGCTCCCAAAAAGGAGCTGGAGAGGCCAAAGAGCAGGTTGCTGAAGGAGGCGCCACCCGGGAAGCCCCCCAGTGTCACCAAAGGCGGCCTCTCGGAGGGCTCTAAGCCCCCCTCCTCCTCCTCAGAGAAGGACATGCAGGAGAAGCTGCGCGTGGGGCCCCGTCAGGCGGGGATGGCAGGGCAGGTGCCCGGTCAGCCTGTTGCCCTGGCCGAGAGCCAGCTGAGGCCTCCCCTGCTGGGCGGTGTGGACTGCCAAGGGAACGGCCCGTGGCCCACCCAGAAGGGCTTGGGCACAGAGGAGGGCCCAGAGAGCCCTCAGCCTTTCCGGAATCTGGAAGCCAGCTCACCTTTGAAGTGGATCGGGCCGCCCTCCCCACTGGCCAAGACTCCCAAGGGCGACCAGAGCATCCACCTGGAACTCTCCCCGACTGACCTTCAGCCCCGGCTCAATCACTGCCCGGATGCGGAGGATGCCGGCGGCAGCTCCGAAGAAAAGACCCTGGAGATGATGTCTCCGGCCAGCGCAGGGCGCACGCCTTCCCACCACTCCCCCATGGAGGATGTGGCCATGGAGGAGGAGCCCGTGGCCCTCGGCAATCCCTGGAGGCCCGATGGCGCCGTCCCTGGACCCCGAGCCTCGCACGACAACTCCAGTTCTTCCCAGGAGAAGCCCCCCAGCTGCCTCTCCCCGAGCCTCTTCCGGGACGACCTCCACGACGTCTCCCCCACGCTCACCACCCCCTCGCTGCCGGCCGAAGTGGGCTCCCCCCACTCCACCGAGGTGGATGAGTCGCTCTCCATCTCCTTTGAGCAGCTCCTTCCCCCCGTGAGCGAGTTCCCCCAGGAGGAAGGAGAGGGCATGCAGGCTGGGGGGCTCACCCCAGACCTCGAGCCCGCCTTAGGGAAGAGCGGGATGTCCCTGCCCATCCTCTCCTGCCACCCCCAGCGCCTGGATGGCCGGGTCCTGCCCAGATCCGGCCGGCGGTCGGATTCCCCCCACGACGTGGATCTCTGCCTGGTGTCCCCTTGTGAGTTTGAGCACCCCAAGTCGGACAGGTCCCCCTCAGCCAACTTCAGCCCGCGGGACATGTCCAACAGCAGTGACTTCTCCCAGGAGCTGGCCAAGCCCCCCACGCACAGGAAGGGCCCCCGAGCCCGCCGGTCCCACCCTCTGCTGGAGGAGACCCCGCCGACGTCCTTCAGCGAATCGCTCCCCACCCTCTCCGACTCGGATGCCCCGCCTGCCATGGAAGAGTGCCCGTCCCTCACGGCCGACGGCGGGCTGGACTCAGACGATGACCCAGAGAGCCTAGCCCAGGCCCGCGACCCGCTCCCGGCCGTCCTGAAAGACCCCTGCCCTCTCCCTGCCCAGCCGGGCATCTGCATGGTGGACCCCGAGAGAGAAGGGGCCACCAAAGCCAGGCGGGCCCCATCGCGGGGGGCTTCAGCCCCTCCCAAAGCAGACGCCCTCAAAGCCGCCGCTCCCAATGCCCGGCCGAAGCCTTCCTCGGCCAGCCTGGGGGAAAGAGCCCGGCTGCCGGCCCCCAGCAGAAGCGACCCCCCAAACTCTCGTGCCAGCGGGGACAACCGGCTGGCCTTCGCCCAGCGGAACCCAAATGCCCGGCCTCTCACGGGGGGAGGAAGATCCACCCCAGCAGGTAAGCCTTGCCCTTCCCCACTCAGAGCACTTGCCCTGCCAGGAGTCTGGGCCATGGGGGGCTCGGGCTCCTTTTGCCCCCAGAGCCCCCCCCCCCCGAGCCAAATTGTGCCCTGCCCTGAGCTGCTCCGGCCTCTCCCTGCTGGTCTTGGCCTTAGGCTCCCTCCTTGCCTTGGGCCTGGAGCCGTTTTCCTGGACTCTCCCCCACCCGTCAGCTGAGACCAGGCCTGGCTGGCTGGCGTGCCCGCCTGCTGTGAAGGCCGGTTTTGGGGGTCCTCCCACAGGTTCGTCCCTGCAGCTGCTCAGGGGGGAGGGGGGATAAGGGAGCCAATGGCCGAAGGTCGGGGGGGGTCCTGGGTGGGTGGGGGGGTCTGAGGCTCAGCTGGGGGCATTTCTGGGCACCCCCGGGGCTCGGACCGTTGCTCCCCCTCCGCCACTCCCTCTCCTTCCTCCACAGGGGCCCGTCCCGGCCTGCCCCACTGCCCAGTCTACCTGGAGCTGGCCTATCTGCCAGGCTCGACCAGCGCCCAGAAGGTGGACGAGGACTTCTTCCGCTGCGTCCGCTCCCAGTGCTACGTCATCAGCGGGGAGGACCACCTGAAGGAGAGCGTCCTGCGGGGCATCCTGGACGCCCTGCTCTCGGGGAAGCAGCACTGGCACCACGACACCCAGGTGGGCCCCCCGGGGGAATCTATCTGATCAGTGTGGCCCCCTGCCCCGTTCCCTCCCCGGGTCCCACAGATCAGGTCAGCCCTGAACCGTTCCCTCCTCCTCTGAGTCCCTCTGGGGGGCAAGAGGAAGGAGCCCCCACTCTCGCTCCCCTGTGGTATGGGAAGCGGCTGGCCTTTCTCCCTCTCCAGGGGGGTGTCTATCCCCAGGCCTTCGAGCCCAGTGGCTGTCCTTGGCACCTGCCCCCCCCCCGGCCCCTCTTCCCTCCGAGGGGAGTCCTTGGAACAGGGATGTTTGGGTGGGGGGGGGGGGAGGTCTGGCCCAGACAGCAGCCCAGAGCCTGGACCGGTTCCTCCCCTTAATGGACCTTTGGGGTCCATCTGGTGGTCACCCAGGAGACCCAGATCCCTGCCCCCTGTCCAAAGTCACAGCTCCGGGTGTTCCCCCCCCCCTCTGTGGAATTCCTGCCCCGGGGGGGGGGGGGGAGACACCAATGTTTGCTCATTGGGATTTAGAAGGCGCCCCTCCCCCCAAACTCCAGAAGACCCTGATCCCCTCCCCCCTCCTCAGTCGGAGGGCGAGGGCAGAAGTGACCGGCTGGTTCTGAGGCTGATGAGGAGGCAGCTGACGGCTGAGGGGACCCTTGAACAGAGGAGGGGACTCAGACGGCAGTTCCCAGGGGCCCCAAGGGGGAAGCGCAGGGCGAGGGGGCCCAGAGTCAAGCCTCTTCCGTCTTCTTCCCCCCCCCCCTGCTCAGGTGACCCTCATCCCGACCTTCGACTCGCTGGTCATGCACGAGTGGTACACGGAGACCCTGGAGCGGCAGCAGGAGCTGGGCGTGACCGTCCTGGGCAGCAACAGCACCGTGGCCATGCAGGACGAGACCTTCCCCGCCTGCAAAGTGGAGTTCTGAGCAGGAGGTTGCCTGGATGGGCCGGCTCCTTCCAGAGCTCGCCTTCACGCCCACAGCGCCCCCTGCCTTCCGGGGGAGGGGGGGGCACCAGAGGCCCTTGGAGAATTGCACCCCCTCCCCTCCCCTCCTGTCTGGTTTGATTGCATGTTGGCCACCGCAGCTTCTCCCCCAGCCCAGGGAGGTGGAGGGGGGGGCCAGGAGAGGCCCAGTTGTGGTTCTCCCCCCCCCCCCGCCCCCGTGTCATGGCTGGGGGGCTGCTTCTCCCCTCTCTCCCCCTTCCCTTGAGGTGGGGCTAGGTGCCTCCCCGCCTGGAGCAGCCCTTCCTTTGTCTCTGGGAAGAGTCCAGGTGTTCAGGCGGCCGGACAGCACAGCCCCCCCCCCTGCCCCTCCCCCTCACTGGCTCCGCCTCCCCCCCCCCCCCCCCCCGAGACCTGTGGGGTGGCAGGTGGTCCTTTTGGGCCTCCCCAGGGGAGAGGCGAGTGTGATTGTGGGGGCAGAGGAGGGTCTTTGGGTCTGGCTCTTTCCTGGGGAGGCTGGGGGGGGAGGGTCAGGCATTCCCAATTAACCCCCCCCTCCCGCCCCCCCCTCCAGACTTCTTCTACCTCTTTATGTTCAAAACCTTGGAGGGTTGGGCAGTTTTCCTGGGGGCTTCAGCCACAGAGGCCCAAGGGCAGCCCCTGCCTCCTCCGGGGCCCTGGTGCTGCTCTGGGAAGACCCCCCCCCCTTTTAACGTTTGAAGGAAAGTCGGGGGCAATAAGCCCCTTGCAATGTGACACTAAATCTTTCGTTTTCTAAAGAAGGAAATGTGGTTTTTTTAATGCGTTTTATATTTTTTTTCTAAAAAAAACCCCACCGGAACTGTTACCATATGGAAGGCTTGTAATTTATGGGATGGGCTCCTGCGTGGGAGGGGTGGTGGGCCCGCCCCTTTGCCTGCGTCCCCACCCCCACATTCCCTCTTGCCTCCGGGGTCAGCCCTGCCTTTTGTACCCGCATGATGTGTGTCTCTAGAAGTATTTTGGGGAGGGGGCCTGTTTTCACCACCTTTGTATGGGAGCCTGGCAGAGGAGGGTGGGGGAAGGGGAGGGCTGGCTCCCGGGGGTCCCCCTCCCCCTGGCCTCAGCCGACCTCTCCTCCTCTCCCAGCTGTAGGGGGGGAAGGATGTGGTTGTCGTAGCCATTACACAGTTAACCCCGTGATACACAAATGTTACGTGTGTACAGCACAAATGCACACCTGTGTTGACCTCTATTAAACCATTAAAAGAAGTATGTAGCTCAATGTCTGTCTCTCTCGTGAATCTCCCCCACGGCTTCTCTGGAGGGGAGGGAGGTTGGGCTGGTGGGCCTCCTGTGGGGCCAGCACCTGCACACACACACACACACACACACACACACACACACACACACCAGCCCCCCTCCTTTGGTCCCAGCACGTGGCTGGGCGAGGGCTCTCAGTGCGGCCCTCTCACTGAAGGCCTGGCTGGCCGGGTGGCGCTGTGGGCCCCTGGGATCCTGCCAACGGGCTCACAGGTCACTGTGGGGAGGGAGGGAGGGGGCTGCACATGGGGGGGCCCTGCGGAGGTCACCAGCAGAGCCCCCCCCCCAGATGGAGGCTGCGTGCCACCTGGGGGAGAGGAGGACCAGGAGGGGAACTGGAGGCCTGGCAGGGCAGTGGGCAGGGACCCCTTGCGGCAGATAATGGGGGGGGGCTCCCCTTTGGGACTCCCGGCTGAGACGGGCCTCTTCCAGGGCTTGGGGGGGGGGGTCGCCTCGCCCGCGATTCTGACTGGAAGGCATTTAATCCTTGCTAGAGACGCTGCCTGGTTCCCCCCTGCGCCCCCTCCCCAAATCAGCTGGCTCCGTTGCCATTGGTTGCAGGGGGGGGGGAGGATGAAGTAGATGTGTTGTCATGGCAACTGCCTGGAAAAGATACGGCTTGGGAAGCATCTCTGGTGCGCTGGAGCCGGTGGGACCCCCTGGGGAGGGGCTGCATCGGAGGTCCCGGGAGGTGAGGGAGCAGCGGGAACGCCCCCCCCCCTTGACCCCCGACTACTGCTCTCCAGGGACCCCCCTCCCGGCATCCCGCGGGTGGGGCCACCCAGGGCGGTCGCTGGCGACAGGCGGCCCTCCCCTCCTGCAGGGTCCCCACGGAGGAGCCTCGGGATGGGGGGGGGGGGCGGGCGCGATGCTCCCGGGGGCCGCAGCAGCCCGACAGCCGCTCCGCCCGGCCCCACCTCGGGGCTTCCCGGAGCCGCGTCCTGAGGGAAAGCCCCGGGCCGGGCAGGCTCCCTGGGGGCGGCGCCCCTTCCCTCCTCTGGGGAGGAGCCGTCGGGGCTAGGATCGCCCCGCACAGAGGCTGCCCGGGGGAACGCCGACGCTGCCGCTTTAAACATGCAAATGAGCCAGCCCGAATGGGGGGGGGGGGGAGAGGAGCCGGAGCACGGCGGCGCTCGCGGCAGCCAATCGGGGACGAGCCTCCCTTCCGTTCTGTCCAGGCCCACGCAAGCCCCGCCCCGCGCCCGCCCCTCCTCGCCGGGGGGGTCGTTGGGCGGCGGAGGCGGGCGAGGCAGGTGCGCGATGCGAAGGAGCGCGGAAGGTCAGTGCGGCCCCCCCGGCCCCCCCGCGCCCGGCCTGTCCCGGACAGAGGGGGAGGGGCGGGGATCCTGCGGCCCCCGGAGGTGGGGGGAGAGGGATCCAGGAGGGGGATCCACGCGCGGCGCCTCCTGCCCGCCTGTTTATTGCGGCGCCAATGCGGGGAGCGGCGGGAGGGGCCGCCAGTCCTGGGGAGGCTGGTTCCAGCGTGGGGGGGGGGGGCTCCGCTCTCGGCTTCCCTGCCTGCGCTGCGGGGGGGGGTTGGATCTGGCGCCCCCGGAGCTGTCACTTCCCCCCGAGGGCGCCCGAGACCCCCCTGAGCGGACCTGCCGCCGGCCAGCCTCGCCCTGCGGGGGAGGGGGGGAGGTGGCGGCCCCCATTCCCGGACCAAGGTGGGGTGGGTGGGCGCGGTAGGGCCGGGCGGTGGGGCTGCGGGGGTCCCGGGGAGGCCTTGGGCTGCCGGTGCCTGGGCAGGCGTTGGGGCGGGGGTCCTTCGCAGGCCTTCCCGGCCACCTGTGGGAGGCGCACCCTCGGCCTTTGGGGGGGGGCGGAGGGGGCTACGGCGTGTCCAGCCAAAGGTCCGGCCCGAGAGATAAGAGATAAGAGGGGACTTTAGACGCCGGCTCGGCCTGCGGAGGCGCCTGGGGGCCGGGCGGGCAGGGGGATTGCGGAGCTCCCTCGGAGGGGCCGGCACAGCGCTTGGCACCCTCAGTTTTGGGGGCCGCTCGGCTTCCTCCCCGCCCCACCCCCCCACCCCCCGCCTTTGGGGGTCGGGGTCTGCCGAGGGTCCCGGGGCTGCCGGCCGGCGGCTCGGGCAGAGAAGGGACCTTCCGGGCTGGCTGGCAAAGGCCGGTGAGAAGCCCCGAGGCCGCCTGGCAGAGGCTTCATGGGGGGATTTGGGGAAGCGGAGGCTTCTGGTGCTGGAAAGGGAGTTGCGTGTTGTGGGTGCGTATGCTGGAAACAGGCAGGGAGGGCGGGAGCTCCATGCGGGCCCCACAGGCCCTGCCAGCCACAGCCCTTCGCCCCCTCAAGGACACTCAGCACGAGGGGCTGAGAAAAGAGCCTCCATGTGCAGGAGCAGTCGCCCTGCCCGTCCTCCTCTGGGGAGCCTTGGGCTAGGTAGGTGGGGAAAGTCTCCATCCCCCTCCCATCTAAGAGGCTCTGAAGCTCAGGAGCACTGCCCCCCCCCCCGAATTGTCTCCCGGGTCCTGCCTGCCGCATTTGAGGGGGGGCAGGGGAACGCCTGCTTGGCCCCCTGGATGGAGGGGGGCAATCCTCGCCAGGCTTCTGCCCTTCTCTGCCCCCTGGCAGCTCTGCCCTCCGAGCAACGAGCCCCATGCCTCCCTCAGAGAGGCTGGAGCAACGGGGGGGGGGGGGGGAGGCCGAGCTGCACCCCCCCTCCGCCCATCCCGGCCTCTGCCTGGTGGCAGGAAGAGATGCCCGCTGAAAGGGAGCTGCTGGTCAGCAGGACAGGCAGACAGTGGCCCCTGAGCCCCAGTGGGCAAGGCCCAGCCCAGTCTAGGGAACCCGCGAGTAGCCATGGCATCCAGGTACGCTGACCTTCACCTCCACGGCTGAGGATCCGGGGCATGGAAGGAGGCCGGGATGCCCAGACAGATGCCTGGCGTGCCCCCTTGTTCTGAACGGGCGCTGGGGCCCCTCAGAGCCCCTCCAGGCCAGGGAGATGCCAAATGGCAGCTTTTCAAGTGGGGCCCCTTCCGCTTCCGGGTCCTCCATTCCGGCAGGACCCTCCCGCGAACGGATGGGCTTCCTTCGCTTGGCATTTCCCGTGGCCTGAAGTCCCCCGTCCCCCCCAGGTCTCTGCTGGCAGGAGAGCCGTCCCAGGGGAGAACGAGGGTGCCCAGTGCCAGCCCAGAAGGGCATCTTGGTTGTTGGCTGCAGCATTGCCCTGGGGGGAGATGGGCACCGTGACCCAAAGGCCACAGCTGGACCCTCCACCCAATGGTCTGGAAAGGGTGGCCTTCCAGGTTTAGCACATTGACAGTTGTCGGTCTGAAGGCTGCCCCACCTCCCCTCAAGACACCCCCCCCCCCCCGAGAAGGGAGCCGTCATCCTTCAACTCCCCCACCCCTCCCACACGTGATCTCAGGCCACCCATTCGGGGGTCTTGCAGGGAGAAAGTCCTGGGGACTCTGGAGGGGAGGGGGCCGCAGCCCTCTGCCCAAGAGCTTCCCTCCCCCAGAGCTTTTCTCCAGCCTTCCACTGAGCCCCCCCCCCCCCCCCCGGACCGAAACCCAGGCGCTGGGCCCTCCCCTCCAGAAGGAGAGAACAGGGGCTGTGCCCCTGTGGGCACCCAGAGGGCCTGGCACAGCCTCTAGGCCATCAGGGCCCTTCTGACGGAATGAAGGCCTGGAGGGTGTCCTGGAGATCATTTAGTCCACCCCTGTGCCCGTCTCTCTGAATTCCTCTTGAGTTCCCAGAAGGTGGACACAGGCCTCGTGGCTGGGCAATGCCATCCCTGGGGCCTTTCCTGCCCCCCTCCCCTCCCCCATTGCTGCCCTGATCCTAACTCTGATGGCAGGGGGAGACGCCACGGATGGAGACTCACCCGGGGGAGGAGGCCTCTGACCGCGAGAGCCATCCGGCAGTGGAAGGGCCGAGGTTGTGAGACGGGGGGGGGGGGGGGGATAATAATAATAAATTTTATTTGTAGACCGCCTCCTCTCCCCAAAGGGACTCGGAGCGGTGCACAGGGAAATTAAAAATACTAATACAAAATACATAAATAGATAAAATAAAAATTAAACAAGATTATCCCTGCGCTAAAACCCCCGATACTAAACAATTACATTACAATCCCCTAAAACCCAACTGAAAGACGGAGGACTAACCTAGGCCGGCCAAGCGGAAGAAGTGAGTTTTCAGTTTTTGACGGAAGGAGCGGAGGTCCGTGGTTGTTCTGATTTCGGGGGGAAGGTCGTTCCAGAGGGCTGGGCCCGCCACAGAGAAGGCCCTTCCCCTGGGCGTCACCCGCTGGCATAGCCTAGTGGGAAGCGTTTGTCCAGAATGGCACAGGGGCTCCTGCTTGGACTGGAAGTCCCCCGAGGCCCCTTCCCACTCCCTTGCTCTCTTTCCACGCTCCCATCCAGGCGTTGGGCCGGGTGGTGGCAGGTGGCCGCCCGGTTGGAGGCTTAGGGGTCCCTCGACCTCCATCCTCCCCACGGGGCCCTTCTGTGGGGCTGCCCCCAAAGTGCCCTGCCTGCCTGCATGCCTGAAAGAAGGAGCCGTGAGGGGACACCCCCCCCCCAACAGGCCCTGCTTTTTGTCCCCGGAGGCTTCTGGGCACAACCCAGTGGGTGGCCCTCGGGTGCCACCGGAGACACCAGTGCAGCCGCTGCCTCTTGTGCCCGGCTGAAGGGCCGGCTCTGTTCAGGCGCCACTTCCTGCCCGGCAGGGGGGCAGAGGCCCAGCCCAGCATCCGCTCTGATGGGTGGATCGATCGGAGCGTTTCTGCTGCTGGGCGGGGAAGGAGGAGGAGCCGCCCACCCGAACGAATGGCCCCTCCCTCGGCCAGGGGCCCCTGCGTCTCTCTCGGCCAGGGGCCCAAGCGGATCCAGCCACTTTGCGCCCAGTGAGAAACGGCTGCCAACCAACGCGTACCCCAAATGCCCCCCCCTTCCCTCCCTCATCACCAGGGCCGCAGCCAGGAGAGGGAAGGAGGGCCTTGAGGGGGCACCGCTGAGTGGGGAGGGCCCCAGCACAGCCCCCTCTTGGATCCGGTGGGGCAGGTGAGAAGCCTCCTCTGGGCATGGGGTTTAGGCAACGGCCTCCCCCCCCCCCACTGCAACTGCCGGGAGCCCATTGCAGAGCAGAGGCGTGGAGGGGCTGCCGGGAAGGGCACCACAATGCCCATGCGCCACTGCCTCCAGCTTCCGAGTGCTGCTCAAGGGCAGCCCCTCCGTGAGAGTGAGAGGCCGGCAGTTCTAGCCCCTCAATTTCAGCCCATCCCACCTGGCAGGGTTGTTGTGAGGAGGGGAAGGAAGGGACATTGGAGGTAGAGTTACTCATAAACCTAATGAAGACGGGAGAAAAAGACCTAAAATGATAATGAAAGTCTCTGGAAGAGAGCCATGCCCCCCACAGCCACTCCCAGGGTGGAGCAGAGGGCAGATGGGGGGGGAGGGGGGGAGCCCATCGGGGCAGCTGCAAAGCCAAAGGAGGAAGCGCCTCTCTCAGGAAGTGGCTTTTCAGGCCCTGCCTGGCTGCCCCCCCCCCTCAAACCTTTTCTCCCCCCCTCTCCCCCCCCCCACAGGGTCCGGTCAGTTTCCGCCAGCTGCCAGCGAGAGTATGACCCAGACACAGGTGAGTCAAAGCCCCTCCCTCAAGGCTGGGGGGGGGGGCAGAGGGGCCTGAGCCAGGCATTCTTGGAGGATACGGGAGGGGGGGGCACAAGGATGCCCCCCCCCCAGTTGAGGTGGAGAGAAGAAGATGGCGTCCTCTGAGATAACTTCCTGTTTTTGCTCCTGCCTGCGTTGCCCGGTGCAACCCCAGAAACGGTCCTCCCGGCTGCAGAGGGGGAGCCGAGGGGGGCGATGCCCAGCCTGTGCCCCCTTTCCTGTGGCCGGAAGTGGTCCGTGGAGCCCCTGTCTTTGAGGCCTGGCCCCCAATGGCAGCCCCGAGGCCTCCCTGGGAGAAGGGGGCCACCGGAGGGGCAGGGAGGGGTGCAGGAGGAGGGGCAGAGCTACGGGGCTGGGACGAGGCAGAGGGGCCTCTCCTGCAGCGGTCCCCCTCCCCCTTCTGGGCAAGGGGGGGCAAGAGATCTCGGGGTGATCTTGCAACATCCCTGGCTTTTCTTGGGGGTCCAGGGCCCCCCAGGAGCCTTTCTGGGCTCTCTCCGGAGACCCCCGGCCTCACCCGAGGCTTCCTTCCCCAGGTTTCCAGGAGCTGAAGGAGGCCCGACTGCCCTTCCCCCACCATGTCTTACTTTGCGGAGCACTTCTGGGTAAGGAGAACCCCTCGTCTCCTATGGGGGGGGGGCTTTTCTGTCCTCCAGCTGCAGCTGGTGCCCCAGGCTGGCAGCGCCAAGGCCTTAGCGAGCCCAGAGGAGCTGGGGTGCCCGTTGGGACTAAGCTGCACCCACCCACCCACCCACTCGCGAGGCTGCCCTGCTGCGTTTCAGCAAAGGGGGCTTGGCACGTGGTGGGCCTGGCAGGGAAGGGAAAGGGGAGCCCTCGTGGTGCCACAGCAGGGTGGCCCCACTTGCCCTGTGGCAGCTGCAGTCCAGTCTGGTCAGGGTGGCCTCCAGGCCCAGGAAGGCAGCCGTGGGCAGCCCCCGTCCCCACCGAGGGAGGCGCCCGCCATGGCCCCGTGGGATGCCAGCTCCCTTCAAAGCGAAAGTGGCACCCAAGGCCGCCTCGGCTCTGAAACTCTCCCCACATCCTGTGTCCCACTGAGGAGCCTGGCTGTGCAGGGGCCTCAGGCAAGTTTCTAGTCCTCACTGATGGGAAGAAGAAACCCAGTTTTAAAGGGCCCCTGCGGCCAAAAAGGGGTCTGGGGGGAGGGTCCCCTTCCCGTTCTCTCTTTGGGGGGAGGGCAGGAAGGAGCAAAGGCAGGCGGGGGGAGGGGAGATGAGCTGGAGCTGGGATCCCCCTCCTGCTCTGCTCTGCCCGGTTGAGGAAGGAGGCTGACCAACTGGACAGGGTCCGAGGAAAGCCGAGGGAGGGGAGGGGGATTGCAGAGGGGCCCGAATGCAGTCCCTGAGCCCCTGCACTCAGAAGGGGCTGAAAGGGAAGCGGGAGGGAGGGAGGGGGCAGCCCAGCTGGGGGAGGGCATTGCTTGCATGCCTTCAGGGGCCCCAGCCCTGAGCCCCCCTCCCCCTGCATTGGGAGGGGCTAGCACACTCAGCTGCACAGCGTCGGGCGGAGAGGGCGGGGGGGGGGGGCTTCCTTGCTCTGCCCCCCCCCCCCCCCGGCTTGTGCAGCTGTTGTGGCTGGCTGGGAGAGTGGATTCACTGGGGGGGGCGAGGCCCCCGCCTTCCCCTGCCGCTTACAGAGGAGGCCTGTGCTGGGAAGAAGCCTTAATAGCCATATTGGGAAGATTCCTCTCCTCTTCCCAAAAGATCCCGGAAAGATCCTTTCAGCCCCGATGCCAAGCGGGAAGGATCTGCTTTTGCCTCCCAGCTCCCTTCTTTCCATCTTTTTAAAGTGCCCGTTGGGCCTGGGACTCCCTTGGGGCTTTGCTGTGCCCACCTCCTGCTCCCACCCCCAGGGCATCCAGCGGGTGCCAGGATGGGCTCCCCGCCCTGCTCTGCTCCAGGGTTTGCCCAGTGTCTGGCCCCACTCCGGCTGCTGGGAGGGGCCCTCGGCTCTGGGGCCAGGGCTGTGGGGCAGGCCTCCCTGGGTGCTTGGTGGGCGCTGCCCCTTAGTGCCAGCTCTCTTGGGCAGGGGACTCTGGATGAGCAGGACACTCGCCCAGCGCCCCCAGCCCCGCCCCTCCCCCCCATCCGCCTTCGGCCGGGGCGTCCTTGGGGAGTGGCCGTTACCAGTGGGGTTCCCCCGGTGGTGGTCTGGTTGGGGGGGCATCCACTCAGCCCCCAAATTCTGTAAGAACAGCAGAGCCCCACTCTCTGGGGAGGGAGGGCCCCCTCCCGAACTCCTCCTTTCACCTGGGCTGGAGTAGGGGGGGGGGATCAGGACAGCTTGCGAAGGCTCCTCCCACTGACTCTCCTGCCTTGGCCCCTCCTCCCCCCGCTCCCCCCCCCCCCCCCCCCCCCCGCAGGGAGAGAAGAACCAGGGATTCGATGTCCTTTATCACAACATGAAGCACGGGCAGATCTCGGCCAAGGAGCTGGCGGACTTCGTGCGGGAGAGGTACGGCAGGCCCCGCCCCTTTGCCCCCGCCCCTGGGAGGGCCGTGACCCTCTAGGCTTTGGACTACATCCCCCAGAATGCTGGCGGCCCATAGAGCAGCTGTTGTCCTGCTCACCTAGAGGCTTAATGCTTTTCCCTGGAGGATGTGACTGACTGGTGGGGGACGCGACTGACTGATTGCCCCAAGGGTTGGGGGGGGGTCTCCCCAGAGAATGCCCCCTTCCCTGGTTTCCACCCCCTCCCAGACCCCAGAAGCCCCTCCCACCCCCACCTGCAGAGTTCATTGGGAAGAGCCATGCCAGGAAGCCTGGGCTCTCTCCGCTCTCTGCTGCCCCAGGTGGCCTCTCGGAGTTTTCAAGCTTTTTACCGCTTTATGAAACCCTGGCCAGGCCACACTTGGAATCTCACAACCAATTTGGGTCACCGGAGTGCAAAAAAAAAGGTTGAGAGTTTGGAGAAAGTGCAGAGCAGAGCAACGGAGACTAAAACAGAGGCAGGATTTGGGCTCGGTTAGTCTAAAGAAAAGAATTAGGGGAGACACGAGAGCAGGGTTCAAGTATTTGAGCGGCTGCCACAGAGAGGAGGGGGTCAGATTACAAAGCTCCTGAATGTGGGAGAAGAAGCAATGGTTGGAAACTAATGAAAGAGAGAAGCGACCTGGCATTGAGGAGAAACCGTGAGGACAATTAACCAGCAGAAGGGAAGTTGCCTCCAGAAATTATGGGCACTGCATCACTGGAGGTTTCTGAGAAGAGACGGGGACAGCCCCCCTGTCTGAAATGACTGGACTAGAAGACCTCCGGGGTCCCTTCCAGGTGTTCGCTTCTATTCTAAAGCTTTGGGGACCCAAAGGGGGCCTTTTCAAAAGGCAGCTGGACTTCCTTTGCTGTCCAAGGACAAACAGGAATCCCGGCTGGGACAACCGTGACCCTGGGAGGGGTGGGTGGAGGAGGAGGGGGGGGGACTAAGAACCTCCAAATACTTCTCTGCTTTTGGGAAGTATTTCTCACAAGACCCGAGTGGCAGAGTGGGAGCTAAGCCTGCATTTGAGCTTCAGGGCCCCAAGTCAAAGCCCTGAGCCTTGGAAGCCAGCTGGCATCGGCCATCCCTGCTTTTCAGGCACTCCTGGTTGCTCCCAAAATCCCAGAAGAAACGGGGAACCGAGCTCTTGAGGGACTTTTGGGGCACGGGTGAAGCCCGGGGGGGGGCAGCTTTGAACGTGTGGGGCTGTGTGTTTTCCCAGCCTCTGGCCTGCAGGGCTCAGCAAGGGAGGATGGCAACCAGAGGTGGTGGGAAGGGAGGTCTTTCAGCATTGCCTTTCCTCTTTGGGGGAGATTCCTTGGTTTAAAGGGAAGTGGGGGGGGGGGGTTTCTAACCTGGTGGGGCCGATTACGGGCGCTTCTCCATTTACCGGCCCCTTGGGGTCCATAATTTCTGTTGCTAAATCTCGGTTATTGAGCTATTGCCGTCATTAAGGAAATCACACGGTCATACGTGGCTCCAGCCCCCCTCACTGCCTTTGTGGGCCGGAAGCCGCTTGGGCAGGTCCCAGGGGTGGTCACGTGACACGGACACCGTAAATCCATGCCGGTGGCTGAGCGCCCACATTGATCGCGTGACCCTCAGCAACAGTTATAAGTGCGAGGACCAGCCGTCCATCCCTTCCTTCCATGCAGCTGCGTCTGCAAATGACGGTGGAAGTCAAGAAGGAGCCTTTGGGGTTCTTTCTGGAAGAAGGGGGGAAAGGCCTTCTGCCCCCTTGGCGGGACTCTCTAGCTGCTGTTGCCAAACGGGGGGGAAACCCTCCCCATCCTGGCCCAGCTGGCAGCCCAAGGAAGGCCGCAGAAGTCGCTTCCGGGCCCCGGAGAAACCCGCTGGGCAGCCCAGTTAGCTTCCCTGGGCCCCTCGGGAGTGTGAGCCATGCCCAAGGGCAGGGGCCCTCCAGTGACTGGGGGATCTGGCGGCCTGTGGGGCTGAGGGCCTCGGAGGGGCCCATCTGGGGAGGCCCACCCTGCCCCCCTTGCCCAGCTGGTTTCCCCCTCCCCTCCCGAGAGCCAGGCCTCCTTGGGTGCCGTTCCTCCCCTTGCCCACCAGAGGGCGCTGTGGCTCTTTGCTGACCCCATCAGGCCTGGCCCAGCCTGGCACCTCCAGTGCAGATGTTGGCCGCTGGGGAGGGTCTCCTCCGGGGAATTCCTGCCCCTGGCCCACCCCCCATCCCGAACTGGAGGGAAGCTGCCCTGGAGGTCTCTCTGCTGAAATCAGAACGGAGGAACTTACCTTGGGATATCGGAGCAGACCAGAGCATGTGCAGAGTGCAAATCAGAGGTGAAACCACCGACGAGTGGCAGCACTGGCAGGAAGCCCCGCCCACCCACCTGGATGCTTCTGCGTAGAAAGATGAGGCTCCCACCTGTGGGGCGAATCAGCCGGAGCCTCCAAGCCTCCAAGC